>JAIFZK010000012.1:13780000-13792500 GCA_027481765.1 Tenualosa thibaudeaui | reverse complement strand
TTTACATGTTAGGTGTACAGAGAGCTAACATCTACCGGAGTCAAATTCCTTGTATATGTAAATATACTTGGCCAATAAAGCTGATTCCGATTCTGATTCTGATATAAGCTGAGAGCAGCTTATGTGGTCTATGGGGGTTGTGTATGTGTGATCTTATAGGATTGTGTTAATGTATAGGTATGAGCCAGTGGTACACAATGTGATGTAATAATGACGAGTTTCTCAAACGCAGATTAAACATCCAATTTATTCTCCACAGAGTGTGGACAGAGAGAGAGAGGTGAGAGGTGAGGGGAGGGAGAGAGAGAGGGAGGGAGTGAGAGAGGGAGTGAGAGAGAGTGAGAGAGGGAGGGAGAGAGAGAGAGGGAGGGAGTGAGAGAGGGAGGGAGAGAGAGAGAGAGGGAGGGAGAGAGAGAGAGAGAGGGAGGGAGTGAGAGAGGCTGTCCCTGAACCACCAGACACAATGGAGAGCTATGGGCCACAAATTACTCTGAGACTCACTAGTGGTGTTACTTTATGGGACAGAACAAGGATGGAACACGTGGCGACCATTAGACACACTCACATACACGCACACATACACACACACACACACAGACACACACCACACACACGCACACTCAGGCACACACACACATACAAACACAGACACACACATGCATACACAGGCACACACATGCAGAAACGTGCACACACACGCACACATCACACACACACACAAACACAGACAAGAACACACATGTACACAGACAAGCACACACACACACACACACACCCCGCTCCTAAAAACTCCCACTGCTTTCCCAGTAAATCTTGGGACTGAGAGCGGAGAGAGCCGTCAGTGTGTCAGGAGCTGTTTGCTCTGCCCGCTAGCCCATTCACTTCCCATTAGCTCCCATTCACACCAAGAACAAGAACTATAACTATAACGAGAAATAAATATTGCTCTAATTAATATGAATGACAACGTCCACACTGCAACTATAACAACGTGTGCAACGATATTATTGTTGGGATCAATTTCAGAGCGATTTTTTGAATGATAAAAGGTTGACATCCAATCAGAAACCATGGAATTTCAGACATTAGTTCATTCACATGAGGACAGACTTATGATATCACTGGTCAGTGTGGACAGAAATATTGTTATACTTACAGTTATCTTATAGTTATCGATCCAGGTGTGAATGGCCCTTATAACAATTATATCATCTACTGTAGTGCTGATAACAAAGGATATGTTTGAGTATGTATGAGTAAAGTATGTTCACAAGAAAATAGATGTGCTTATGTGAGGAATCTGTCTATTTGTGAAATATTGTGCATATTATCAAGGTTATATTGATGATACAACTGAGTGTCGAAGGGGTTAACTTGCAACAAAGAGGTCTAACTACTATGCAAAACAATAACTAACCCCAAGTAGCTGCATGTATTCAAGGTAACTCCTGGGCACATCTCTCTCTCTCTCTCTCTCTCTCTCTCTTTCTCTCTCTCTGCAACAGCTGCTGGTGCTTTGACAAACTTCTCCTCCTCCGCCTCCATCCAGTCTCTGTTTGGCAGGCCAGAGAGCCCTTTCTCTATGAGGCATTATGCAAAGAAACGGTTCCAGGCTGGGGAAAAGATTTCTTGGCTGGGGGCTGTAGCTGAGTGTGTGTGTGTGTGTGTGTGTGTGTGTGTGTGTGTGTGTGTGTGAACGAGAGAGAGAGAGAGAGAAGGGGTGGGGTGAATGGGGGAGGGTGGTGCTGAGGGCTAATAACAGGGGCATTAACTCCAATGAGAGACCCTCAACCTGCCCCTGCACAGCGCAGCAGGAGACCCCAGTCAGGGCCAACTTCATGTCAGTAAGGGAGGAATGATTTCAGACCACTGCTGGACCCAGGTAAGCTTCCAGATGGATACTTAGACACACAGAGACACATACACACACACTCAAAGACATGCCTATGTGAACATGAGGAGAGAAATGAACAGAAGCCATAG
The DNA here is from genome assembly GCA_027481765.1 of Tenualosa thibaudeaui. NCBI lineage: Eukaryota > Metazoa > Chordata > Actinopteri > Clupeiformes > Clupeidae > Tenualosa > Tenualosa thibaudeaui. The sequence goes on along the minus strand of JAIFZK010000012.1, from coordinate 13,790,517 downwards.
GAAATGCCATCTCCCTTGTTCTCTCTCCTTGTGTGTGTGTGTGTGTGTGTGTGTGTGTGTGTGTGTGTGTGTGTGTGTGTGTGTGTGTGTGTGTGTTTATGTGTTCATGTGAAGATGGTCACCTATTATAAACAGACCACACACATTATCAGGGGGGTCCTGTCAGTCATGTGTGGGTACTGGAGCCGTGTGTGTGTGTGTGTGTGTGTGTGTGTGTGTGTGTGCATGTGCGTGTGTGTGTGTGTGCGTGTGCGTGTGCGTGTGAGTGTTTGTGTCTGTTTATGTGTGGATATCCATAGCCAAGAGCCAAAACCAGGCGAAAAATGACCCCCCAAGGATATCTGGCCAAAGAACAGAGGCAGCTTTGCTCTGTGTGTGTGTGTGTGTGTGTGTGTGTGCCTTTTCAATGCATCAGAGGGAGCTACAGGAGGGCTCAGTGAGCCATGAACCAATGATATTAACATATTTTTCTGAGATGTCTTACCTCACAAGAGTGATCTAAACATTTCTCTGAATGCAAACATAACCATAGTCTGTATAAACTCACACGCATGGCATAAAGAAGTGTAACAATGGTCCAGACTGTTTGGAGAAAGCTAAACTATCTTTGAAAACATTGTACAGTTTTACAGTCTGCCATGACTTGGCTTTTTAAATTATGTTAATTGCTTCATACTATTGTTTCATAATGATGATTCTCTGATTTGTTAATGTAATTTAAATAACAACGGAGTGTGTAAAAACTACATAATTATATGGTTAATGCTCACATTTGTAACTGCCCAAGGCTGATTTGGTGTAAGTGCACTACAGTGGCACAGTGCCTTTCACTCCCATGCCCTCAACTTCCCCTTGATTCTCTCCCAGACCATTTTACACCCTATTTAATATTAAAATATTAAAATGAACCTATTTATGTGTTGATTTCTTCAACCTTAAATGACCTAAAGGTAGCACTACTCATAACTTTTGTCATATGAATTAAACAGGTTTCTTTTTTTCATAATGTTTCTACTGTGCCAGCATTACATTTTTAGTAATTTCTAGTGACGCACCCACCAAAACATGACGCCACCATTTGTAAACATCATAAGAATGAAGTTGTGAGTTAGTATGAAATATGTTGTGTGTGTTTGAATAAAGTTGTGAGTGTGTGTGATTTGTTTGTTTACTTCTACTTTGTAAAAAATGTCCTTGCTGTGTTGTTCTGCAACATGTCCCCACACAGACACTCTCTACTCCCTCCACAACACTTATCTAAATCCATTAGAATGTCTTGATTTTGCTCTCTCCCTGTCTCTTCCCTCTCTCTCCATTCCTTTTCTGCTCCACACACAGGGCGATCAATGAGAGACGACCTTTGACCTCGGCGCCCCAGAGACGACTCTGCGCTGCCGTCGTCTATCACTGGCCTGCCCTCTGAGCAACAGGATCCACTTCAAAGCTCCACCAGGACACTTATTTAAAGCTTTACGTCAGGGGCAAGTTTCAAGCCACTGACCAGCAGAAATGCAGCTCTACAGTGTCCACTGCATTCTCTCACACACCAACAGCCACACACACACACAAATACGCACACATACACACACACACACACACACTCAAAATGTGTTTTTACATGCACATACTGTTTTCCACTATGCCACAGCTATACATTTGCCTCATACCAGTTAATACAAATGAGTTCATAGTTAGTTATACTTCATTGTTATATCATTTTTAACATGTAAATCTGTCACACCGCATGAGTTAGAATCCCACTAATCAAAATTCATGGTCAATTGGACACAGTCATGAGAAGAGGAAATGAGATACCCACCCAGTCGCAAAAGTTACACTTCATCGGTGCTCACGGGACTGGGACGAGCGACAAGAATTCTGGACTGCACGGACATTACTACTGAGTAGACACACATCCTCTGTCATATCCATAGTGCATCATCTGTCTTCATTGTGTATTTATTAGTCAGTATATTACTAATTAATAGTCTGTATTTACCATTCATTTACTTCAGATTTCTGAAGTTAGTATTATTTTGATTGCATTGTTGTTATATCTTAGTATCTTACATATTGGGGTTGCTGCTATAGAAAATGCTGAATTAATTATTCTTACCTGTCCTGACATTCATTAGTGATGCAAAGCAATGAATATATCCACTATTACACACACACACAAACACAAACACAAACACAAACACACTCACACACATTCACACTCACACTCACACTCTTACACAAACACACACACACACACACACACATTCACACACGCATACACACTCACACTCTCACACACACACTCACACACATAATGTTATACATAAACACACACACAAGTGCATGGCCCAGGCCTATAGTGTGTTGCTTGACTCAAACGGGAACTGTGGGACTGGACTTACCCTGCAGAGACTCCCCCTGTTGGGCTCCTAAGGATGGTGCAGGCGCAGGGCAGGACGGCCTCTCATTTAACCCCCAGTCTCAGCCCCGACTCCAGTCTACCATACACACCTGCACAAACACACACACACACACACACACACACACACAGCAACAACAACATTAAATAACATTATATAAATAATCAATCCAACAGGGACATGAATGCGAAATTCCTACTAGCTGGCAAAACAACATGGCACCTTTGTGTACATATTGCAACAGCTAAAACCATACATCACTGGTTAACTGCACCAGTGATAAAAACAAATTTCACATGCAGGGAAAAGGTCTTGTTTGAAGTAGAGGATTTGACATGGAGTGAAAGACGAAACACATGTGTGTGTGTGTTGGCTTTAATTATCCACATGAAGGTGCTGAATTAGCAGGAAGTAACACAACATGTGTGTAGCTGTCTGGATGCCATGCTAGAGCCCCACCACCTGCTCCTGGGGGTCAACGGAATTCTGCCAGGGTCATGAGGGGTCACACAGGGTCACCCTCTCTGTGAGTAGCTACTTCAAGAAAAATAAACAACACTATTAAAAAAAAACACTTCATGTGGTTCTGAGGTTTTCCAAAAGATTCTATGCTCCTGTCATAATGAATGTGTCATTGGTGAGGAGTAGAATGTGAGAGGGTGTTTGGTGTCGGCTGCGTTGTCCCAGTCAGTGCTCAGTCAGTAAGTAAAGTCACTGGTGTTTCCCAGGAGTGGGAGTGAGGGGTCAGGAGGAACATACTGCCCCCATCTGGTCAAACCACAATCATCCGTATGTACACTCAACTTCTTTTTTTAAAATGTCCACATAACCTTCAAAGTCCCCTTCAACTTCCATCTAAATGCCCCTTTCACCTCATTGAAAATAAAAAAAAAAACATTTTCACACCACAAGCTTTATAAGCACTTGGACAAACAATCCAGCACTTTCCTTTGACTTCCGTGCTGCTTCATAACTTCTGAGCCTCCCTGCTTTTGTTTATAACAGTTTTATAATAGCATTATAATGCTATTATATGTAATATATATAACACTATTACACTACGCACATCCATAATAACAATCCAGGCCAACCCAAGTATCACATGCAGTTACGCCATGACACTGTATCCATTTTTCTCCCTAGTGTGTAAACACTACTTCCTTAATTGAGCTGTAATAACTGTTCTACAAAGTAAGACAGAAATTAATATGCTACTGGCTAATGAGTTGATCTCTATAACAACATAGTGAGTTAGGGAGCTACAACACACACACACACACACACACACATGCTCACACAAACACACACACAGACACACGGACACACACACGTGCACGCACACGTGCACACACAAACACACACACAGACACACACACACGGACACACACACACACACACACACTTTTAGTAGTATCAGCTATGTAAGCAGTAACTTGGTAACTGCCTGATTCTCCAGAGACAGATAGCATGTCTGAGCAGCTGGCTGTGTCCGAGTAAGACTATCCCCACAGGGAGAGACTTCTAAGCATGGTAAAATTACACACAGATGAGCCTTTAATTGCATCAGATAGATTTTGCAGTAGTTAACTTACGAGAAGACATCTACCATATGCATGAGGAGCTGCAATGGGTGAGCCCAGAGAACTCCTCATGACTGCTTTGGTGTATGTGTGTGTGTGTTTTGTGTACACACATGTAAATGTGTGTGTGTGTGTGTGTTTGCTTTATGTATGTGTATGTTCATGCATAAGTGTGTGTGTGTATAAATGTGTGTGTTTGTGTGTGTGTGTGTGTGTGTGTGTGTGTGTGTGTGTGTGTGTGTGTGTATGTGTGTGGTGTGTGTGTTTTGTATACACAAGTGTAAGTGTTTTTGTGTGTGTGTGTTTGTTTTAGGTATGTGTCTGTGCATGCATAAGTGTGTGTGTAGGCAGGCAAATGAGCAATGGTGAGTAGCCCAGTACCTCAGTAACTGGGAACCATCCTCAGGAGACAGATAGTGTGTCTGTGCTGCTGGTTGATGGAGGGTGAGGAGTGAGGACTGCTGTAGGATCAGATTTCATCACTTTCTCTCTGAAATTCCATCATCAACAGCTACATGTCAAACTGATCTAGGATCACAGGGGCTGTGAATTCAGGAACAGGTGGTATGTGTTTATGTGTGTGTGTGTGTGTGTGTGTGTGTGTTTATATGTGTGGGGTGACCATGGGCATAATTTCTGTGTGTGTGTGTGTGTGTGTGTGTATGTGTGTGTGTGAGCTACATGTTAAACTGCAGGATCAGAGTGGGCTGATATTTAGGAGCAGATGTGTAAGTGACTGTGTGTGTGTGTGTGTGTGCATGTTTGTATGTCTGTTCATGTGCATGTGTACAAGTGTACAGTCTAAAGTTGGAATGTTGTTTGGGAAGCAGATGTTTGCGGACTCGGCCCTGACTGGTCTTTTCCCACAATGCCTCAGTGACGGCAAGGACGGCCGTGACAGCCTCGTACTGGTCAGTGCGAGTCGACTCACATCGCTTTCACACCATACCACACCAAGGCCACTCCAACCAAGGACACCGAGAGAGGAACAAGCTTTGGCTGTGGACATCACAGTGATTACATTATATTCATCATGAGTCCAGCTGACATGCCATAACACACACACACACACACCCCTACTTCAGGATGTGCATCAAGGGTAGAGAAGCATATCCTTTGTGCAATCATTCAGTAATATCCATGCATTTGTTTTCCCACTGTGGATAATCAATCTTTTTCCATAAGACTGACACACACACACACACACACACACATCTCACCCTGCTGCTGACTCAGCTGAATATGACAAAACCAAGACAGAGTCATCGCTCACGGCGACATGCTCATCATGGCTCAGTTTGACCTTTGCACTCTGGCAAAACAAGCAGCTCCTCTCCCATCCTGCCGTCTCTCCATTTCTCAACTCTCATACACTATACAGCCATATCTATCTACCTATCAATCTATCTATCTATCTATCTATCTATCCATCTATCGATGTATTTACAGATCTATTTACAGATCTATCTAGCTAGCTTGCTATCGATCGATTATCTATCTGTCATCTATCTATCTGTCTGTCTGTCTATCTATGTATATATATCTATGTATTGATCTATCTAGCTAGCTAGCTAGCTATCGATTGATTATCCATCTGTCATCTATCCATCTGTCTATCTATCTGTCTATCTATCTATCTATCTATCTATCTATCTTTGTCAGAGTGGTTCTGCTGATCTCTCAATCAGAAGGGCAGTAGATGTAGATGTAATTTTCCTCTTCTTTCAATTACACTCGCTATAAGATTAAATTTTAATATGACGAGAGAGAAAGAGAGAGAGAGTGAAAGAGGAATGAATGAGAAATATGTAAATTTTTATATTATTATATTATATATATATATATATATATATATATATATATATATATATATATATATATATATATATATATATATATTTATCAAAACGAATTTAAAAGGACAGAAGAGTCAAATAGAAAAGAGAAAAGACAAACAGCAGGGGAGAACAAGAGAGTGAAAGAGAGAGCAAGAGAGAGAGAGAGAGGGAGAGAGAGAACTGAAAAGAGAGCTATAGTAAGTTAACTAAACTGTTCTCGGTCCAGCACCTCTCTTAAACTAGGTCATCGTTATTGCCGGCATCTTCACCAACACCATCATCATCACCATCATCTTCTTCTTCATTATCTTTGCATGCCAGAGAAAAACAACACAGAGGCACGTGGCCACAGAGAGACTCACATGCCAGCAAGATTGAGAGAGAAAGAGAGATAGAGAGAGAGGGAGAGAGGGAGAGGGTGTCAGCCTGGCAAGACTGAGAGAGAGAGAGAGAGAGAGAGAGGAAGAAGGGTAAAGGATGAAAGAGGGGAAGTGAGGGAGAAGGAGGAACAGCTAAACAGAGCGAGGGCAGGAGGAGAGAAATATGTCTGAATGGGGAAATGAGGAAAGAGAAACTACAAACAGGTTTTGCTTAGTGGATAGAAGTGAGTAGGCTACATAAAGGCAATAGAAAGACAATAGAGACGCTTTATAATACAGAGCTCTCTTCCTCTCTCTGTCTCTCAGCCACTGTAAACACATTGTAAAGTGATCCATCCACGTCTGTGCTCTGTCTACAAACAAGCACTGTGTGACAATTGACTTGCCTGTGACCTCAGCTCACCAGAGGTCGTGGCTCCAAGCCATCCCTCCCCAGCATCGTTTTTTTTTACACCCATTCAACACCCGCTGGTTAGACCTCAGTTACTGTGCTGGTCCACCATAACTAAGACTTTCTACACTCTCTAGCACCCTCAAGTACCTCAGAAACCACTCGGACCGCTATAACTGGGGCCATCACAAAGCATTTTTAAATAATCTTCCTGTTTTGGCTTGTTTCTCTACTTCTGCATCCAGATGAGCTTCCAGACACACACACACACACACACACACATAGTTAGTAATACCTATGTGTGCATGCAGACATACACATAGCAAGTGCATGAAGCACATGTACACACACAAACACACACACACACACATACACACACCAGCTAACCCCCAATGGAGTCATTCACATCAGTCCATCTCCTAAACAGCTCATGCTCTGACCTCATGGGTTTTCCTTTGAGCGATTAATGAGTTCAGCCCTGGGAAAGGTCCAGGGGTGGCTGGAGAGAGACAGCAGGGCCGGGGGAAGGAAGAAACCCGAGAGAGTAAAAGCGGAGAGAAGATCATATGATGGTGTAATGTGACACTCCCACCTACGCAGACAGGAACTATTGAAGATTTGCTCCTATTAGTAATGTATGATGTTGCTCTATCTTGGTCAGTATTTGATGATCTTTGAGGAGATTCCATCCTGGGTAGGGGGTTAAGGGCACAGCAGGGGCTGGCTCAGATGGTCAGAGGCTGAGGAAGGACCTCAAGGTCACAACCACAAACTTCTTGACAAAGACCTCCTTGACCCTCAGGTTGGGAAAGAGATGATGGCCGGGACACTTGGGGGGAGACTTTTAGGAGGATCTGCAGGTAAAGAGCTTAACAGCGCCACCTGGTGCTCTAAATGAGTCACACATCGGATCAGAAAAGTGAGCATGGAAATACGAAATACCGTGTGAATCCCACTATTTCTGGTTTTGTGTGCGCCTGTTGGTGGTGTAGGTGGTAGAGGTGCCATTCGACAACCACAGGGTAGCAGGTTCAGTCCCTGCTCCCTCACTGAAGTGTCCTTGAGCAAGATACTGGACCCCAAATCCAAATTGCTCCCAGTGATGTTGGCACATTGCATTGCAGCCTCTACCACTGGTGTATGAATGGGTGAATATGAGGCTTACATTGTAAAGCACTTTGAGTGCTCGTAGGAGTAGAAAAGCGCTATATTAATGCAGTCCATGTCCCATTTGTGTGTGAATATGTGTGTGCGTGTGGGTGTCTCCATATGTACAGATGACATCTTCCTCAGCTAGCTCCAAATCCCTGGAGCCACCATCTCTTTGATTTGAATCCTGTTTTATCTTCATTATATTTATAGGACATTCCACGCAAGCATCTGTCATCACGCTGACGCAGTAGCCAGCTCTTTACAATAAATATGCATTTGTCTTCATAGAAGCCTGTGCTCTGCACTCCCAGGGAGTCACTTCCAATAAAAGACTACATAAGTTCAGGATCGGCGGGAGCACAGAAGCACTACAGACATTAGAGCTGGGCAGGTGCAAACAGACATACACACACACACACACACACACATCTTTCCCAGGTACTGTCACAAGGAATTATGACGCTAATGTAATTAACAGGAGTGACCTCAGATAGTAATTGTGTGTTTAAGAGGCTGTGTTAAGACTGTGTGAATGTGTATGTGTGTGTGTGTGCATACCTGCAGAAGTGTGTGAATTGAACTGAAGTAATTGAAGGGGCTGTACACATATTTGGTAGACTGTGTTATATAAAAGTGAATATTTCATGAGTGCTGGGACATTATGATAACAATGGCTCCAAGCATTAGCAATTTCTCTGTCTTTCTCTCTCTCTCTCACACACACACACACACACACACACACACCAGGGAGACATCTGCCCGACACATATGCATGATGGTTTCTGCTACAGTAACTCAGCACTATTAAGCTCCAGAGAGCCCTCAAACTTTCCATCTCAGACCCAACACAGTTATTTATAGATATAATATGACTACAAAGATAGTGCCTGACGACACACACACACAGTTGTTAATGCACTTTCTCTGTTTCTCTATAGCTTAATAATCAGTGTCCAAGCCGCTCTCTGCTGCTACTTTCGGCTTCTTTCTGTCGCTCGGCTGTTTTTCCAAGAAGTCTCTGTAATTCTGATTCTCTGTGATGCCTGTCCTAGTTTCCCCTCCCTCCACTGCCCCCCCCCCTCCCATTTTCACCCCCTTTGTGTAAATAGACACACATTAAATATAATGTGCTTCAGTTTCTTGGACCTTTATCCAAAGAGGATTTGGCGTCCAATGTGGACAGCAGCAGACACTGCTGCTCTGATGTTGAAGCTCTGATGCTCAGGACGGAGGAAAGAGGAGACCTAGAGGCTTGGTTCTAGTTCCCTCAGTAGAAGTGTCCTTACCGACAGCTCCTCTGAAAGGTCACTCACATGGAGTTCACATTATGGTGGTCCTCATCAGGAATAAGTTAGTGTTTGAAATCACACAAGAGTGCAAGGAGAATGCAATAGTTAGTGGTGAGGATAACACTTGTACAGACAGACGTGTGTGTGTTTGAGTGTGTGTGTGTGTGTGTGTGTGTACAAATAGAAACATAAGACAGAGAGAAAAAGTAAATGAGGGAAACAGGGAACAGTATGTTTTTCTCTACCATGCAGAATTTACTTCTGGCGGTTGCCTCTGGTTTATTCCTTTATGTTCCCATCTGTAATGAAGCTTTCTGTACACACAAACAAACACAGAGACCAAACAAGGATTCTCACCAACAGAGGGCACCGTGGTGGACAGAGAAAGAGAGAGACAGAGGGGCACAGAGAAAGAGAGAAAGAAACAGAAAGAGGTAGAAGGGGGGGTGATAGTGAAGGACACAACCCTGCAGCTCCCATGCATGGTCTCATGCCTCCATTAAGCTGTTTGTACAAGCAGAGCAAACATCTACCCAAATTAACCCTCCCTGACACAGCTAACACTTTATCCGAACAGAGGCGGATAGGACTCTGTGTTGATTGATTGTCTCTGGAGGAGCAGTGATCAGGCAACATCCCAAAGTCACCCAGAGTCCCAGAGATGAGATTAGAAGGGATGATGAGGCCAGGATGATCACACTCGTGCTGTCGGTCACGTTTTTATCCTAATGCTGCTATGTTATGAAAGGGTTTCTCTCTTTCTCCTCCTCCTCCTCCTCTTCCTCCACATCTCTGCCTGTCTCTGTCTCAGCAGCACCTCATCTTCACCCTCAACATTACCAAAAACAAGACAATGTAGCCACCAACAATACTGACATCCAAAGGGTCCACAGAAATTAACAGATAAAAGAGATGAGAAATACATGGACAAACCCAGATTCCTTATCTATAGTCTCTATTTGTTACATTTGTTATGATAATGGGCATGGTGGCACAGATGTTTCTCTGGTTGTTGTTTCCTGAAAAGTAGCCGAAGAGTGAGGAGGAAGGATGGAGGTGTGGAAAAAAGAGAGGAAAAGATGGATGCGTGGTGGTGTGTGTGTGTGTGGGGGGCAACTGAGGAGGAGGGGAGACATAAACCTCTGAGAGAAAGAGTGAAACATACAGGGATGGAAAGAGCAAGGGAATGAAAAGTGAGAGATGGACAGAGAAATCAGAAGAGAGAGTGAAAAATAGAGACAGGGAAAGAGTGGAAAAGAAAGAGACAGAGAAAGCAAGTGGAAAGAGAAAGAGACAGAGAGAGCGAGTGGAAAGAGAAAGGGAGTGAAAAAGAGAAGGGAGTCAAAGAAAGAGGAAGAAAGGAAGGGAGATAAAAGAGAGAGAGAGATGGTGGAAAAGAGAGTGGGTGAGTGCGTGGCCCTGACTGGCCCTGAGGTAAAAGTCTTTGACGGGGAGAGAACGGATAAC
>JAIFZK010000012.1:13747500-13777500 GCA_027481765.1 Tenualosa thibaudeaui | reverse complement strand
TAGGCTTGCTGGTGTGCATCATATGACATATTTCCTACACAATTTTTGATCAACTGTTTCACTAAACAACATCTACTTCCCACACTATCTCTGTACTGTTTAGTCCGTCCTGTTTTTATGCAAATCATGCTCTTATGCACATTCCATATATGTGAGATATTTTTTAATTGGGATTAAACTAATGTTTGTTATGATAAATACTGATGATAAAAACATGATAAAAAATGATGTTTTTATCAGATACAGGCAGAGCAGACTTCCTCCAATGACAAAAGCAAACATATATTTACAGTAAACACCTCTGGTGTGTACATGTCTTAGCATGAGGACAGGTGCTTACATAACAGATTCTACAAATACTACAAAAATGCAGCTGAAAGCAGAAAAGGCACACAACTAACTTTTACAACCCACTTGTACCTTAGTCTACACCTCAGCCCAGCAGGTGCTCACCTCAAAAGCTATATCCCAGAGCCAGTGGCTACTAGCAGAGAGGTTTGACATTTACATTTACATTTATGCACTTAGCAGACGCTTTTATCCAAACGACTTACAAAAGGAGGATAAACATTAAAGCTACAGCATAATTAAAAACTTACTAAAAGTGCATATTGCTAACATGAAATTTGCAGTATTTTGAGATGAAAGTGCAGGAGTGGAATAAAGGTGCAGTGTAGAGAGAGTGGGAGGTGCATTGTAAGTGCATTCCTGGTATTTAGAAATTTTATCCAGGAGATATTCTTGGGAGAGCTGGATCTTCTTGGAAGGTGGAGAGGGTATCTGTTGCTCTCGTAGCACTTGGAAGGTCATTCCACCAGCATGGAACAACAGATGAGAATAGTCTGGATTGACCTGTGCAAGGTGTTGGCTGTGCTAGACAACATTCCTTGGAGGAGCAAAGTGACCGGAAGGTAACATAGGGCTTTAAGAGGGTAAGGTAGGTGGGAGCAGATCCATCACACCGTAGGCCAACAATAGTGCTTTTAATTTGATGTGAGTGGTTAAGGGTAGCCAGTGGAGTTCAATGAACAGAGGTGTGATGTTCTCTTCTTTGGTGGTTGAAAACCAGACGTGCAGCTGCATTCTGGATCATCTGTAGCAGTCTCACAGCACAGGCTGGAAGGCCTGATAGGAGGGCTTTGCAATAGTCAAGATAACCAAGGTCTGTACCAGGAGCTGGGTTGCATGTTGGGTTAGGTACAGCCTGATCTTCCTTATGTTGAATAGAGGAAAAACAGCACAACCGAGTTTTTTAAGGACATAGGACATAACAGCCAGACAGAAACTGCCCAACACTCACGTGCCACATGCAGCATTCCTGCTGGACACACACACACACACACACACACACATAACTCAACAGCCCAAACTCACAGCCCAACGCTCACATGCCACATGCTGCATTCCTGCTGGGGACGCCCCAGGAGACTCTCCTCTCCGCTCCAGACAACTCCAGATATGTCTGATTCAACACCCCCCGCCACACACACACACACACAAACACACACAGGCTACACGCATACACACACACACACACACCCCAGCAGCAGTCCTAGACCTACATTTTCATTACAGTATTATGAAAGCTAGATTTGAAGGCCACATTCATCATTTCCTTTCCATCCTTTCTAATTCTGGCAATTGCTGCTTTGTTTCAAGTCCTGATCATTTGTTACATCCTATTAGGACTCATTTCATGTGTATCAAGTCCTGATCATTTGTAACATCCTATCAGGACTCTTTTCATGTGTTTCTGTGTAAACCATGGAAATTTCCTGATGATCCTAAACTTTTGCAATAAAGTGTTCTCTATCACAATGTCTCTGTCTGTGGCAACCCAAGACACTCACATGCTTTCCTGGTTTACTGACCGTATGGGAAATTCATTTAGTTGCTAAGTAGCAAAATATGATCCGTATCACAAAGAACTGTGTTTATGTTGGGTTTAGTGTGGGTCACAAACCAAGGGCAAAAAATATGCACGCCATCAGCCAATAGTTCACTTTGTGTCTACAGGCTCTGGAGCCCTTAAACTTGACTGACTGAACTCCCCCTCCCCAATCTGAACATCCTGCTTTAGCTTCACAGAAGGAAGTCCCTTAAGGTTTGCGAGCTTTACTGTCCATCACCTCTGGTCGATGGAGGCTATAAATTCACAGTGGCATTTCTCAGAGTGAAGGCCAAGCTTACATCCAAACACGACAAGCAAAATATATAAAATCAAGGCAAGTCATAAATCATGGTACAGCTGAGCAGAACTATGATGGAACAGCTAGAACAGTACTGTACAGTGCTGCCTTGCATAGCTTTCAAAAATACACCACCCTTCTGCCTGCCTTTATGCTGCACAGACTACCCATACATCATTTCAATGGGAACATTGTCCATTAAGAGCATTTCAGCAGACGACAACATCTAAAACTCAAACTCAAAGTGCATTTATCTGTAAACAGACACACTACTAGATCTGACCTGTTTTCCCCTCACACTCACACTCCATGCTTCTGTCTTTGACTACTTTATCTAAGTGGGTTTTTTTCTGTTTCTCTCAGTAGATTCCCAAAAGGTTCTATTTATGTCATCCTTCTCATGCATAATACTGTCATAATACATACATAACACTGTCATAATACACACATAGCTCTGTCATAATACATACATAACACAGTTATAACGCATACATAACACTGTCATAATACATACATACATAATACTGTCTCATTTCAGAACTCACTGAAGAACTGGTAGGATGCAGACTTTGAGTGACAGGCCACCAATATTTGAGTCCTTGTGTGACGTTTGGACATTTAAGCATCTTGATTTACAGAAGGATTTTCATTCCTCAACTTATGTAACTTTTGTTTTTCTCCTCCAAGTCAAGTGGCCTTTCCTTTTTCCATCCTCCATTTTAGAGAAACTAACACATGAGCATTCTGCAGACACAATGGCCAAGCTCAACATGGACCTTAACATAATGCATCACATGTTTTTGGATTCTCTCTCTCTCTCTCTCTCTCTCAATCTATCTATATATATATCTCTCCCTCTATCTTTCTCTGGTATGGTGCCACAGTCTGGCATGGCATGGCGCAACATTACTGAAACATGCCAGAGGAAATGAGGCGTATGGACAGCCTGACACAGGAGGGCTCATGAGAAGGGAGAGATGACCCAGCTCTGTGTGTGTGTGTGTGTGTGTGTGTGTGTGTGTGTGTATGTATGTATGAGCAAATGAGAGTGTGTGTGTGTGTGTGTGTGTGTGAGGGGGTGGGGGAGTGGGGGGGATAAAGACAGAGGAAAGGAAAGAAAAGCACTCTTTCAAAGTGTGGTCCCTGTCCAGGATATGGCTAAATTAAATATACTGAGGAGTCTTCAGAGAGTCATTCAGGGACAAGCTTCAGCCAGCTGTTGGCTTTGCTGTGACAGCAGGACAGACAACACACACATGTACGTGCACACAAACACACACACGTTCATGCACACATTCTACACTGAGCAGAATCACATACGCACACACACACAGACACACACATACACACTCACACATTCACACACTCATCCCACTCTGAGCGGAATCACACACGCACACACACACATGCACACACACACCCACACACACATTCATGCACTCATCCCACTCTGAGCAGAATCACACGCGCGCACACACACACACACACACACTGAGGCAACAATGAAGTCATATGACAGATCCCTAAGGGAAGATTCAGTTACTCTGACAGAGCAAAGACTGGATGTCAGCGCGAACGTGCATTTGTGCATACTTGCGCGTGTGTGTGTGAGTGAGTGTGTGTGTGTGTATGAGTGTGTGTGTGTGTGTATGTGTATGGTGCGTATGTGTGTGCACACATGCATATATTGCTAGAGGCAAAGTTGTAAGACTCTTCCATGCATAAAAACAGAGGGGGGTCATTACTGAAAAAGAGCTCTGCCTACTAATGAACTGCATGCTGCACTGCACCTCTCTCAGTCATGTCACTCACACACACACACGCACGCACGCACGCACGCACGCACACACACACACACACACACACACACACACACACACCCCAAGGAGCCCTGTGAGAGATGGCCATGTCAAGATCTCACCCGTGACTATACTTCAAATACTAAACAATTCCAAACTGCTGAAGTCTGAACTGCTTTCATGCTGAAGTAAAGGCCTTTTGCATGTCAGCCAAGGCTGTTTTTCCTTGTTCTTCTCTTCGAGACAAGTCTACAACATTGCTCTCTCTGCTTTCTCTTTTGTGACACTTGTGTTGCACAAACATCAACGGCAGAAGCTAGGCTAAAAAGACATTTCCCTGCAACACCTCAGAAGAAACTAGATTTGGGGCGGGGGGGGAAAGGATAAACAAACTTGGATGTTTGCCTCCAAGTGAAAGAAAGCTCAGCAAAACTCCAGGCAGTTCAGAGAAACCTGCATCAAGTTCAACCCCTGACGCTGCTTGTTACATAAGTGGGACTGCTTAAAAAAAAAAAAACAAACGCTGCTGAATGTCTCGCATTTCTTCTCACGGAGATGCCAGCAGGACCTGCAGAACAGTGTGACTGACAGTAAACTACTGTTTAAGGTGAAGTCATGACGTATCTTTGTATTGATGTTTATATTTCTTAACAGGCATCTTTGACAAACAAAGACTCCAGTTTATTTGACCCAAGGACTAAATAAAACATGCCAGAGAGGTAGCTCACCCCTGCTTTCAGTCCCCTCGGCAAAACTCTGCCATTGTTTGCTATCAGTGTTTCGGAGCCTGGGTACTGTGAAATGACCGGATTTTTTCACGGTCACCCAGGAGAGTGAAGAGCTTAAAGGAGATTTATCGTTATTATCGTGAGGAGATTATTATCATGTTATAGTGTAAAATGTTTATAAATCACCAAGGATTGTTTACTGCACCTTTAACAAATATGGCAGACCAGAGGTTCAAGCATTCTGAAAGGAGAAATTGGGTGAATGGAGATGGGAGAAGGAGAGAGAGAGAAAGAGAGAGAGAGAAAGAGAGAGAGAGAAAGAGAGAGAGAGAGAGGTAGGTAGCAGGCGGGCTGAGGTGAATGATGGAGATGGGAGAAGGAGAGAGAGGGAGGGAGAGAGAGAGAGAGGGAGGTAGTAAGCAGGCTGGGGTGGGGGTCAAGGACATTTAAAGGATGATACATAAACTACACAGGGGTTTAGATATAGAGGAGTTTTACCACATAGGAATATCATGTGCGCACACATACTGAGGTACAAGTATGAACCAAAAAAAACACAACACAGAAACACACACACACATCTATGAGGAGAACTTCTCATGGCACAAATGACAGTGTGCACTTCCCTTACCTCCAATGTAAGCTAACTGCTGAGAGATGATGAGACAGGACCTCATGACACGCAGTGTTTACCCTGAGCCAGTCGTGTGTGTGTCTTTCTGTGTGTGTGTGTGTCTGTGTGTCTGTCTGTCTGTGTGTTGCAGATGTGAAAATGTGTGTGACATTCACATTAACATTGAGTATGAAAGTGCATTAGTGTACATGTACCCTGTATGTGTGTGTGTGTGTGTGTGTGTGTGTGTGTGTGTGTGTGTCTGTGTGCATGTGTGTATGTGTGTGTGTGTCTTGCTCAGAAAAGGGAGTCTGATGGGGTCTGACAGGGATGCCACAGAACGCATAGACAGCCAGTCTGGTCCAACAGCCGGCCACTCTATAAATATCACATCTCTCTCTCTCTCTCTCTCTCTCTCTCTCTCTCTCTCTCTCTCTCTCTCTCTTGAAATCACTATTCCTCTGTTTCTGCTTTGCGCCCCTCCACTCCTCTTCCAAAACAGAGACACAGAAACACAAACAACTCCATGAATAAATAAATACGCAGAATGAATAAATAACACTGAGAATAAATAAGACAACAGTGGAGAAAGACTAATTATCAAAACTGCTGCTGCTGTGTGTGTGTGTGTGTGTGTGTGTGTGTTATGTAACTGTGCCTAATCCTTTTCGCTATGCAGTACAGAGAAACAGGGAAAGAGGTGGTTACCACCCTCCCCAGAGTCCTGTACACACACACACACACACACACACACACACACACAAAACACAGAGCACAATAGCTTTATCTCAACCTGGACAAATTATTAATCAAAGTGGAGAGGAAATTACACACGCATTCTAGCTGCCATTCACTCAAGGACACTGACCTCATGTACACACACACACACACACACATACACACACACACACACATCTCGGTGCTTACATAAATATTCACACACATACATATACAAACACACACACACACTATAGATATACTGTACCTACACCATACATATATAGCAACAGCACACACACACACACTCATGCAGGTGCACACACTCAGGGAAGCTATGGTAAAACTGGCCAGAGGGGGCAGTGTTGAGCCCACAGCATCAGGCAAGCAAGAGTCTCTGTCTGGACTTGGAGAGAGAGAAAGAGAGAGAGAGATGTTCATTTTTAGTAGCACCTTATTTTCTGATCCCTCTGTACAGACAAGGAATAACCCCAAGCTGAACATATCTCTCAACACCAGCCACTGTATAAGACACAACACATCACACTCACACACACACATACACACAAACATACACACACACACACACGTCATTAGCAACAGCTATGGTAATCCAAAGGATTTCAAGTCTTTAAAATCTAATATTAATGTTATAAGATTTTAGATTATGGTGTAAGCATGGGTGACGCGTGTGTGTGTGTGTGTATGACGCATGTGTATGTATGTGTGTTTGTGTGTGTGTGTGTGTGTGTGTGTGCGCATACACGCACGCATATGTGAGTGTATGTGTGTGTCTGTGTGTCTTTGGGCAGAGCCTCTGGGAAAATGCTGCGTCAACACAACACAACACAACAGAGCACAAAACAGCCCAGCTTCAGGTTAGTGCTAGCATTGGGTCACATTAATCTTACTCTCATACCACCCCCGTAATCACACACACATACACACATACACATTCATGTACAAACACACACACACGTCACCCTTGCAAACACAGCCACTACAGTGCACTGAGGCAGATGAGACCTTAAATTAGTAACAAAAAACACAAAACCTCAGATCTAAATAAAATATACACAATGCACATGCACTAAGGACACAAACTGTAAATACCATCTGGCATCATGCATCTCTGTACAAATCCACTTCACAGAAGCACAGTAGCACAGGCACCTCACACGTCCACATACTTACACACACTCACACACACATTGGAGGCTAACAGACTCTACTCATTCAGAGCCAATGCTTTGTGATACCCAGTGGAGATGCGTCCTATCCAAAACACACACACAGAATTTCTCTTACTTTCTCTCTCTCTCTTACACACACACACACACACACACACACGCACACGCACACGCACACACACACACATGCACACGCACGCGCATACACACACGCACACACCTACACACACGCATACACACACACAGTTGTAAAGACAACACAGCGGCTGGCAGGACTTCCAGGCATGGTTGTCCTCATTTTCTACAGCGCTGACTGAACCACAACTGAAACTCAGTGATGCTCAATTACACTCCGACCCATTTCCACTACACACACACACACACACACACACACACACACACACACACACACACACACACAGAATCACACACTCCTGATCATAACTTATAGCAGAAACTCATTAGAAAAAAGGAATAACAGCATGCAGAGATAGAGAGGGAGATAAAAGCTTTTTCTGTTTGCTTAGACACACTTTTTGAAACATTTGGGTTTTTTTGCAAAACTCTACACACAAATCACAAAACCTTCCACCAAACTAGCAAAACATCATAAATTACTTGCAAAAGCACTTTTTGCACTCTTTACAAAAACATTTTCTGCTAAACTGTTAACACTCTTTTCAAAATGATAACAGTACACACAACCCATAATATTCATAAGCACACAAAGCACCAACTGCACACTGGCAGTAAAAATGGAAAACTTGCAATACATGTAGCCTGGTATCGTGCATATACAAAGGTATTCAAATGTGGAAATGGTGGGTGTTTACATGTACTCCAGTATAGGCCAACATTATTTAACAGAGAGGACCTGAAAAAAGTACAATAGTACTCATAGAGATTTTGATATTTAAAAGATTTCTTTGTTCATCCTTACCACCCTTTTCTCCACTTTTTCCCTCCTTATTTCTTCACCTCTTCTGCTCATCTAATTACAACTCTTTCACTCTCTGTCCAATATTGTCCTATTTGTAACCACCTGACAATTTTGCAGCGCTAAAGGTATGGATGTTGACTGAACTAATTATCAAGAAGTGTGCTATAAAATTGCAAGCTGACTAATAAGTAGTGAGTTGTGTTTATAGTTTTGTAAAAAGTGTGTTACAAAATTTCAGAGTGTAAAGCGTTAATTGAACTTTTACTTTGGCAGACTTTGTGAATAGATTGGGTACATGTGTTAGTAGTTTCAAAAATTGTGCCAAAAAAATCACTGTTAGTGTTTAAGCATTCAGAAAAAAAACTGTAAATGTCCTGCCCAGAGCATGTTTGCAGTCCAAAGTACATACCGTACATCTGGATCATGAAGCCACCCCCAACAGGATCCCAATTTGTATTTTTTTTTCTATCTTCATCTAGAGTCTAGGCAAACCCAAAAACATAGGCACAGCTTACACACAATGCTACTAAATTATGACCTGGCAATGTCACCATCAGCATCACAAACCAGGCATTCAGCAGACACCTTTTCTCCTCAGCGACTTGCAGCTGTTACTGTTTACTACAAATAACTGCCAAGCTAACCGGTGCACCACCACTTCTAGGACACAGAGTTTACATTTACATTTATGCATTTAGCAGACTTTTTTATCCAAGGCGACTTACATTTGCAAACTACCAACTACCTCAGGTTAATTACTTCAGGAGCAGTCTCCCCCAGAGCAACTTGGTCAACAGTGGGCAGCCAGGCACAACAAAGGCACCCAGGATTCGAACACACAATTTTCAGGACACTGGCATGCTAGTCAGGTTTCCACCATGTTGCCATCACTACAAGTATACTGCTTAATATAATCCCCTTGAGGATCGGCGGGCTAAGCATTGAAGCCTGAGACTGAGTCTCAGCAAGCAGAGGTGGAGAGAACAGAACTGAGGGGCCAGGAGCACTCAAGGGCTCCATTAGTGTAGTTAAACAATTGAGTGTTGGCTCACAGCCAGCTGATTTAGCCAGGTTACAGGGGAACATTCACCATAGACAGGAATGTTAAATGCATCACAAAGCGCACACTTATAGGTACAGTACGTGCACACACACACACACACACTCACACACACTCACATATACACCTATATAGACACATACACATGCACGCGCACACATACACACACACGCATATATACACACATACACTGTTGGGATACGATAACAGCCCAGAGGAACATAAAGGGGCTTTATCTGCTGGTCCTTTGATGGTGATCTGACATGAGACTGTTCCCCTCACGGGGACTTAAAAGAACTGTTCTCTGCACTCCACAACCTCCGTCTCCCTCACACACACACACACACACACACACACACACACACACACACACACACACACATTCTTCCTTCTTCTTGGCACATCTGCAACATCTCCGTCAGCAGAACAGCACTGTAATCCAAAATCCTGAAATCCCTCCTCCTCATTATCCCATCACTGTGCTGTCATGACAACCCACAACTGTTGTCCTGTTGTCCTAAGCACATCCATATCTGTCCCAACACACATGACTCTGTGGATGTGTGTGTGTGTGTGTGTGTATGTGCACGTGAATGTGTGTGCATGTGTCTGTCTATGCATGTGAGTGTGTGTGTGTGTATGTGTTTGCGAGTTTGTCTACACGTATGTCTGTCTATGCGTGTGCATGTGTGATGATTTATGTATGCGTGTGTGTGTGTGTCCATGTGTCTATGCATGTGAGTGTGTGTGAGTACGTGTTTGCGCATGTGTCTGTCTATGTGTGTGTGTTGATGTATATGTGTGTGTGATGTGTGTGTGTGTGTGTGTGTGTGCACCCTTGTGTGTGTGTGTGTATTTGCATGTGTCTGTATATGCGTGTGTGTGTGTGTTTGTGTGTGTATGTTTCTTTTTTTTTTTAGATGAGCAGCATGTTCTAAATTTCAGAGACAACACAGCAGAACTAATCTAAGCCTGTGGTGTCACAGCTGAATTGAGTGTCTGGGTCTGCGGATTGGATTTACCCAAATCCTCACTCCTCAGAAAAAAAGAATTGGGGTGAGTGGGTATTTTCTGGTCTTTTTTCCCTTCTATTTGACAAGAGGAGACGTGAGTGCAGTTCTTTTGCTGGGAACTGAGAACAGGGAACAAGGTCCCATGGTGCACAATCAGACCCGCGTTCAAATGCTTCCTCATCCCCTGGCCACGGTGACTTACGGTTTCATACACACACACACACAAAGCCACAGCCAACCACTGATGCATGCCAGCGAGAGCAGAATAACACAACAGCACACACACACACACTCACACTCACACACACTCTTACACACTTGCACAAACATTCACACACCCACATGTACAAATCTCTTCAAAATTTCCATCTTGACATTTTACTGTTTTCGTCAGTATTTCAGAGAAAACACATCTGTCTGCAATTACAGGAAAATGTGATTATTCTGACAGCGTCACAATTCAGAATTAAGCACAGATTCATCTGTGGGGAGTCTCTACCTCTTGAGTCTCTCTTTCTCTTTCTCTTTCTCTCTCTTCTTTTTCAGTTGTTCCCTCCTTCCCTTCTCAGGCTGCAAGCATAGAAAAAAAAATCTCTTAGGCTTGTAGTCTCTTCTGGCATCTCTGTTCCTGAGAATCTCTGGGAAATCAGCAGGGCAGAGGCTCAGCTGATGTATGTGTGTGTGTATTTGTGTGTTTGTGTGTGTGTGAGTGTGTGCGCGTGTGTGATTGTGTGAGTATGTGAATGTGTTTGTGTGTGTGGGTCAGTGCCTGAAGGCATCTGGCCAGTTCAAGCACATGAGGTGTCCCGGCTCAAAGCTGTTCCACTCACACACTGCTCAAGTGCACACACACACACACACACACACACACACACACACACACACACAGAATCAGGCAATGTTGTCAGCAAAACTCTGCAATGCAGGCTGCTGTCACACTTTACAGTGTCAGACAGACATGAAAGCTTCTCGTTCCTCTCTGGAAGAATGGCCTCAGTTAGACTATTTTATCTTACTATTTACGGGTGGTATTATATAGGACTACAACTGCACCATGCCTCTGTTGTTGTTCAGTGCTGTAGCTACAACAGTGGAGGGTGTTCAGCATGAAAAAGTGAGGCACTTTAGTTCACTCATTTGAAGTTTACACTTTTGTGACAACTGCAGCTGAGTCCTCTCATCTGCTAGGCCTGGTCATCCGCCCGCACTATGTTTTAGCACAACACAGCCACAGACTTACTTTAGTGTATCGGTGTTTGCATGCGAGTGTGTGTGCGTGTGTGTGTTTACTGTATGTGGTTTTCATCGCGAGACAGATTTATAGCCGTGGGTGCAACTGAGGATGAGTTCTGGACGTGGTTTATTGCTTTGTTATGGAGCGAAGAAAGACGCCGCACATTAGCACTCGTTTAAACAGAAAACACGTGTTCCTCGGAGAGAGAGGGAGAGAGACGAGTCCAAGGACTGCTCTTGACTCCGCTCTGTGCTATGCCAAACATTAGGCACCCCGGCCCGGAACATCGTATCTGTCAGCAGTTGTTTACCATCGTTGCTGTGGCTAATTGCATTTCTGCAACATCGCTTGGCAACTATACGCCTGTGAGAGGTGACTGAGGGCCATTTGAAAATGGGTGTGCATGATTGGGTTTTCTCAGAAATATGCTATGCATGAGACAACACTGATGTCTGTGTCCATAAACATGACCTCATCTCAAGAGCTAGCAGAGAATTTTGCGCTGCAACACTTGCTTTGGTCTGTCACTCCATCATCCACATGCCTTCCTCCAAACTCCTAAAGCCCTGACATACTCTCTTTCTCTGTCTCTCTCTTTCTCTCTCTCTCATACAGACACACAATAACAACAACAACAACAACAACAACAGTCAGGACAGGACATTCTCCGTTATGAATGTAAGCCTCTGTGCACCCCTGGGATTGCATCATCAACACAAGACGCGAGGAACTCAGTGACACGGACCTGTGAGACCATTGATCAGCTGACACGGTGAGCTCATCCATGCTACTCAATGCAGGCCAGATGTGACTCGCTCTTCCTGAGTCCATACCACCACTCCTAATCCCTTGAAACGCCTCCCCTCCCCCTTCTCACCAACCCCCTCGTCTGCAATTCCATAGCCTTCAATATGGCCAGGGTCAAAGGTCATTGACCTCTCTAACTCCCACCTACACAGAAGCCTGACTGTTTCCTTGTCTGGGCTCCAGTTTCTGTTGTTTGGCCTTCACACAGCAGTTAGAGACCCAGACATTTGGAGTGTCAGGTTTCCCTCGTCAGAGCTGAAGACACATAAAGCAAGTAGGTAGTGGTGTTTGTAAAAAACAAAATTGGGATGGGGGGGGATGAGGAGCTGGTGTGTGATCGGAACAGAGCAGATAAGATCCTACTACTAAGCCACTGCTGCCACTGGCTTACTCCTAATCTCCTCACAATGCAATGTGTTCTAAACAACAGAAAAAAACATAATGACTGAGCTTCCTTGTATTGACATAACATGGTATATGGGACTATGTATTCACAGGTGAGGGATACACAGACTGAACACTGATCTCTGAGTTTTCTTACTTGGACTGCTAGCAGATATGAATAAAATCACATGAGGAATATTAATATATTTCAAGCCAATGATACAATACCACTTTGTCATCACGTGTTTCCCACAGCGCCATCTCTGTCTGTTATATATTTAATACATGACAGAAGCTATAAGATGGAGAAATGTCCCTGAGGACAATCCAATATTAACCAGTCTGCATTAAAGTCTGCTAACTGTCAAACTCAAGAAACTCTTAGAGCCTTTTGAAATATTTACCACAACTACATGAGCAAATCTCTCTGTGTCTAAATGAAACTGAGTCTTTACTTATTGAGTGCATATAAATCTGTATGTGTGTGTGTGTTTGTCTGTGTGTCTGCCACTTGCCACTCCCAACCAACTTTGAACCTCTGTAGGTGATGATAGGCCAAGGACACCTCAACCTCCTCCCCACCCCTCCCTGTGAGCCTAAAAAAAGACAAACAGCACAGGAAAGCTCCTCTCTTCCTTCCCTCTCCTCTCTCCTCCCCTCTCCTCTCCTCTCCTCACACTCACAGACCAGCTTTCCCTTCTTCCACATCACCTCCACCCTGGACGGCCCTGGCTGCCCATTAAGTTCCCGCGGCCCGTTGGCCACATTCCTCACCCTCCGCAAATGTTTACCCTCCTAATTAAAGGTCAAGTACAGACTCAGGCTGCCATCCCAGGTCTTAGAGAGAGAGAGAGAGAGAGAGAGAGAGGGTGAAGAGGGGCAACTAGGTGCAGCAGGATGGGATGGGTGGAGGTCAGGCTAGTGTTTATAGCTAAATGGCCACAGAGAACAAACTCACAGTGTGTTTTGAGGGGGAGCACAGCTGTGGCTGACAAATAATCTCTCAGCTCCTGAGGCTCAACAACTGGAAACAGGTGGGAGTTTTTTTTTTTTCCTTTTGCTATTAGTGTCAACTGTGTGTCCGGACTTGGAGTGAGCTGAACGAGAACACACCAACTGCCAACACTCCACTTCAGTCCCGTACTGTGTAGGCTGAGGTGCGGCCTGAACTATCAATCATAGCCTTTTTTGGGGGGGGTGGGCCAGAATATGTCCACCTGCTTGTGGCTGAGAAAACCCAAGACCAGAGCAGAAATCCAGACAAGGCCTAGGAAAGGCCCCACCTTCAGCAGAGCAGTCAGCACCAGATATCCACCGCAGCCTAGAGAGGAGGAGAACTAGCCCTCAGGATTCAGATGTGTATATAGTCTGGATGGGCACACAGACTGTGCCTATCAGCATCAGCATGACATGGCTGTCTGCTACTGAGTGCGCTCCAGCACCTTAGGAACGCTTGGTACGCTCATCGGGGGGGGGGGTGGTGTATCTGCGCCCAGTGTTCTGTGAGGATTTCATGGTAATGAGACAGGCATGGTTACTCTTTCATACGCTCCCACTGCCTCTAACTGCCGCACTCGTTCTCTGTCCTTCTCTTTCACTCTCTTTCTCACGCATTCCCATTCTATAATTTCCTCTCTCTCTCATGCATTTCCTATGCTCTCTCTCCTCTCCTTTCTCTCTCTCTATTAACATTTCTTTACCCCCCTTATCCTGATTCTTCTTTCATTCTTTTTACTGTTTCCATAATCCTGTTTGATTTATGGTATGACGAGCATGACACTCACTCAGTTCAATGATCACTGTCATAACTAAAGCCTCTTCCATAAAAGGCAGCCTCATTAAAAGTGAAGTAATGTGATCTCAGTCTCAGCCCTCCAGCAGCGGAGGTGAGCAGGTTTGCCACCCTACCCCAGAATAACCCCTCTTTCTCGGCCTCCGCAACACCTCACGTCCCTGTATAACTCTGCTCCACCCTTCTTCCAGGTAACTTCACCCATTTATTCTTGTCTCCGATCAATACTTTTACATCTCTTCTACTTTTCAGCCGTGATGTTTTTTTCCACTGCTGTGGAACACACACACACACACATATATACACACACACACACACACGCACACACACACACACACACACACATACATATATATACACACAAACATACACACACAGACACACACACACACGCACACACACATACATATATACACACACACACGCACACACACACACACATACATACATATATACACACAAACATACACACACACACAGACACACACACACACACACATACACAGACACTGTCTCTCTCTCACTCTCTCTCTCACTCGTATGTGAGAAATGAGTCCTGCTCTGTGGGTTCACTAAGGCCTTCTCTTAGGAGATTGGGGCTTTAAGTCTGTAAATCTCTGTAATGAGTCTCCTCCATGAGTGGGATGCGATTGCAACAAGAAAAAGAGTAACTGAGTCATCAGATCAGAGGCACCATCTGTGAAGGACGCATCATCAGGAAGCAAGGAATTATCCAACAATGACAGCAATACTGCCCTAGACTACAGTTCCCAGACAGCCTTACAGAAGGGAAACATTGGGCCAGGATTTATTTTTTACTGTAAAGTGGGTCTTACTGTAATCTGTCCAAAGAATGTGGGGTTTTGAGGACCACTCATCCATACATGGGCCTGAATCAAAACACCAGTTGGGTCCAATGGTGCTGGGAACTCTCCCGTTGACACAGAGAGACTTAGATTTATGTCCTGGACAAGGTTGTATAACTTTGAGCCAAATATGGGCCTGAGTGGAATTTCTTGCAGACAAAATCTTCCTGTGCCACTCTCAGAGAGCAGCTCCTCAAGAATATTTAAATTACTGCACTCTCTCACTCACTCTCTCGTCATACAGGAGCCTAAGAGAGAGAGGAGTGTGTACAGACTGTGTCTGTGAGTAACGGAAGTGTAGGTACACTCTAGTCAGTGTTCACTGCCCCTTTCACAGCTGTTTATTCAAACATGGTGTGTTAGCAACCAAGCATGAGAGAGTACAGTTGTGTTTCCATGACCATGTGTGTTCAGTGACCTGAACCAGGTGTGTGACACATCGGGTCCTCCAAATCATCCAAGAATAAACATCCCGACCCTCACACACCCATGCGTTGCGTAAACACACACACAAACATATATACACACATCAACCTCTTTTACCTCCCCTTCCCATCTGGCAAAGAAGACTTGCCACAGGGACACACACATAACATTTTCTGCTTGGAAAAAAAATTGTTTTAAAGAATGGATTTCTCACCCTGACAAGCAGAGCCATGCGGACCTCCAAAACCTAAGAAAGACATGACGTGAAGAAAGAGAGAACATGAAGAACAAGAAGAAGACTCAGATAAAGAAGAACAAAAGACCAAAAAGATAGAGTTTCAAAAGTGAACATGTGTGAGAAAGCGAGAGAAAGATAAAGACAGAGAAGGCTCACATCGCTCGATAACAGTTGCATTCTTCGAAAGCGCTCGTTGCTATCACTCGTTTCCTCTGCATTTGGCAGTCTATTAGTCCTGACATGAGGGTGAAATTTAAAGCCACCTTGTACGCCGTCCTGGGACACATTCTGTTGCCGTAGCAGCCTGAACCGTTACTTCACACTCTATCATTTCCCACCCTCCCATCTCATGCAGGAGGGCTGATAGCTGTTTTGATTTTGCTACAGTTAAAGAGCCCTGCAAAGGGCTGAGAGGAGAGGAGCAATCTACAGCCTGCACTGTAAATTCAAACGCTTGTGCATCTCAGTGAGGTTCTAATCAAAAGAGAAGTCATATATTTTGTTTTTTGTCTGCCGCATCTGTTGAATCACAGTATTCATTGTCCTATGAAATTACATTTCTCTACTCTCATTTATGCACCAGATGGCAAATTCATTTTTAAACGAACAACACAGATGCAGGCGGAGTTGATTTAGAAGTTTTCTCTTTTTTTTCATCTCTACTGCTTACTCTCTCACTTGCTGGTTCCCTCTCCATTTCTACCAATCCCTTCCTGTCTTTTTCTCTCTCTCTGTGACTCCCATCTCTCTTTCTCTCTCTCTCTGTAACTGCCATGTCTCTCTCTCTCTATCTCCCCCCCCTCTCTCTCTCTCAATCTCCTTCTGTGTCGCTCTCTCTCTCTCTCTCTCTCTCTTTCTCTCTCCCTCTCTCTCTTTCTCCCTCAATCTTCAATGTCTTTTTCTTTGCCACAGTCACTGGCATTGTGAAATGAATCAAAACAACCACCTGACAAGCAGCCAATTAAAGCCTGAAGAGCCGCCATGGCCCTCTGTAACTGCACTGCCCCACTGATTGATGGGCAACGGGCCCTGTGGTTCTGCGGAATCGCTGGTGCTGGGCCAAATTCTCATGAGGCTGCCCAGGTTATTGATGGCCCTCCACAGGGCAAACTCACCCAGTCTCTCCCCAGTTGCACCACACTGATGCGGCTGCAAGCGACTCCCTGGTTTTTGATCTACTGTTAAATGTTTTTTTTATTTTTTTGTTTTTAAGATAAATTATGTTCCTTCCTGGAAAAAATTGTTGTTTTTGGGAAAACCAACATGAGAAGAGCCAATCAAAGGGTTCCTGGGAGAACTCCATGAAAACAAACCAACAAGAAACATTCTGTCATTCAAAATGACATAAACAAACAAACAAACAAACAAAATATATATATAGTAAATATATATTTATTGTATATAGAATGTTTCAAGGACTCACAGGAAACTGGTGACGCAGATTTTTCACTACCATTCCACTGGTCCCATATTCACTTATCACTCTCACACCCTCCTACTCAGCTCTATCACCAGTCAGTGCAAATCATCAACTCCATAATCAACCAGTGGGAGAGAAGTGAAAATATCACTAGAATGGCGTCAAAGTCTAGAGGGGAAGCATCAACCCTTGCACACAAATGTAGCACAGAAACAGCCAGCCTCCTTTGAATTCTCCATGCAGAGACAAACATCACGTACAACCAGGCTCTGCTGTGCTCTGGAGTGTCACATGAAGATCATTCCAAAGTCATATGTGTGTTTATTTGCGTGCTTATCAGCCACCTGAATGGAGATTACAGACATTATTCTTATTGCGCAAGACTATGACGAGGATCACAAGTTAGCGCAGCACACACTGTAGCTGAATCTGCCTGCTCACATGGTTAAAGCAAAGACCATGGTTAAAACTATTGGGCCACTTCTGTTTATAATTACACTGCTCATACTTGCAGCACATGAAAATCCCTCTTCTGAAGCCCATGTAGAAGATACAATACACATTAGAGGAGGCATTTCTTCAGTCATTCTTTTCCTAACACATACGGAGTGCTACGGGGGTAGGAATCATCTGGAAAGAGATTTACTCCTGGAGCTGGACCCCTGCTTCTCCGTTTTCATTTGGCCTGGAGATTATTTATGACCCAATCAGAAAAAGGTCCCATTTTCAATCCAGGAAACAGCGTCGTGTATTACCAGCGGACTAAGGAGGAGGGACAGGGTGAAAGGAAAGCATCTGTACAATAAGACAGAGAGAGAGAGAGGGTGAGAGAGAAAGAAAGGGAGAGGAAGGGGGAATGATAAATGGAACAGAGAAATGATAACGTTTACTGCCTTGAAATCTCAGTACCTTGTACAGTGTCACACAAACAAGGGAGGCAGGAAGCACTTAGAGACACAGTTAGGAAGGATGGGAGGGAGTGATGAGAGGGAGATAGAA
Organism: Tenualosa thibaudeaui; assembly: GCA_027481765.1. Classification (NCBI taxonomy): domain Eukaryota; kingdom Metazoa; phylum Chordata; class Actinopteri; order Clupeiformes; family Clupeidae; genus Tenualosa; species Tenualosa thibaudeaui. The sequence goes on along the minus strand of JAIFZK010000012.1, from coordinate 13,759,085 downwards.
AAAGGAGTGAAAAGGGTACACAGAGAATGAGAGAGAAATGACAACCTTAGCTGCCTTGATTTCACAGTAACATGTACAGTTTCGCACAAATAGGGGAAGCATCAAGCATTTAGGGGCACACCGAGGCATGGGAGACATTTTGCCTCGTAAAACTTGCTCTAGCTCAGTGGAAATGCCAGGGTGACAGACTGCCTCCCTGTAGCGCACCAGCCACTAAATAACACTGAGGTGACTCATTGGCATAGATGCCATCAAGGGACATCCCCGGACACACACACACACACAAACCCACACACACAACATCTGTCTGATAGCCATTCTAATCTTCGCCGAAGCTCACTGTCTGACAGTATCAGTGTAACTGGCATACAAAGCCTCTCGTGCACACAGCAGCAGTGGTTGTGAGCTGTGACACTTAGCAATGCACCGCACAGAAGTGGTCTGAAAGTGATTTCAGTTCTGCCTTCGTTTTTTTTTTTCTTCCTGAAGGCAGACATTCAGATTCTCATGCCCGAGTTCATATTTCTTCTCTCTGCTTGCTGTTCTTTTCCATGCAGACGTTCAAGTTGGACCTGATGGGATACTTTTTTTTTCCTTTTCATTCTCAGAGAACGAGAACACAAAGCACTAAGAGGAGGTGAGGGGAGGGCTTTTTTTTTCTTGGGGGGGTAGTGAGAGCTGCTCTGGGATAAAAAGCATCTGCTAAATGCATAAAAGTAAATGGGAATGAATCCGTTCTGCATGTGAAACCCAGGAGCTGCAGCCAAGAGCACAGAACTCTTAGCTAGTGTCGGTCTAGGGGAGGCTGAGAAAGCGATGTGTCTTGGCCAGACTGAGGAGTTAACCACCAGAGGAGTTAGTGGAGGAGGTAACCACCAGAGGAGTTAGCAGAGGACTGAGGGGTTAACCACCAGAGGAGTTAGCAGAGGACTGAGGGGTTAACCACCAGAGTTAGTGGAGGAGGTAACCACCAGAGGAGCTAGCAGAGGTCTGAGGGGTTAACCACTAGAGGAGTTAGCGGAGAACTGAGGGGTTAAACACCAGAGGAGTTAGCGGAGGACTGAGGGGTTAACCACTAGAGGAGTCAGCGGAGGGCTGAGGGGTTAACCACTAGAGGAGTTAGCGGAGGGCTGAGGGGTTAACCACTAGAGGAGTTAGCGGAGGGCTGAGGGGTTAACCACTAGAGGAGTCAGCGGAGGGCTGAGGGGTTAACCACTAGAGGAGTTAGCGGAGGGCTGAGGGGTTAAACACCAGAGGAGTTAGCGGAGGGCTGAGGGGTTAACCACTAGAGGAGTTAGCGGAGGGCTGAGGGGTTAACCACTAGAGGAGTTAGCGGAGGGCTGAGGGGTTAACCACTAGAGGAGGGGGTGCGGGGGGATTAGCCAGAAACACAACCCCAGCAGCTGTGTCTATCACTTGGCTTCACACATTCCCGGTTTATGAGGAATCAGCAGCGTGAAAAGACAAATGCAGGAGGGAGGTATTCTTTGCAGGCAGGGAAAATACTACGCTGAGAAGCGCCGTGTTGTCAGCGAGAGCAGTCTCAAGACTGTGAGCCTGTGGTGATGGATGCACGTAAGCAGTAATGAGAGCTGCTCCGTCTACCCAAGCTGCTCTCGCAGTGAGCAATGAAGGCTTTTTTTTAGCTCACTCAGCCTAATATTGATTCCTGTACACACACATATACACATAAAGAGGGGTATATATGCGCACAAGGACTAAGGTGATCAGACCTCTGAAATGAAAATCGGGAACATTTCCCTGAATTCCTGGAGAATTCCATGTGAAACTGGGCCCAGTAATCATTGGACACCCTAACATAGACACTTTGTTACTCACTCTCACGGATGTATGTTTGCACTCACCCACTGAGACGCACGGTATGCATAGCATGGAAATAACTTTGAGACGACGCTGTCTCTGTGAGCAACTTCTGCAAACTGCTTGAGCAGCAATAAAGGACTCTACACAGAGAATATGATCTCCATACAGGAGAGAATAAAAATAACTATAAAAATAATTTTGTTAGTCTTTCCTCCCTGAGCTCAGAGGATGTGTAAGAAAGAGCCAGCAGGTAGTAAGTGGGTCAGATTTAATCCTGCCTGTGTCTGAACGCCACGCTGGGAAGCACACCGCCCAGTCAGGAAGTCCCAGAACACCTCAGGCCGCTCTATGCTATGGTCTCTACCAGGAACTCACATTAGCAGCATGCAGTGCCACCACGCTAGCAATGTCAAGGTCACTGGTTCGATTTCCATGGGGGAAACACATGGGCTGAAAGGGGCTAATTCATTAAGTTGGCAGTAATGTATAGTCACCTACAGAAAAGGTCTTAAAAGCTCAAAGACGAATCTCCTCACGGATGGACCTTGTACGACTTGAGATGTTCATGGAACAACCGTGTCACTCTTCGTTATGAAGATGCCTTTGGGTACCCTTAGTGAATGACCACGACATCCAAAATTATACAGAATGTGTCAGTATGTAAGACATTTGTCATCGTTTCATGTAATTTCATGCATTGGGCGCATCTGGAGTCAACTGTGCACATCTGGAATTGATCGGGGGCCACTTAGCACAGCTGATGTTCTCTGTGGTGAACAGGGGGTACACGGGGCCGTAAAGGTGTACCAATAAATCAATCAATCCACCTCAGGACGACCAGGAGAAACCAGACACGAACATGCTGACGGTGCGTTAGGATAACAAGTATCCACTGAAAAGGTGGTAGGTGGTAACCTTTGCCTTCTCATGGACACAGGAGCAAGACGTACACAAACAAGACGCCCCCCCAAACAACACGACAAGTACATAGGCTACACTATGTACACTATGTCAGATAACATAAGAAGTGGTCCAAAACAATAGGTGACATTGGCAAGAACTGCAAAACCGATAACGGGAGATTACGATGCGGCAGTCCAGTGACTCTTCTTTACTTTCCCACGCGCGATTTCTCAAGCCATAACAAAATCCGAAATTTGGAATGATGACAAAATTTCTATTTTTCCAAACAATCAGTCTGTAGTCACTTTGTGTGTTCAAAATAGGAAGGAGGTCTGTTAAGATGAGCAAACGGAAAACAGGCAACTGGGAATAGTAATGTTACAAACCAATAAGACGTCCAAGTTAGAAACATACCCATTTACAATGTCCATATTTACATACCCATTTACTGTCATTTACAATGACAGTACATACATTAGTCTGTGTCCACTGGCAAAGAAGTTATGTTTTAATGAATCGAGAAGAGGACTGAAAGAAGTTCTCAACTTTCATCTGTGGATATAACTGTGAACTGTCTTAAACTACTCTTAATTTCATTTCACAGTGGAAACATGCGCCACATACTACCTTGCGGTGGTTCAAGAAATTAAATATGCTTCCACAATTTTTTGTGCACATCCAAGCGAAGCAATGTTAGGAAACTCTAAAAAAACAGTACCCCTTTCTCAAGCCCCATTGTGATATGTGTAAATGTAAATTATACGGCGTGTTTACACTCCATAAAAGTAATAGGCTCACACTTACATGTTAAAGGCGCAATTCATAGGCTGCTTTACCCACATACTTATGTAATTTTGTGTTGAAGAAAAGAGAAGTGTGTAAAGAAAAACTTACCTTCTCGGGACTGTACTTCGATAAGGACCAGTAGCGGTGCAGTTATTTCCAGATCAGGCAATTTTGCCGTACTTTCTTTAATCAGAACACGTGCCAGTACAGTCCAGCAAAGGTATTATATCGTCAAACCTCTTCTGGACACCTTTTACGGTTTCATACCCGTTATAGCCGACGTGGTCTGGCGACATAGGACTTCTACTTGCCCAGCGCGCGTACTGATGGAAGAGATCGTGTCAGACTGCCTCAGTTGCTGCTCCAGGAGACCCTTCCCCCATCTGCGAGCATGTGTGTGTGTGTGTGCGCGTGTGTGTGTGTTGGTGCATGTATGTGTGCGCCGCCGCTGGCAGAGCGCGCGAAGCATGCTCTCATCGGATGGCCAGCGCTCATCTGGAGCGACAAGTTCTCGGGTAGGGGCGGGGTGCAGGGCACAGAGGCAGGGGGAGGACGCGCTCTAACGGCCGGCGTGCAAGTTGCTCGTGTAGGTATAGGTTAAGAGATACATCAAAGCCTTTTACCATGTTTTGAAAATGAAAATGGAGCGTGTCATGATGTCACGAAGCAATTTATAGGCTACTCACTTCCATCTATTTTAAATGGCATATTTGCCAGGCGGAAATTAATTACGTTTTTACTTTCCACATTCTATCCGGCACACGGTTGATCATGAAAGTTTGTGCGCCAAACTCATATTTAATCTGAGCAGCTACTGGCCATTCACCTTGCAGGGACGTCAACAAAAAGAGCCCATTTGTTCATGGGCATGGGTTGAGAGGTCCGCCGCCAACACCTGTCTCATTCAAAAATAAATAAATAAAAATTGATCTGAAGATAGGCTACCATCTGCGGCCACTCCGACTCAGCGCTGCTCTATGGTACAAACACGGTGAGTCATCGACTTTCAGAGACGTCAATGTGTTTGCGTGGGTTTGAGTTTCAGGGGATAGAGGAGATTCAAATGTGCACCGGTATGTCAGTGTGCATCAGGTCCTATAATTTGTCCCCGGCGAAAAAATAATAATAAACTGAACGCCTGCTGCCTGCTTAATTCCCAGAATAACATGCAGCAATCAACCATAAACGATTAGAGTTTCAATCCCGTTCGCTTGTGCAAGTTACAGTATGTTTACGGTGCATATCAAAGCCATGGATGAACTCCTGGTGACCTGAACATATTTTTTGAGTTTGTGCCAAACAAATATTCAACCTCTGCTCCTGATCATAACACAGTTACATATGCCACGCTAGCGCGCGAACACACACACACACACACACACTTCACTGTTTAAATCACTTCCATGCCTCATTAATATCCCGTGGCTCCCCATCCCCACTTTATGGTTGCAGTGCTAATATGATGGGTTGTGTAATGGAAGAGAGTAAATGGTCTGTCCTAAAACACATCTCCGTGGATGTGCATCCAAGGAGAGGGGCGCCACGTTCCCATTTTAGCAACTAGATCAGGAAGCTGTGACAATGTGGTACAATCTCAGGGGCGTGTGTGTGTTCTGCTCTGTTTCTGTGTAACGGAATTTACAGTAATATTAGTCACTGTGGTTTAATTCCCTGCAAACCGAAATAGTTGTTGATGTAATTGCAAAAGAGAGAATACAGTAATACAGTGTAGTAATATGTAAGTAAGTAAAATGCATAGATGTATACTTTTTGTAGGATGTAGATGTAGGATTTCTTACTTAATCTGTGCATGTAAAAATGAGAGTGAGAATGTATATGCATGTGTATGTGTGTAAGTGTGTGTGTGTGTGTGTGGGGGGGGGGGGGGGGGGTGAGTTTTCACCTTTTAACCCACAGACTGTGTGGGTAACTGTGAGAGCTTGTGAGAAAAGGGCCAGGGGTTTGTGAGGGAGACATGTAAAATGCACACCACTGGGGGAAAACAACTCTAAATGTGGCCAAGGGAATGCTGAGATGGTGGTTGTTTTAAGTCGGGGCTCGTTCTGGATGAAGCCACATTTGGAGTGGAGTCTCCACGGAAAACATGCTGGAGCTTTGATTCGGGAAGACAGGCCGTGGTGCCTTCCACGGAAATCTGAAATAAAAAAAAGAGATGACAAAACAACTTTTGTCCTCTTTTGCAATTTGGTCCTGTTTTATTCATCAATACACACACTTCACAACCATTCAATCCCCATTGCAAATTCAGTTTCATAAGGTCCTCCTCCCTCAGACTACTTCTGACTACCCCTAGAAACAATTATTGTTCCACCACGTCTGGAGAATCATACAGAGACTCAATTAATCACGATTGAGAAAATGATATATGGGTGATTATGGGTCTTCTAAATCCTTTGCAGATGAATTCTTCAGCAGTTTTGTGCCTGAGAAGCAACCTCAGTCAATTCAGCTGACTTTATGCAAAGGCAGTGGGAAAGCTATGTTGGAGTGCCACATAGACTCACCAGTCAGGCAGACCTCAGAGCCCATCTTCATGAGCTGTTGCCCTCAGCAGCGAGTCTCTTTATGCACTGATTTTATTGAGTTTAGGGACAGCTACACCACAGGGAGTACCATAAAAATGAGGAAACATTACACCCCCACAAACCAATAAAACCAACACTGTAGGACAGCAGCAGTGGAAATAACCATGTAATAAGAGTAGAAATGACCTTATATAAATATACAACTTTATATAAATAGATTACTTTATTATTAACACTGTTAATATCATTATATTATCATTCTCATTATATTTGTGGCTGGAAATGCCAGTTCTACACATATTATTCTTCATTTGTAATCACATTTCCCTATTTCTATATTTTATTTAATAGTATTTCATTTGTTTCATGGCAGCTATTTGAAAGTTTCTGAACGGCACTTTGAACGTTTTCACTTCCTTCAAAGAGATTACCAATTCTTGTTTGTCCTATAAGTGGCTTGACTCCAATGAGCTGGACACAGGGCATTCCCACCAGTTAATGTTGTTGTGGTTCACTGTGGCTGAACTGCTGTTGTGGTTCACTGTGGCTATCAAAACATGCACAAAGCTGATCGAACAAATATCAAATAAACAGAGAGGGGAGTTGGAACAGGGAAGAATGGCCTCTGCTGCATTGCACACTGGGAGTTCGTTATTGGGCCTGATGTAATGCAGTGTCCCAGAATGAGAGGCAGCTCCACTGCTTCAAGTTAAAACACATTTGCATACATCAGAGCCATTAAATCAGTGTGGGCCACTGCAGCATAAAACATGTTTTTAGACCACATACACACACACACACACATACACTATACATAGGTTACATTCATACATACACTTGCATGCATACATACATATATTCTCCTTCCCCACATTAGACAAAAAGCTTACCCAAGATTCTGTTAGGAAGTCCTCTTTGAGTGACAGTTGGAAGCACCCCACATCTCATCCAGTTTCACCACAGCAACAGACAAAAAACATGGCTGCCAGTGAAGATGAATATCCCTGTCTGGATGATAGTCGCCTATTTCTTCATTCTGTCTTTGGAGAGTTTTCAAATGCTCCCAAATGTGTTTTCCACATTTTCGTGATTCATTTCTATCATCAGTCTGTTCACAGATATCCACAATCCCAAATAAAAAGCAAAGCAAGTTTTGGATTTTGGATTTTGTTAATTTATTAAATTAATTATTAATTATAGTACACTATTATATGTAATAGTATAGTACACTATTATAAGTAATAGTATAGTACGCTATTATAAGTAATAGTACACTATTAGTATATCTCCCTCAGGTCTGTTGCTTCTAGATAGCTAGATAGATAGGTAGGTAGGTAGGTAGATAGATAGATAGATAGATAGATAGTGGTTATTGTCCATGGAAATTTGTTAATCAGTACAGTGCAGTACACACACACATACACACACATGCGCATGGACAATCTGTCCACCACCGTCCCACTCCTATCCCACAAATAACCCTCTCAGTGGCCATCTCATCACACAAGCAGGCATCAAACTAAAGTCTGAGAATGCATTAATACATAAAGCTTTGTGTTAGTGCTACACAGGAGCCTGTGACTGTCCGACTCTGATCAACCTGGAAGAAAATGAAATGGAGTCTGGGAAAGGTTTCATTCCAACGGCCGAGCGCTAAAATAGATCTGAGAGAAACCAGATGGTATTTCTGCAGATAACATCTCCCTGATTATGAACAGGAAATTAATTACGAGCTTTGCAAATTTCGACAAAGCTCCATGAAAAGGGATATTTGTTATGAGCTTTCAAATTCTGTCATTCATCCTTACATTCACTCACTAGATGATTTTCAAAGAAAATAAAAGACAAACTTGACTTGACTGGACTCAGATCAGCACAACTGATTTACTGGACCAAGGGAAGCATACTGTCTGCACAGTGCACAGTGAACTGGACTTTGTTGTTGTAGTAGAGTGGGAGGTAGCTGAATAGCATTGCGCCATAGCTTAGCATAGCTCACTGGTTGTCAAACTAGGGTACGAGTACCTCTGGGGCTAGATGAATCAGTTTGAGGGGATGCACTAAATCAGTCTGTGAATAGGTTTGCAGTGTTGTATAAAGTACCCGAAAGTCCCCCCTCACAATGGCGCTGTCAAGTGGACCCTTATTGTTACCCCCATGACCCATCTCACTCCTTTGAGTTTGACACTGTGTCTGGCCGCTGCTTGTTGTCCATATTGTCCAGCCATAATTCATGATAACCACCTATGGACTGACTACCATGTAATGTAAAGTAGGATAATACTCTGGAACTATTATGAACCTTAGCTAAAACCATAGGCAACTTGTCTGTCGTGGTTACTACTGATTGTAATTTTCCTGCATGACCCCTGGCAGTTGGCACTCAGGGGCCCCTTGAGTCGTGGATCTGCCCAAGGTTTCTTCCTAGACTAACTAAACATAAGGGAGTTTTTCCTTGCCCCTGTTGCTTTTGGGTGCTCCTTCTATGAAGCGCCACGAGACAATACTATTGTAAAAGGTGCACTAGCATATTACTCAAGTAAAAGTCTAAAATTATCTTGAATTTACTATTCTTAAGTACAAGAAGTAATCTATAATTAAGTGCCCTTAAGTAATATACTAAAGTATAGTGAAGTATTTTTACTTAGTTACACTGGTTCTCAGCTCTCAGCATTAAGATAAAGATGTCAAACTATCACCAATGCAATCCAATTACCACTACATATATGTAATATGTGTTTACATTTTGTTATTGAAGCACTTTTTATGCAAAAATTATTTGTTTTAGCAAGCATTCTTGGTGCAGGGAGTACTTGGTAGGACCAGAGTGTCTCGGGGGGGTACGTGATGGTTAAAAGTTTGGGAACCAATGGCAGAGCTGGAGTGGCAGCTAACTCAACTAGCAGCTAGTGTCACTGTAGAGGCAGCAGATGGCTGGGCAGTGCATTCTGGGAAGAGTGAGACTAACGACGCGCTGATTGAGGAGGAAGTGAAGTGAAGTGAGGAGCAGCAACTGTAGTGGGTGATGCATGCGCAGGTGCGTGCGATGGTCACTGAGTTAAGTGACACAATTAATAAGCAGGGGAACATCTTGTCAACAGAACCTGGCATGAATATTTATGTGTAATTATCAAAGCTTTCCACCTGCAGTGCGCTGGCTAAATGAAAATTATGCAACCCCCTCTTTGCTTTCTTTCTCTCCCACAGTTCCCTCTCTCTCTCTCTTTCCTTCCCACTCTATCTTCTCGCTCCTTCTGACAGCAATTTATGAAATTAGTCCAGAACCCAACCACCACCACCATCCGGTGTTCCTCTACTGACAATGACACCTCACAAGACACATTAACAATGTCAACAATGTCACCCCGAGGTGAAAAGTCAATTTTTTTGTTTGCATGCCCTGAAGAATTCTGAGAAGGGGGAAAAGGGTTTCTCCGACCCCTGAAGTAAAGCACCACAAGGTGCTGTAGAATTTGGCTTGGCTTGCCCTGGCTTGCTCTGCCTCGGCTTGGCTTGACTCAGTGCTGTTTCTCTCTGTGGACTGAGCTCGTTTGGCGAAAGGCAAACTGGGTTTCCTTCCTTCGTCAATGCAACGCTATGGGCCGTGAGTTACGTAAGGGACAGGATAAGAGCTCCAGGACTCCGGGAGCCAATCCTCCAGCTGTCATAGGGAAGAGTAATAAAAGTAAAATATCACTGTGTCACTCTCAAATCGAAGATCCATAATTTATGAGGCATCTTTTTGATGGTGGCGGAAGCAACATGTCCAGAGCAATGTTCCCGCTGTGCGGGATATGGGCATCCCTGCATGAACACACACAAAAGACTGCAAGGAGTAAGCTGACGAGAGAGAGGGAGAGAAAGAAAGAGGGAGGGAGAGGGAGGCAGAGAGAGAGAGGGAGGGAGGGAGGGAGGGAAGCAGGGAGAGAGAGGGGGGGGGGGGAGCAGGGAGAGAGAGAGAGAGAGAGGGAGGGATGGAGGAAAGCAGAGAGAGAGAGTGTTAAAGAAAGCCACCCGGACCAGGACAATGAAATGCTTCTGTTCATAATTGAATACGTAAGGGGACATACGAACATGGAGGCAAAATGGTGAAGTCTTGATTCAGTGATCCACATGTCCTTGTAAGATAAATGTCCTCTCCTTGCGCACACATACCTATACACACACATACACACACACACTCTTTCTATGTTTTTGCCGTCAGTTACAACAGGATACACACAACCAGAAACGCACAAACACAAAGGCTTGTGCATATAAACGCAGACGCGAACACAAACAATTGACACAGTAATTTTCTCATTACCTTTCATCACCAAAGGATGTATCAATAAAGAGAAGAAAGAACATAACAAATAAGGAGGAATGTTCTTCATAGCCCATCACACACACACACACACACACACACACACACATACACACACACACACATACAGAAAAACATCTTGCAAAGGCCTTTTGAAATGTGAGCCACCTCTCCCATTGCCCAGTGTTGAAAGGAGAGTTGATTGTGTTTGAGAAACAGGCTTTGAAGTCTGGGCAGCAGTCTTAATTACTCCCTCTACTCCAGGGGTCTATTAGTAGCACATTATACACACTGCAAAGGGACTGCTTCAAACACCACGGGGGATAACACAGAGGCTTATGCTGATGGTGGCCCAGAAAGGATTGCACTTGGATGTGTGTGTGTATGTGCACGTGTTCTTGTCTGTGAGCGCAAAAAACGTGTGCAAGAGTTGTATGGCAGTATCACAACTGCATGTGTGTGTGTGTGTGTGTGTGTGGTTGTCTACAACACAGCTATAATGTATGTAAGTGCAAGTGCTTACTCGTGTGTGGCTATTTCCAGGGTGGAGAGAGAAATTGTGTGACTGTGTGTGGGTTTGTGTGTGTGTGTGTGTGCGTGCACATGTGCATGCAGAGCCCATCAGGCATTGAGGTGTTAGTCTTGGTAGATTAAGTTTAGAGCAGCACTGTGGGGCTGATTAGAAGCCCAGTGAGGGTAGGACAGACCTCCTCAGCATCATCCATAGTGCAACTGTGTGTGTGTGTGTGTGTGTGTGTGTGTGTGTGTGTGTGCCAGAGAGACAGAAATTCAAACAACAAAAATAGATACAGACGATGCTAAAGACATACAGAATGCATGCATCTCAGTGACTGACATTATTAACATAATATTTACGCCTCATTCATTATGAGAATTAAACACACATCTCTATATGATTGTTGGCTCAATTGTTACACATTTGGGTTTGTGTGCATGCAAGTGTGAGTAATCATATGTTGTGTAAGTGTAGAATATCTGTGTTTATGCAAGTCTGCTTTATGTTATGTAAGAAACCCAACAGCATGAAAAGGATATGAGGGAGTGTTGACAGTGATCACAATATTAAAGGCCACACCGAGGGCACAAATACACTCTCTCTCTCACACACACACACACATACATACATACACACACACACACACTCATACATACACACAAACATATGCACGCGCGCACACACACACACACACACACACATA
>JAIFZK010000012.1:13650000-13740000 GCA_027481765.1 Tenualosa thibaudeaui | reverse complement strand
AATTGGGGAAGCATATGTCATCCATTGGAAAGCTGTTTGGAGAGGGTTTGTAACATTGGAGAGGGCTCTGTATGTCTGGATATCGATGCATACAGACAAGTATAAATTAAACTTAACACACGCATACAAACACTCTTACTCAACTCCTTTCTCAAGTGAGCTTAACTCAGAGGGCTGTCCTGACAGTAAAAGATAAAAAAAAGTACAAATGTGCAAAAAGTTCGTAAATTCTTTTTTTAGAGTTAAAAATTTTATCTTCTAAACAAAATGTTCTGTATTTTTACACTGTTTGGACAGCCTGTGAGTTAAGAAATAGGAAGATTTATATTTTTCTTTTTGCCACATGTCTCCAAACACTTTCCCACTGCACCCAACCTTTCCACTGGCTGCCATGCTGCACAAGAGAGGTGGAGACACAGCGACAGGACAGTTTCTTAACGTCGCTGCTCAACCCCTGTGAACCACTGCACTGCACTGCACAGCACAGCCCTAGGACATAGGAATAAAGAAGCAGACATCTCTCAAAGTGAATGTCTCTAGCCTCACACAGACAGCCTGGAAAGAGAGAGAGAGACAGAGAAAGACAGACAGAGAGAGGGGAGTGGAGGGGCAGCTCAGGTATGAGAGGTATATAGCACAGCCATGGGAAGTTTGTTACCACTACACATCAATGAGCAAAAAGCCCATGCTGGCTGTGCAGCCTAGTTCCTGTGCAGTATGCATTCCTCCTGACTCCAGGTGCCTCCTGATAGATGCTAGCACCCACTGGTTTTAGCCTTCTTGATAGCATGCCTGCCTCCCAATCTGAGGTTTCCAGGGTTCAGTCAGGGTTCAGGACAGGTGCAGTCAACAACAACAGCAAAAACAACTCAACACAACACAACACAGAAAAAAATTTACTGGATTAATCTCTATTACAAATGCAGTTTGGATTTTTATTTTGTGGGGAGCAGGGTTCGAGGGTGGGGGGGTTGAGGTTTTCAAAAAGTGGGAACAGATTTTGCAGTCTACTCTAGGTCTTACATAACACAGAGACACACGTGTGCCTTTGAAATGGTAAAGTGAAAGATGACCTTTGCGTGGATGATCACATGCACCTACTTACAGGGGTTCAAAGTAGTTCAGACCCAGGAACTTAGGGTTCAGGGTAGCTAAAGAGCAGCTTGCCTGTGTGAAAATAAGACATAAAAAAGCAACATAAATAAACAAGCAACAAAAATTAAAACATAAATAAAGCATAGATCTTGCAGTAAGTCCTGTTGAAAAAGAGACAGTCTCCTCTAAGGCTTGGAAGCATACCCAGAGGTAATAAAATATACGTTGAAACCATTGAGTGTGTGAATACATTCCAGGAATGAGGAAGTACCCTGTGCCAATCAGATTCTCCCCTTCAGCAATTCGGAGTCCTCTGCCTCTCTCTCTGCAGAGGGAGAGAGAGGGGACATATATGTGTGCTTGTGCTCCAAGGCAGCACGCAAAGCAAGCTACACCAAAGCCTCTGAGGCACCAAGACAGTGTGTCCCGATGGAATTGGTATCATTAATCCCCAAGAGGCTCGAGAGGAAGAGGAGGATCATGGAGAAAAACAGCAGAGGTGAAATCAAAGCTGTCCAGCTGCAGGTCGCTAAGGCAGGCTAAGACAGAGCAGCCCTGCCTCAAAGGACTATGGGAAGCAGAACAAACAGATCTGAGGAGAAGGGCAGATATGGTGCCATATGCAGAGAAAATGTGTGTATGACTCTGTGTGGGAATGTACGTGTGTGTGTGTGTGAGGGGGGGTGTACATATGTGTGTGTGTGTGTGTCTGTGTGTGTGTGTGCGTGTGTGCGTGTGTGAGAAAGGAAAGAGGAGACGATAAGGAAAAAAGTGAGTCTGTGCAGCCATTTGGGCACGTGCGTGTGTGTGTGAGAGAGAGAGAGCGTGTGTGTGAGTGTGTGTTTTCTCTGAAAGCAACCCAGCAAGCAGGGGTCTGAAACCTAAGTGAGTCCAAGGATTGTATGGGGCTCTCCTTTCCCTCGTTTGCTCTGCTTTCTTTCCTCCTTCCCTCCCTCTCTCTCTCTCTCTCTCTCCCTCTCCCTCCCCCCTCTCTCTCTCTCCCTCTCTCTCTCGCTTTCTCTGCTCCTCCTCCCTTTGCAGACTCTGGCACTCTTAAGTGCAGGTTACATAAAGCAGCTCAGGGAGTGGGCGAGAGGGACAAACCACCACAGGACCACTCACTCTGGACTCTTGAAAGAACGGGAAAAAAAACAAATATATAAATAACCACACCTCAAAGCCCTCTGAAGGAACTTTAAAAAGTTCCTCTCTCCTCTCCACGGACCAACAGGAGCCAGCTAAGAGAATACAGTCCCATTCCACTTCCAGGAAGGGTTTTATCTCTGAAAGTGGAGAACATGTCAGAGGACCAAATCACAGGGGGAGGAGGTGCCAGAGGCAACGTGGCGGCCATCTCTTCCAATGGTTAAAACTTGTTTTTCAATCCTTTGCTTAAGAAAGCAAATTCTTTTGACAGAGTTGAGCTATACTGCTGCACAGACCCACTAGATGCCTGCTATGGTTCTTAAGGGGGGATGCAGAATGCAATGCAGAATGCTCTCACCCATACATTGATTATTAGTTAGTACATTGTTAGTAATGCATGAAAACTATGTTACCCATAATTACATTCACAAGCTTGCACACAAATACACACACACACATACACACTCATACACACACACACATACACACTCATACACACACACACTCAGTTTTCTCATATACTCCCACACCCACATTTTAAGAGAATATTAAATTTAACACTGGAGTAATTTAGGCTTTTGTAGGGACACACAGAAGACTATACCCCTTCAGCTGGGGTCAACGAGGCAACATTCCTCAGTGACTAAACTGGAGTGCACTTAACCTTCATCAATAAACAATAACTCAAGGCCACAGTGGACCACACTGATTGCCTCTGATTGGTGGAGACAGGAATGCGGGCCCACAATTACCTCCAGAGAGTAAGAGAGAGAGACATGCTTTAAGTTACAAGGACAAAATGCACTAAAGTTTCACATTTCCACTCCACTCTTTTGCACACACACACACATACACACACAAAGAGGGATACACTCACTCTTCCTCTCTCTCTCCCCTACACAGAAAGACAGAGAAACATAAATTTTGTCTCTCACGCAGACAAACGAACAGGTCTTCACTATTCTCTCCTGGGTTGCTCCCGACTCTTCCAGACGGTCTTACATAACTAACTGTACTGTGGGCAGATGTATGAGGAGACATCAAACGGATTCGCTTCCGAGGCAAGCACATGCAATCAAACCCACCTCCATTCCCTATTTCTGGACTAAGCCTCGGAGGAGTTGAGTTGTAGTACTGGGCCAGATGCTCGGTCAATGGATGCTTGTAAGAGTTAAACAGAACCACTGATTCTAACTGCAGTGGCTATTTTTACTTTTGAGTTTGTGAGGCTGCATTTTCTGTGTGAATAAACATGTTTTTGTTGTGTCTCTGATTAAGAGCGTATGCAGTCGGTATGAAATTTGAAAGAGAGAGAGAAAATGTGCGTTTGGGTTTATGTGTGCATGTGAGTATGTGTGTCTGTGTGTGTGTGTGGGTGTATGTGTGTCGCCACAAGGGTGGGAGACACACTTATATGTGCGTTTGTATGATGTTTAAATATTTATACATGTTAGTGCATATGCCCACCTGATCATTGTCATGATGGCAAAAAGCATGTTTGTGTGTGTATGTGTGCGTGTGTGCTGCATGGTGTGTGTGTGCATCAACACTCTTTTTGAACCATGTGTGTGTGTAAGTATGTGTTTAATGTATCTTAGGTTTCAGGTTTCATGCCTTCAGACATAGCTGCTATTAGTGTGTAGGCAAGTATGTGTTTGTATGTGTGTGTGCGTGCGTGTGTGTGTGTGTGTCCCTTTCCTGCTTCTCTCCCTCTATTCTTTTCTCTTTCTCTGGTCCTTCAGCATTTGATTCTCTGAGGTTAATTTACAGAGGCTTCACCCAACACCCACCAACCTAAGCCTTCTCTCCCTGCCTGAGAGAGGCACACTAGAACAGAGATCTCAGTTCTCATGGCTGTGTTCTGCACATGTGTCAAGAACTCTGGAAAAACTGAATCTCCATTCTCCTGACACAGAGTTGCAGAAGGCACAAGGCCTGAAATGACGGGGTCTGTTTTCCACGGTGCGGAGCGGAGTCTAAGCCTCTCCCTGGAGCGCTCCCAAAGAAGGGCTGCCTCTGCGTCAGAATCCACCCACTAAAAGCCCTGCGGAGAGAGGGAGAGTGAGAGAACACCACAGATACCTCACATTCCTTGCTGCAGAGCCTATTCTCTCAAAGGCTCTTTGTATGAAGACAATCAGAAGGAGAGAGAGAGAGAGAAAGAGGAGAGGAGAGGAGAATGGAGAGAAAAAGAGATAAAGAAGAAAGTAGAAGTGAGCGAGGCAGAACGGAGCAAGTAAGTGGGATAGAAAGATAGAGGCAAAAGAAGGAGATCAAAGTTGTCCATCCCAAAAGGCTCTGCAGATTACCATCATGGACCAGAGAGGGACACAGGCACTCTGTTGTCGTGTTGTGTAATCAGTGTCTGTGACAGCACACCCAATCATAATAGAGCCCTTGTGAGTCAGGCCTGGAACAACATGATCTTCCTGGAGATAGAAAACAGCTGTGAGACAACCATGAACCAGCAATAGAGACACTATCTGGCATCTTAAAGAGGGCAGGCATAATCCCCTTGTGTCCCTCTGCATGACCAACTGGTTGTGTGTGTGTGTGTGTGTATCACATTTGGGTTTTTACACACATATGCGCAGGTATGAGTGTGTAATATGCCACTTTAGCTGCATATTTCTATAGACACACCTGGATCAGAATCATAGTTCTACCCCAGCATTTGTGGGATGGGATGGAGAATCGCCCCAATGACATCTAAAACAGCTATGAGTAACAGAGTATGAGTCCTCCATGCATTTAAAGGCTGGGGCGGGGCATCACAAAAAGCATGAAAAAATCCTGTTTGTTTTTGTCATATTTTGCAAAGGTCACAGCCATGATAATGTCAAACTTAAAATCAGTGACCTTCATCCAGCGGAGGTCTTGCGGTGTTTGGTGAGTAACAGGCCGCTGCGTGGCCAGCTAGATTAACTGAGCTAGCTGACTTGAGCAAACAGCAGGAGAGAACAAAACACAGAAATACCATCACTAAGAATGAATCCACAAAGTCATTAAGTCACAGTGGGTGAATGTGTGTGTCATAAAGTCTGTGTGGTAATTACAGTATTGATTAAATGAGAAGACCGACATCCATCATGTCAGAGGACAGGGTGCAAAAAAGTGCAGAGCGTTCTGGGGTGGAGCAACGTGCAATTAGTCTGAGAGGAAAGTACCTAGCGCCTTTCTTGAACTCTCTATTTTTGGCCTGACACTAGTTATCTAGGGTGCCACAGACAGACAAATTATCCTGCATTTCTATCCTGGATAGGCAGCTGTAGAATTTCACACCATTGTTTTTCTAGTACCTCACCACAGGTCCTTATTTTAGCAATGGTGAGCACTAAAGACAGGGTGACAACAATCAAACCCTCAACGGCAAGCAAATATACTGCATATGATCATAGGAGACATGGGCGAATATGGTAACTGTAAAGATGCTCTGAATAACAGCTCTTTAAAAACAGTGACAATACAAACAACTGAAGAGAGGCACATCCAGGAAAGCTTTAAAACATATTTCTGGAAACATCATGAGAGCCACAAAAATGAAAAAGGTGTCGCTGGAGTCCTGACTTTGCAGTGTCATTATAAGGTTTGGATCATAATTTCGAAGAATACAAAGCAGAACAAGGCGAGTAGGAGAGCATCTGTTTTTGTGTGTTTATGTGTGTGTGTGTGTGTGGTGAACACCTACCAGGATGTTGACAGATAGAGCACTGTCTGCATAACACAGAGCAAACAGACACATTTGTCCAAGAACAAATAATTTCAGGCTCCCACACACTCTGTCGGGGCACCCAGCCTGTGGCCATTTCCCCCTGAAACATAAATCCCTCTGGCAGACTCTCTCTGTGGCCCCCATAGACCCTCCCTCCTGTAGCACACACGCCGTGTGCCACCAGGGCTGAATAACTGTCCAACCAAGCGCTCTTTCCACCTCCAGCTCTCTGGGGCCTCCAGCTGAGAGCCTGTGGGTGCAGATGAGATATAGCCCCATTGGAGACCCCTGCTGCCCACCACCTGTTTGCTGTGTGGGTGGTGCTGCATCTGAGTAAGGTGCCCTTCGTAGTTAAAGTCATTTAAAGTCAGTCATAAAGTCATAAAGTCAGGAGTATGTGGCTCAGCTTTTGTGCATTACTTCTGTGACGGGAGATAAGTTAGCTAACATGTCTGCAGTACGATGTTAAAAGAAAGGCTGTTGAACAAGGCTGGAGAAAGGCATGAGTCAATGAGCAGCATTAGGCGAAGAGGCTGATAACAAGTCCTAAAATAACAGGCAGTGAATAACAGGTACATAAATAAATTGCTTACTTCACATTTTCAAAACCAATCATTGTGATTATTGTCGTGTGCTAAACATCATGCTGCATGATAAGTCAATAAGTGACTGAGTGACAACATGCTGAAAAAAGACAGAGGGCATCAAAAGCAATATTGTATGCCATATGAAAAATAATACAGTGCACATCCCATTATTAACTGATAATAATGTTTGATTGATAATAATTGATAGAGAGAGATGCAGAATGATCATTCAACTACTCAGCTTTTCCCAGGAGTTCTGAATTTGTTGTCACAGCAACCAAAATTAGTTGGTGCTGCTACCAATGTCATAATGGAAGCCAAGCAACATCATGATGTCATAAAACATAACAAGGTGCGATACTAACATGCTTTCCCTTTTGGATGGGACACTGCAGAGAGTGGTTGGTTTCTGGATTGCTGCTGTATTGGGATGAGAAACATTTGGATATTGAACTGCAAAGGACAGCCGGAGGATGATGATGTTGAACAACTATGATAAAACTATGGCCTGGGACTTTGAAAATGGATGGTGGTTTTGTGGTTTGGTATGGATTTGACTCTTAATGGGAGTCTGTACAAGAAAGACAGCAGAGGCTGAAACAATACAATGTGGATGTATACTTGTACACTTGAAGAGCTGCATAGAATATGTGCAACAACTTAAAGGTAAAAACCCCTGACAAACGTGAATGGGGAACCTGGCAGAAATCCATCACAGTGACTGTAAAAACACATTTTCTGGACTGGGAGAGGGTTCCCTATTGCCCTGACGGTAGAGGTGTGAGTTCATCTGTGCCTACTGTTGAGTCACACTGGGCACTCATGTTCACTCAGAAGAGAGAGAGAGGAGTCCTTCCCCCACCTAAAGTCCTTGGCCACTTCCCTCTCTTCCCCACCTAAAGTCCTTGGCCACTTCTCAGCAGCTTCCCTATCCTTCCCAGTCCTGTTTTGTCTCTATGCATGTGAGAATGACTTGTCATCACCTCACACCTCAGCTTCAAACACACACAACTCACACACACACACACAGATTTCACACTTGGATGTGTTGTGAAAACACGCCTGACATTCACACAAACATGCGTGAACACTCACCCCCTCAGGTCCTCTCACGCTCATAATGTGGAATTAACACTATCACTCTTTTCCACCCAAAATACACAAACAGCCCAACACCCTTCCCCGTGTCTCAGTGCAACCTCTCTTTCAAGGGACTCCTCCATGCTGACTATGTACTCAGACAGGGTCACGACAGAGACAGCTGGCTTTAGCCAGACATCTTCATGAATATATTCAATTTGAAAAGCATTGCACAAGGGCGGGTGCAATCAACCATTTTTGAATGGCCCCTAATAGATGATCGACAGATGCTCAGATTATATGTCAAAATTCTGTCAACCACACTATAATTAAAACAGCTTATATTATCAGGCCTGTGTCGTGCATTATCAGCATATAGGTCTATAGAGAAGATGTGGAAGGTGAAGGCAACAGTAGTCCCAGCTGTGATAGCAACAGCAAAGATACTGCACAGAACCCACAAGCTCTGTGTCATCCACCTCAACATTGTATAGAGAGGACAAATGTCAGTGGGCAACCCAAATGTTACTGTCATACCTGGAGGTGACCTCTGTCAGAACTTCACAGGGTTGTGTGCACCTTCAGGACTCCTTTGCACATCTCCAACCCAACACCAATGATAGTTTACTGTAGGCTTGGGTATCCTCAGTAGCTAGGCAAAGCCTGACCTCTACTGGACAGACATGGGAAATGCAATGTTTTTTGTGTGTGTGTTTTGCTTTTTTGCTTTATTTGCAGTAGTTGAATGAATACAGTATTGTGATTGTTTGTCTTCAATAGCCTTGTTGATGATATCCAGTAAGGCTCAGTTTTCCTTAGAGCTAATTTGAAAATGCAAGATGCTCAAAATGCATAAAATTCCAACTTTGCATTTTTATTTCATCGATAACTGTTGATAAATGAGTTACAAAATCTGATCAACTCTGATAACCTATACACGTGGCACTATTAATAACAGTAAAAAAAAAGGAAGAAAATAAACATTTTGGGAGATGTGAAGACATCAGTATTTACTTAGAGTTGAATCTAATGACGCTTCACAGGCAAACTTCCAACACAAACAAATCACTTTAATCAAATGTAATTTGGAGGGAACAAATCAGTTTATTCATCTGTAGTTTCTGAAGTTAGTGAAACTTTTAAAATATTTAAAGATTTTGAATTTCTACTGTACTTTAAATTCAATAAATCTGAGCTAATTATTGTAAGATTTTAGTACTAGTCATTTATAGAAATATTTTAATTCATGTCTTAACAAAATTATGTCAAATGAGACTCTGGACCAAAGCCATTACAACTAGTCTTTTCTAGAGCGAGTGGATGATATTGACATCATCACAGAATACATAAACAGTTTGGCAGTTAAATCCAAACAGTGATTCATGTGCCACTCAATGTCACTATAATATGAAATCTAGTTTACATTGAGAGCACAGCAAAAAGAGAGGGAGGGGTCGAGACGTGTTTCTTTAAAAAAAACTTCACCATGCAGTTCGATTATCTTTTATGACATAGCAAAACTGCGCAATGACATGACAAAATGATGAAATTATATGATTTATATAGAAAATGACCCAATGACCCAACAGGGCTTTATAAAATATTTAGACACTATATATTTCATCAAAGAATTATGGATTTAATTTCAGCTCCTCGTCATAGAACACCAACTAGAGTCATTTGAGTTTTGAGTTGATTCAAGAATTAGCTGTTACTTACCAATTGTGAGGATTCATCTGAGGAATAGCGGTCTTAATCCCCTGACACAATAACAGTTTTACTGTGTGTAAGCTATGATTAAACATCTCATGCATCTCATGCTCCACACCCACTCTAAATGCTCAAAATTTATCTTTTATGATTTTTAATAAATAAAACATAAAACAATAAATAAATATATGTTATGGCTGCCCATTTGTTTGCAGTGTGTATTCTAAAGTGCATCGATGGATCATCCCAGGGGAAACCATTACAGGCTTGCTTTACAGAAATTAATCAACTCTTACATTTAGCTCATGTGTGTTTTAGCAGAAGTCAGAATTCAGTAAGATCTTGCCAATGAAGCAGTCTAATGTCCATGTGAACTTAGTCAAATTTCAACACAAGATTTCACTCTTCTGGGGTTTTAGGGAACCTGATCAGAATTGAGCTTATTTATTTCTGAAGACTTATTTTCTTCTTTGGGGGTGGTAATGTTCATCAGTCTGTCAAGGTGGCTACATGACCCAGTTTTGGAACTGCTGTGCACAATTATAACCTTCAGTTATAAGCTTCAGTTTACCACAAATGTGCACACATGGTTTAACACTAAAGAACACAGGCCTACCTACAAATTCTATCAATACCAGTGCATTCATATGTTTCCCCAGACCACCTTTTCACCTTCTTTTTTTCTTTTGAAGACATTCGTACAAGTTCAGTTTCATAAATAGTTCTTAATTTAAACTCAAGTTTACAATGTTTTTCTCCAAGAACAAAAAGATAAATTGATGCACTTACTTAACACAACCTTTTACCATGTGCTACATTTTGTAGTGTAACTTAACAATGACAAAATGTGCAGCAACAATTGGTTATTTACTAGTCACAAGAACAATGCTCTTCTCTCTGTGGTTGTATAACTGGCTCTTTGGCAGGTAATCTGCTGTGTTTATTCTACTGCTGAAAGAGTGACCACAACCATCACAACCACTTCCTTAGAAAAGTAGGCCCAAAGATATGAGCAGGTCTACGAGTAATGGCGAATTGGAGAGGTCAGGCTAGACGTGTTTCCACTTGAATGATTTGACATCACGGTAACACTTTAAATTAACCTGTGAATTATTGTGTAATTATCTGGTCAGAACAATGTCACAAAACATGTGTCATTGATAGTTATGTATGTGTAATGTTTGCATAACTGCAAGGTAAGTACAGGGAAAGTAAGATCTTAAAAAGAACAGCAACTAATAAGTATCGCTGCAGCAAGGGATGAAGTATAGAGCAATTATGCTGGAATAACACCAGATGGAATAACACAAACTCCCTACACCATAAAACACTCTTTAGATGATCTGTGATGTGCAACATAAGGCAAAGCGACATTCTTCAGGCAAAAGATATTCTTTGAGTCTGTTTAGCTTGTGTTTAGTTGAATGAATGCATTCATTAAATATCCTTAAAGCGGTCCTCTTTGTTACTATTTTATTCTAAATCCTGTAATTTCAAATGGATCAATATGACTAAACAGATACTGCAGCAGGTAGAGGACGAGTGTTGGATGAATGGAGTATTGTACGTTGTTCTCTGATGTTAAAATGAAATACATTCAACTTTAGTTTATCAAAAATAAGCTTATATACAAGCACAATTAAAACCTTATTTTTAGGCTGGGAATTAAAATCCTTTTGGCTAAATTGCACCCTCTTCGGCAATCACAATTAAACTAAAATTGCTTTGTGATATTTGACATCACATGTAGGCTTTGTTCTAATTCACCCATATTTTAGGTTATTTCTAAGTTCAAGATTTTAATATGAAGGAGGGCACCACCATGCCTCATTTTCATGATAGTTCTATGGCCATACACAACCTCTCCTAATTCATCAAAGCCAGAGCAAAAATGTGTTTCCCCATTATGCGCTTATGTCTCTTTTAAACCGATAGCCTACCAAGGTCAAGCCAACAGATTAGTTGTCACAGTGGAGCACAGTGGCTGTGTTTAGGCTCTTTTGTGTCCAGAGCACCAGGTTTTGTGGGTTATATCTCCCATGGTACTTCGCACAGTTGTAGGTAGCCTAAGTACCTGAACTCACAAATTCACGGCAGAGCAAACACTTATTTCCCTTTTACAAAAATGAGATTTGCCATTCGGTTAGCCTCAGTTGTTGAAGGAGGTGCACTATGAGCACTCCTGCAAGAAACAATAAATATCAAGGGTCTGACCCCGACTACCATTTGGACACTGACATGTCAGTGGTCAAGAAAAAACAAGGGGATTCAGTGTAGCAGGCATTGTAATGCTGTGGGCATGGCCCATTTTATGTGAGAGGTTTGCCATAAAGATAATAGGTTTGGCCACCAAAGTTTACCTTTCTGCTCCCTCATAACTCACATTTCTGTCTGACAGGTCCATTAAATTCTCTTTCATTAAAGTTTGTGGTTAATGTCACTTAAGAAATTGAGAGTCAGGATTAGATTGGGATTAGATTGGGATTTCTAAGATTAGTTTAGTTTAGGGAAAAACACACAAAAGATCAATGTCCAACAAAAGTCAATCAAAGAACGGGCGGGCAGTGAGAAGTTACAAAAAACAAATATCCAAAGCATTTACGGGAAGGAAAAATCCAAGAGTATCCACAAGTTCACAAAGTACAAAATCTCAAAAATCCACGGACAGGCACAAACAGTGATAACAGGCACGGACCTGAGAAACAGGCTTAACAAACAGATTTGTCACGGCAAAAGGACTACGGTCAGACAATCAGACAAGGTGCAAAGGAAGGACTGGAGAATATATAGGGAAGGCAGCACTATAACAAACAAGAGACAGGTGAAACTCATTACAGAAAATAGGATCATGAGGCCCGGGTGCAGAGCAGGGGAGGTGAAAGGGGCAGGGCAGACAGCAAAAAAGAAGCACATGGGTGAGGTAAACAAAACACAGAGATTGCAAAACGTAGATAGTCCAGTAGGTGGCCGGAGTCGTAGAGAGCAGGATCATGACATTTACAGTCATGCATATGGGTGGTGCAAATTTCCATCCCTGGAAGCCTGGAATAGTTACATTTTCATTTACATTTACATTTCATGAAATTAAGCTCATGTGGTTTAAATTATATTCAACTTTGAAGTCTTAGATCTCCAAGTCTCCAGTAAAGATCATGTCTTGTTAGCAAAGACTAACTATTAAGTGCAGTTGTTCATTCTTCACTTGCAGAAAATACATTGTGTATGGATAGCTCAAGTCTTCCAATATCTTGCCATGGTGTCCAGGTTAAAAGACAACAGGTAAGTTGTTTTTTAAGTTTTTACCTTAAACGAGGGACTCGTACCTTAAGTTTTTACCTAATAAATTTACATGTAAATTGGACTCCAAAAATTAAAAGAGAAAGAAAGTCCTTGCACTGCTTAACACAGAAGGGTGTTATGAACACACTTTTACATTGTGCTAGGCTACATTTTGCAAAAATGATTGCAACCATATCCTGTACCTTGTAGTTGGAAAGTTAGTTGCAAAGTGCCTGGTGGGGAGGATGTTTTTTTATTTCTCCATTTTTATTAAACTTTTCACATAATCATTTGGATCATACAAATACCTTGACATTTTGTTGCTGTTATGGACATGACAGTTTGCGTGGAATTGTCCAAATATATAAAATATGTATGCAGAAAGGCAGAACATTCATGTTGCACTCCTTTTACCTAAATGTAAGATGCATTGCATGCACAATGGGCTTTCTGACTAGCTACATGAATAAATATAAAAGTTTCTTTTTACTGTCTTTGTTTAATAGAAGTGTTATATGTTTAAAATATCACCACTAATTGCTAAAAAGCAAATGGCAATCAGAGAATGACAAGAAAATCATAATCTGCAGTTATCAAGACCTTGATTACATTTGTTTTCAAAATGCATCTCGGATGATCCATTCAATGTGGTCTGTTCTAATACAGGTGTTAACAATCACCAAGAAACCACCAACTGCACCAAGTCACCCACAGTCCAGAGATAAATCTCCTGGTCTTCCCATCACCTGGCCAGAACTGAAGAATCCTCGTGGAAGGAAAGGTAAAAAGTCTTCAAGCTCCAAAAAGAAGACCAGTTGTATATAACTGAATACCTTGACAACAATGACCTGGATGAATGAGAATCTACACAGACATATCACCAAGAGACACCGTGATCCGTTATATAGGCTAGTTTGCTCAGCAGGGCTTGATGAAGGTTGTTTGACCAAAAGCTTGGTAGAACACAATTGCAGTGATCTAAGTGTGCGCAAAATCCTTGTTCTGAAATTGTAATTGGACATCCTGTTTTCCATGTTCATGTTTTCTCTATATGGATGAGAATTATTGATAAACTGTATAATAATCGATACCTGTAAAAAAAAACATCCTGCACTGAAAATTGTGTGACCAACTAACAGTAATGCTACATCATCACACATAACAAGTGATTTGATTTTGTTTAATTTTGTCTGTTGCTGTTGCTGCAGAATACAGTTTCTGAGTGATGTTTACACTTTGCAAGACACTGCACAATCCACCCACTCCGAATGATTCTTTACCATAAAAGGAAAGGCATTCTCAGCATGGTCTATAAGCAGCTTTACCAGTACACCTCTGCTTCACTTGAATCAAGATGATTGAAGTAAAGAAGTAATTCTGCTTGCTATATGCTCAATTGCTTGTTTTCCCTGACAGATACCTATAAATAGGCAGACGTTAATGTCAAGAAGTGTATCCCATCAAATCAGTGCATCACAAAGTCACTAAATATTGGACTAAGTAGGACGACAATGAGCACCAAATGCTGTAATACGGATTTATGCAATGCCCAGGAAACTCCAGGTATGTTTAGAATAGTATTTAATGTCTTTGCAATGTCAGCAATAGCATTTCACAAGGTCCTCTCTAATGATTTAGGTTCATGGTCTATTCTAATTAACATGAAAAGAGTTAGAACATATACACACACTTCATGAGTTTATGTGACGTGTAATTCTGTGTGTAAGTATGTATGTATGTATGCATGTTTGTGTCCTACTTGTTTGTTTATTTTAGAGCTAAATTCAAATACTTTGAATGGGAAAAAGTGTTTCACCTGTGAAGGAGATGGCTGCACAACTGTTCTGTTCCTGTTCTGGAAACGAGGACCGTTGTATTAAAGCAACTGGTGAGAACTTCTTTTGAA
The DNA here is from genome assembly GCA_027481765.1 of Tenualosa thibaudeaui. NCBI lineage: Eukaryota > Metazoa > Chordata > Actinopteri > Clupeiformes > Clupeidae > Tenualosa > Tenualosa thibaudeaui. The sequence goes on along the minus strand of JAIFZK010000012.1, from coordinate 13,725,485 downwards.
ATTATTCTCAATATTATTTCAGCTCTCTTTTCAACAATTAACATTTTAACCATTAACTTGCAGTGTTGGAGAATGGGAAGAAACTTACTATGAAAGGATGCGCCACCAGCAATCTTTGCATAGGAGACATATCAACTCATGTAGGCTCTAAATACATTGATATGCACTGTTGTGAGGGGAACCTGTGCAACAGCGCCAAGAATGTGGGACAGAATGTCCTGTTACTACTTGGGTCAATTATTGCTGTCTTGTTCTTGCACTGAATGGTGTACTTCTTTACGTCTCACTCAGGTGCACCCTCCCTCCCTCCCCTTAATGCCTATAAAGATGTGAGGGGGGCAGTTCACTATTCCTAGTTCCTTAGTGCTTTATTTTCAAATTTGAATATTGTGGTTGAAAGACTTTAGATTTTAGACTTTAGAAATTATTATTGATGATGTTTTTGAGACTGCTGCATCACACATAACAAGTGATTTGATTTTGTTTAATTTTGTCTGTTGCTGTTGCTGCAGAATACAGTTTCTGAGTGATGTTTACACTTTGCAAGACACTGCACAATCCACCCACTCGAATGATTCTTTACCATAAAAGGAAAGGCATTCTCAGCATGGTGAGACTGCTGTCTTTTATGTCTGATACAAGTGATTGGTTAATTGTAATGTTTAACACATTTGATACATTATTTTATTTGTCTTTTGATCTCATGTCTTGGGTCTTGAGGTCTTGTAGATCGAACACCTGCCCCACATTATGTTGCACTGTACAGTAATTTAAGCCTTTCTCCCACATCCCACCTATCTGACCGACCTCAAATTTGGTACAGGTCTTGCTAATGGCACAAGTGAGTGCAGTGCAACGTTTGGTGATATCATTAAATGAAACAACGTAGCCTTCTGCCCTAGGCCATGGGAAGATGGTTTGAGTTGGGGTTGCAGAGGGGTGTGTATAAATAAATCCATAGGCTGTTTACAGCGTAAAAATTTCTGGGCCTAGACCCAGGAGAAGGGTGAGAACCTTCTCCACAGCACAATGTATGCACACCTAATATCTAAGTTGTGAATTCAATCATTAAGGTAAGTAAGCTACAACACAATTCACAGACCACTCCTGACACTGACATCTATTTGGGAGGTCCTGAGTCCCTCGTTTAAAATAATCAGTAGGTCAAAAGCCTAATCTTAATATTCCAACTAAGTGATAAAATACACTAATCTAATAGCCTAGGTAGCCTACTTAGAAACACTAACACATAGATTTTTGTTTGACTATTATTACTGCACTTATAACAATTAGAACAGGACAATATAATGGGCAGCATGATAATGTTAATGGTAGATAGCAGAAAATAGCAGCCTGCGACGCGAACATGACGCAACGGGGGGGGCGGGGGGGGGGGCAGCTTGCAAAAGGTTGATAACCCCTGCCATAGACAGTAAATGATGGTTGATGAAATTAGTGATCAAGACTAGTGTTTCACACGGACTATATATTTTTGACGGACCTACGTAACGTTACGTCATTTCCTACACTCTTTGCTGTTGCTGTAGATGTGCGAATGCGAGATACAAATAGTATCAGTCTAATTTGCAAAAAAACTGCTTAAGATGGAGAAGAAGATTGCTGTACGCTCACAAGATCCGAATCAGAGACGGGTGTTGGATTGTGCCACGCGACAGCGGCGTTTGAACCGTCAACTCGAGGCTTTGGAAAAGGATAATTTTCAGGATGACCCTCATGCTAGTCTTCCACAACTCGTCAAGCGGCTACCGCAATTCGATGAGAACGACGAATCAGCGGGCAAGCGTAGAAGGAAGACAAGAGGGGACCACTTCAAACAGCGGTTCCGTAAAAACTTTCAGGCTTTGTTGGAGGAGGAGGACTTGAGTGAGAACGATGGACCGAACTACCTGACCGCCTGCGCCGAGCCTTCGAAGATTCCACAGCGGCATTTCTGTGCCGTCTGCGGGTTCCCCTCTCACTACACCTGTGTGTCGTGTGGTGCTCGGTATTGCTGTGTGCGATGCCTGGGAACACATCATGAGACTCGATGTCTGAAGTGGACAGTGTGATTTCGATTTGTTTTTCGGTTCTCGGATACTTGTACAGTCTAGCCACTGTGAAATGACTTGGACGAGAATTGCCTATCTGGAGGATTTACGAACAAACTCCATACAAGTGTCTGCTAACTTTGTTCTGTCGTCTTGCATTCATTTAGGCTTAATGTCACATAACATTTAGCCGTTCCTGGGATACGAAGATTTAACCGCGTTATCTGAGATAATAGGCAAATAATCAAAAACGTTCAAAACCGCTGATATTTGACATAGCATTCTTTGACGGTGTTCTTTCTTAAATGTTTTGTTCTAATTAAACTTTGGGTTGTTGTATGCTTTCCAAGGAGTATACATACTTACAATAATAATCCACTAGATGGCGTAGTAAGCTAAAGACTGACAACACTGACTACATGATCAAAAACTGGGTTTCCATCCAACAAGTTGATGTGCTTATAAGTTATGCAAATAAGAAATCTTCGGTTGGAAACACCTACAACTTCACATCAGTCCCCTAATGCGAATATAAATTTAATTCGCTCGAGGAGGGTGGATTAACTTTTGATATTGGCATAAAACCACTGAAGTCGATTTGCGCATATTTGCCCATCTATCGCATTTCTGACGTCTAGACGTTGATCCCACAGCTGACCGGAACACGTCACTTCATTAGCCTAATGTTAATTTTTTTTTTATCCACAATACACAGGTAATAGAAACGTATGCAGACGCGCATATGAAATGCAAATAAGTTGAATGGAAACCCAGATGGCCAAATGTAAGAATTACACTTGATATTTCATTATTTAGTGTCTGTACCCATCAGTCATCACATATGATAGTTGTTAACATTGACCAGTTCCTTGGCCAAATTAGTTTTCTACATAATTTTGTAGTGTTTTAAAACTGTCCATTTCACTATTCAAAGTAATCCTGTGTCTATAAACATTTATTAAGACCTTTTTTCCTAGGAAGCAGACCTAGCTGATTTCCGGTAAACAGTTAGGTTGCAAAGTTCTCTTTGGCCACTAGGTCAACACCATAGGCAAAAGTCTCTTCTGAACAAACTGCCAATATGACTATTACATCTGAAGTCTGTAAAAATACAATACGTTTTTAACATTTATGCTCAAGCTGTTATTTAGCTAATATTTCTGAGTGGTTGTTTGACTTGGCTTGATCACTGGCACACCATCAACATACTGCACGTCACTGCTGACAAAACAAAATTTGGCATCAGGGATGTATTTTTTATAGTATTATTTCAGGAGTAAGATCCACCATACACTTGTTGCTGTAACAGTCGTGTCTGCTAATGTTGACAATGAGAGGGACATGTTGCCTGGAAACCACAGGTTTAGCCTGAATGGTGGGTTGAATCTTGGCAAGACGGAGAAAACACACACACAGAGAGTGGGCAGCAGTTGCAATGTGGTGTGTAGAGAAAGGAAAGCAGGAGCTCTTGTTTGCATTTGTTTGGCACACACTTGAGACTTGTTATGGTTTCCTGACTACCTGTTGCAACAACCTTGAAATTAATTATTGGTTAAGCAGTTCATTCCTGACAGAACTATATGTACCGGTACATAATATGACCGCCGTACATTGCTGCATGTGCCATCCTAAGCAAATGATTGTCCATTCATGCTCCTACAGATTTTTCCCTATGAATTCTATATTCAGGTCAACAAACATACTGCATGCTGTTCACACATGTTCACAATCTGAATTCCCTCTTTAACATAATGGTTTGTGTAGTCAAGCACAAGGGGTGATGATATCCCCGCAGACCAATATAGCTTACATGCTATGTCCCCGAAGCCATTGATGAAAATTTGCCTCCCCCCCAAAAAAAAAACAATTTGACAAATTTTTGTTTCTCGATAGGTGGCACTACACAAAGGTGGTTGAGAGCTTATTGGATGCATCTTCTTGAGACCTGTGTATCAGTAAAATTTTGTTGGTATTACAGTTCTTACAGAGCTGTTTCTGAGGATCAACATAGCTTAGGACATATGAGCCCAGTGAAGTTCTATGCCCAGTGAGTTTGAAGTGACCCAGTGTTTTGGTTGTTGGATGCAGCTCATTGAGACCTATTTTCCAACAAAATTTTGTTTGCCGGGGTGCTTTGGTTCTGGAGTTATTCCACAGAAACTGCCTATCCAGAAATATGACCAATTTTGCCATTTTGGGCCTTTCAATAGGTGGCGCTACACTACCCATGGGTGTATAAGGGCAGAGGGGGAAATGCTTTTTTTGTTGTTGTTTTTTGATCATGATAAAATAAGCAATCAACAGGTTTAATTCTTTTTTAGGTTAATGGTAGACCCTATGTGCCTAAATTATGAACAGATGAGCATTCATCTTCGATGCAAACTTAAAAAGACATGACGCATTTCATTTTCTGTGCCGGCCACGATGTGATGGTTTATTTGGGCTTCACATGGGCTTCCATGGATAAGGTCCGATCATGTGAACATGTCAGAGGATTGGCAGAGGAACCTAATGGGATCGGTCTGTAAAACGTAACAATAATGATTTTGCATGTCATAAAATATTTCACGTTATGTCAAAGTAACTAATTATAAAACTAAATAAACAGTTTGCTCTGATGTCGGATTTCATGTGGCCTTTTCGGGTTTCCTGTTGGCGCGTCATCGTGTGTCGTCCTTCTTTTATCCACATCTCTGCGAACCTCTTCGCAGGGAACAAACACACGTCTGGCCCATTAACAGCGATGTTAGATGTTGATTAGTCTTTTTTTCTATCTTTTTAGGGGGGGATCATCCCCCCCTACAAATCGCACCCTGTGTAAGGGTTTGTTGGATGCAGCTCCTTGAGACCTATGTGCCACTACAATTTTGTCAGCTGGGTCACTATGGTTCAGGTATGACAAATTTTGCCTGTCAATAGGTGGCGCTACACCACATGTGTGTATGAGATCATGTTTCATGTGGCTCCTTGAGACCTGCGTACCACTGAAATTTTGTCAGCTCAGGTGCTACAGTTATTGAGTTATTCCACAAAAACTGACCAACCTGTGTAATGTGGGGGCCAGGACAGCGTCGGAGCAGTCTGTAGGGACAAAACCTTACTATGCACTATGGGCCAGTGTTACATGGTCACCGAGTGTCATGGGCCCAGGTGTTTCGGTGTCCCGGGAATTGCTGAAGAAAATTTTGTAACAAAGACAACTCCCAAAATTCCGGTTCAGAATGACCAAATTTGAAATGTTTTGTCTGTCAATAGATGGCAATACACAACACATGGGTGTGTGAAGCCTTGTTTGATGCGGCTCCTCGAGATCTACGCATCACCAAAATTGTTTGCTCAGGTGGTACGGTTCCTGAGTTATTCCCCAATAATTGTGTCAGACCACCCTGTGTTCTGGAAGTGGGGGTGGGGCGCGACCCTCAGGATAAAAAGCTACTATGCGTTAAAACTTAAGTGGATCTACAAGCCCAGTACAAGCCCAGTGGTTTCACAACGTGTCCCAGGGACGTACGACCAAAAAAACACTATATGCCCCTTTTTCCCCTCTGCGCTAGCTACGCTAGTGGCGGTCATAATAATATATTATGTCTAATATATAGGTACACCAGAGGGGTTGGGCTAGGGAGTAAATAAGGAGTGATTTTCTAGATCAGATCCTTATCCATTTCGCTGTTGTCACTTTTGTGATAGAGACAATAAATTCAATCCAATCCTTGCTAACTTTTGCCACAATGGCATAACTACTAAGATTATGACCGATGTTAGCAACAATACTGTCCTGAAACTCAACATGACCAGTCAGTGTGAACTGTGCTGATGATCCATCTTGACTGGTCCTGTTCACTAAGGTGGAATTGTGCAGTCTGTTCCTGCACGGCAGGACAAAGCCTAACACTGACTAGACAGCCTCCATCCCATACAGTCTTATGGACTTTGGCCAGATACCTGGGCATTGTTGATACATCTAAATTAAGCCTGTCTCTCTCTCTTCCTCTTTTATAATGGTTGCCTAGCAACCTTTTACATAGGCTGTAGGAGATGTCACTGCCCACTTCCTTGTGTGACTATGTGTGTGTGTGTGTGTATGTAGCAACCACTCAGCATGGACATCTCACTTTACAATGCAGGAGTTCTTAAACAGAATGAATCCCCTACACCAAAGAGTGCAAAGCTGAGGGGTAAAAAATAATGTGGTTAGGGTGGGGGGGTGGGGGGGGGGGTGGACACAGTGTTCGAAGTACTGAGGGGATTAGTCTGAAAATCCATCATTTTAAAATCCTTCCTTTTTCTTCAATTTCCACCAGTACTCAAGTCCAACATGCTGTGTCTTAGGAATTTCAACTAGAGTGAGTCATAAACTAGTGCAGAGGGCGTGGAAGCTGTGGCACCTGTTCTGTTTGAGGGGAGGAGAGTCTGGCAGAGCCGGTGTCTCCTGTCGGTGTGTGAGTGATGCCGTCACCCCTGGTTTCTGTGACCCTCTCATGCAGCAACACCAGGCCAAATGTGTCTCCAGCGTGTGACTGTGCATACATCAGGAGTGGTAAGAGACTGACGGGTTTCTCCACCAGGGCAGCACAGGCGAAAGAGAGAAAGAAAAAGCAAGCGAGAGATTGAGAGGGTCACTCGTTCATGTCACACTTGCAAATACCTCAGGGGAATTCTTGAGAGGCAGTTGATTGACAGGTTTGGAAATGCTCAAGTTCCATGGCCCTTCAGCATCTCCTCCACAGATATCCACTCGGCTCATCATGGAGTGCTGGGGGAAGAACAGATAAGTGTGTGGCCAATATCTATGCAGGTGGCAACGCCAGAGCTCTGAGGCAAAGCGTAATTTCACACTTTTTTTTTCATTTTCAGTAGTACATTTCTTATATTGTGTGTGTGGTTCTTTAAAAGTTGAACTTTGTTTCTGTTCTGTTCATCTCCAGTGAGCGCACTGAAGTCAAAAGGCTTTATGATTTCACTTTACAGTGATCTGAATTGCAAGAAATTTTTACTGTGTGTGAAGTATTGTTGCAGAGGAATTACATCACAGAGGGCACCATGTGACTTACTGCGCTTATCTTGCAATACTAATGACTTTGTGATGTCAACTTATCTGACAGTGAATCCATCTGCCTCGTCATGGAAAAGTGTATATCTCTTCAGCATGCAGCAATCACAACGAACTCCTTCGCCTCAGCTTTTTCCTCCACCAAAGCTTGTCACTCCTCCTTAGTCTGCCTGGAGCCAGGGGAGTTTCGTCTGGTACTCACCTCTGTCTGATGGCCAGAGGAGCCTCCCCAGTCTGCTCTGACACAATCAGGTTAGGCTTAGTTTAGTCCAGACACTTGGGTACAGGTGGGTTTGGTGTATTGTGCAGGTGTAATTTCTTACACCTGAAAAGTCACTTCTCTCGACCCTGAGAATCTAAATATGTGCATGTGTCATTAGATGATGTGCAGAAGTTGAATAAATTACTAGGATGAAGGTCCTGGGTGGTTGAGTGACTACCATTGCATGTGGTTTGAATTAGGAAAAATCACATTTGTAATGGCCTGGTAATATTTTACAGGTGCTTACATGTTTCAACTAGACTAAAAACAAACTGCATCCAAACATGGTTTGGTTGAAATTACTATTGTTTCCATTGTAACTCCCACATGTGGAAATAGAATACATCCCATTATGGAAGAAGTTAACTGCCTGCTTACTCACCGAACATTACAACCTGTTCCAGCTGGACCTCAGTACATCACACAATTCCATTACATCAGGTTGAGTTTCTGTTTACGGAGGGAGGGAGTCACCATATGTGACTGCCACACGTCACAATACCAGCACACACACACTGCCCTCATTCTTACACCGTCACAGGAAGTGCTTCCTGGAACCATGGCCTCTCCTTTATGTATCTATGACTCAGTGGTTGGAATAAAGTGTAAGGGCAATGTCCAACCTTGTCTTAAGGCTTACCTTTCCCATCAGGAGTGACCTTTACAATAGCAACAGTGTTGTGCCCCTTTTCAGTGGAAAATGACCTGGGCTAGGCTGGACGTCCCAACAGCTGGGGGTGGAGGGAGGCTCTGCTCGGAAACTTTACACACAGGCAGGCCTCCTCCGCACGAGTGAGTTAGGTAAGACAAGCTGGGAGAGAGCCCCAAGCACGCACAGAGCCAAAGTAAGCTTAAGTTGAAGATGTTTATTAGATGGTGGGATTCGCTTGAACTGCTGTGAAAACAGGGAGGTCGACATGATGCCCCTCATAAAGTGTGTGTGTGTGTGTGTGTGTGTGTGTGAATGTGTGGAGCAGGGGGGAGGGGGATGCATGTATTATATTTGGCCTTAGTGTGCTGGCCCTGGCTTGCCTGAAGAAAATGAGACAGGGAACATAACCTGTGGTCCCCGATCCCTTGTGGACCAAGTTTCTAATTACTCTCCTCCCCTCCTCTGCACTCCAATCTCCTCTCCTTCTTCGCCATATTCTACTCTCCCCTCCGCAGTCTTTCCTCTCCCCCCTGTGTTGGAGAGAAACATTTGTTCCCACAGCTAGCCTCTCAGGAAATGAGTGTTAATGCAGAGCCCCTCCTGATTTTACTGCAAAGATTATGGACCAGTAGACTGGTCATCCATCAAGCAGCTTCTTTCTGGCATTCGTTGGGAGGACTCTTGTATACTCTATGGTTAGGCAAAGGGAGAGTGTAGATTGCACTGACGTATCATTAGTTTCAATGAAGCCTACAAACTATACTGAACAAGATAAATCTTACCAGAGGCATGTCAGGATACAATGTGTTATGTGAATTATGGTTTGAGCCATTGCCGCCATCTCTGGGCTTAACAAACTCTTTAGGAAAGAAATATTTAGGAGAGGAATTTTGATCAACAGCTGAAAGTACTACATCATGTGTATTGGTACCATTTATCAATAATAAATACTACTAAAGACTAAAACCAGACAAATATTAATAGCCTCAGAACATATTTGTGTGATGCCTCTGGACATTTATGTCCTAAAATCCCATTCTTGTGAATTCAGTGATAGACAGGCATGCAACTGACATGGTCTGGACTGACATGCACAAGTTGACTATCAACACAATCAGTGTTAAACTACTGCAAACATCACAAAAAAATATCAAACACATAAGACAAAAACAAAATTGTACAAAAAAATCACTAAATAAATATCATTACTTTTCCTTTGTAAAGAACACTAGATTTCCACAGAAAAGCTACAAAGTGGTGGATGGACCAACAGCCGGTCATGGGCGTGGAAAGTGTTTGTTCCAGGGCACATGGAACAACGTTAAGGGCAGGGTAATTTGTCCATCTGGAAAAAAGTGCAGCTTCAGAAAAGTCCTACCACATATTCATTCCAACCGTTCACTAAAATAATTTTCTGCTGAATAGAATCAGATTATTATTATTATTATTATTATTATTATTATTATTATTATTATTATTATTAACAACAATATTAATAATAATCAATATTAGCCTTAAATTCTTGCATAGTGCATTTTTACATGCAGAGGCAAAACCAACGCACTGTAGGACTTTTACTCATAAGACCAAACCTTTCCTTCTCCGACATGGAACAGTAATAAGGGCAGTAAAAAGTCCATCTGAAACACTGTTACATCCCATTCAACTACAGTAGTCTTTCATGAGAAACCGTCCAGCATGTGACCACCCTCTCTTCCCTGCACAATGGGTGCCATGGCTTCAGGTGAAGCATCTCTCCTCCCAAGCAGGTGTGATAGTTGAGGATATGCTGAGAGCTGTGTCCGTCCCCCATTCCCAAGTGTTGATTGATGGTCTCAAGCATCCTCTCCCGGTGGCCTGTGTCTCTGAGAAACCCATGTCCTCACATCTGCAATGGAAGACAGATCCAGTCCTGTTAGTTCACACATATATACTGTATGTACACACACACATTTACATTTATGCATTTAGCAGACACTTTTATCCGAAGCAACTTATATTTTGTCAACTATTAGTTGTTCAGGGCCATACACACACATACACACATACACACACACACACACACACACACACACACACACACACACACACACACACACACACAGCCATACTTCATGTAAATGGTTCCCATCAGGGTCAGAGATGGAAAAGAAAAAAGTGTACTTCATGATCTAAAGTTAAGTTGCTTAAATTCAGGACTTGATGGGTGAGACAAGAGGGCCATTTCTCAACGATAGAATTTTGCAAAATACTGATTGCAAAATACTGTTTTTCTTCTCAATCTGTATTTACTGTCATTGTTTTCTCTAAAGGGGCCTTTAAGAGAAACAGCTGACACATTTCTTGAGACACAAACAAAAGACACATTCAAAGGCAGCCCCATTACAGTATGCTTCAAAAAGCAGTGCAAAAGAATAAAATGGAAGAATGCCATTCAGTCTCCTCCTAATAGACAACATGGTTTGCAGTATCAGGTGAGCAGTAACACATTTATTATCAGTATCTATTGAACTATGCAGATAGGCAGAGGTATTTCAATATTAGCAGTTAAAGTTATCTGAAGGTTGTGCATTTAATTTATTAACCTGTGTATCTATGTCAGCCAGTGGGGCTAAAACCATGTGTGCTTGTACCATGTCTTTTTTCCAATCCACACCACCAGAGTCATTATAATTGTTATCGGGCAGTAGATGAGTGGGCATGCTATGGCTTGTTTGATTGATTCACACATGTTTGGGCCTTCACATCCCCAAGCTGGCTGTCTCAAAGGGAGAACTGAACACTACCCTCTATATGAGAGGGCTGGATGTAATATCAGCCGGAATGAGAAATCAAAGAAATGTGCTGCTTTGTGTGCTACCAAGAAGTCTAAGGCCTTGTGCTCTGCTGGGAACTCTGTCAGAGATCTGTACAGCCTTGAGAACAAAGAGAGTGTGAGAGAATGAATGAAATGCAGAGAGGTAAGCAGAGGGGGATAGAAAGCAGACAGATAGACAGAACTGATAGAAAAGTAAGAATGAGAGTGGGAGACAAATGAAGAGGCAGAAAAAAAGAAGGATGAGCAAAGTAGAAACTAACAGTGGAAGTGTGAGAGAAGCAAAGCAAATAAACGGTGATGACACATAACCAACGAGAAAAGAAAGAAGTCCAATATCAGGTTGGAATAAGGATGTGTATATGGAGGATGTGGGGGAGGATGTGTATATGGAGGAAGTGGGGGAGGATGGTTAAAGGGAGCTGAGGTGTGGGGTGTGAGGGAGCTACACTGCTGGGTGCATAAAGATTAATCACTTCCTCCATTCCAGAGAAACAATGTGCCAAGCCCTCCTTGTCTCCACACACACTGAGTCCAACAGGTAAAAGCACTGAGGCGAGAGACATCGGGGGGGGATTATGTTTGGCCAGTTGCCAACACAACACAAGCACCAGAGCAGCTTTCCAACCCCTCTCTACTCAGTTGGTGCTGCCAAATTATCCCCCCACCCCAATACCACCAGTGATCTGTGATCTATGCGTGTCAAGAGCTCCTTCTCTCTGGCGAGAACAGAAAGCTGAGAGGAGAGTGAAGACGCTGACAGGGCAAGAGCAGAGAGATGGTAAGGAGTTTGTTTTGAAAAAGGGGTAAGCTGACAGGTCGACATCTGCTTACCTCTGCTACTTGTAGTTGTTATGGAAACCAAATCACCACTGATCCCGACCATCCAGGATGGAAAGAAGGGAGGGAACGAGGGATGGAGGTAGAGATGGGAGCATGCAGAGGAGGACCGATCTCATGAACGTGCAGATGGATGGGCGGGGTGTGTTTTCTTTTTTCCCTGTCAAGGAGGAGAGTCCCTGACCATCTAGGTGGTCTATAGATCTAGTGACAGATTAGTTCAGTAAAGGTGCTGTTATTATCAAGTGGCTCCTGTAGGCATGCTTACATTGGATGAAGAATTTGTTTAGCTGCTGGGTGAAAAAGTTTTGATCAGTATTGTTGCTTCTGCTCCATCCCATAATAACACTGGCAACAGCTGTGAATGTTTGTTCAGAAATGTCAATTCCCTTCCCAACCGTCGCTCAGACAACCCAAGGCCAGGACTCATAAAGTGCATCCAGACAATTAATACTGTAGGCATCCAAGTCTCTTGTTTTGCTCAAACTTCAAAGACAAGGGCATTATGTACAAAGGCTATCTGCTAAATAGGCTTTTAAAAAATGGACCAGTTTAGGGTAGATGTGACATCGTTAGTTGGCAGTTTATCTTATTTCATATCAGTATGGTGGGTGCCATCAAACATTACAAGAGCAAAAAAGAAAGCACATTTAATAAGTCACGTAAAAAAAAAAAAAAAAAAAAGAACAAAGACATTGCATTGCAGACTGCTTGTGTGGACACGGAGCACGTCTTGCTTGTCTTTTTGGCCAGCTGCCTCCATTTTGTGAGAGCGGAGATGAGTGAAGCTGGATGAGTGAAGCCAGGCCTCCCTTTCATCCCCCACCCCCCCAGCTTACTTTTGGGGCAGCCTCAACACTCCCCTGAGGGCAAAGTTGTGCCCCGGTCCACAGCCGTGGCTTCTGAGGCTGTTTTGTTAGGATTACGCCTTTTGTAGTCTGAAGTTTAGATCTGGAGAGCCTGCTGACTCCCTGCATCTCGGACTTCTTCATGGACGATGAGGAACGTGGTCTGGCTACTGCTTAACGGCTGAGGTAGATAGTCTACAGAAACTCCATAGCGTTGTTCTCCTTTGCAAATCTCTCTGCAGCTGTAATGTTAATCACAATTTGCGTGGCGAATGTTGTTAGTGTAAGTCAATTTAAGAGTCTAGCAAACACTTAAAATGTGCAGGGTTGACTTGTCATGAATTCAGTCTGTGTAGAGCTTCTTGATCTTAGGGTGAGGAAGCTTTAAATTTGAAATAGTCACCTCCACTACACTTCTTTCACAAGGGGCGTGTGCGGGGGGTGTAGGCTGGAGTTGAGACCTCCCACCACAGAGGGGCGCTGTAAGCAGGCAGAGAGATTAGACAGAGCTCTCATCTGGCTTGGACACCAGTTGCGTGTGCTTCCTCTTCTCGAGGATGCGGCTCAGCTCCTCCGTGAAGGAGTAGTACAGCGGTGAAGTGGTCTCCGTTTCGCTCTGCCGCAGCAGCACGTAGCTGTTGCCGTTCATCTTCCTCAGCACGCTGGGGAGCGTCGCCGCTAGCCCGTTCGCAAACTCCGCCTCAGGTAGAGGTGGCGGTGGCAACGGCGGGGCAGGCGGGAGTGTGTGGTCCTTGTTGGGCGAGGCCTGACCCTCACCGGGCACGATCTGGAGGAGGCCATCGGTGTGCGTGTCACCCCCTCCAGGCCGGCACGTGCCATTGCAGTGTGAGGACACAGTGTGGAGCTCCAGGGCGCCATTGCCACACCGGTGGCGCTGGGCGCGCGACAGTGAGTACTTGCCCCGCTTGCCGCTGACACAAAAGCCCACGTAGAGTAGCACCACTGTTAGAACCAGACACAGACCTCCCAGTATGGTCACCAGGGAGAGATACATGGCCTCCATGTTCTTCAGGGACAGGAAATCCGGGCGAGGCAGCAGGGCAGGGACAAGTGGGGGGGTGGAGGTGCTGTGCTGGGGCCCAGCAGTGGTGGAGGTCTGGCTGGGGGGCCGAAAGGTGTGACGAAGGGGCTGCTGGGTAGTGAGGTCCTCAGAAGGCAACGTGGGCTCGAGTGCTGGCAAGCGCTGTTGCACCAGAGGTCTTTCCGTGAGGACAGTGACATTGTAGGTGGCCATAGGCACGTGCACGCCGTTCTCCTGGGCGAAGCAGTGGTAGCGGCCGCTCTGCTCAGGCCGCACGGCGATCAGCAGCAGGCCGTCGGTGCCCACGCGGAACCCTGAGTCCAGACCGTAACCTTGGAGATGCATACCATCGAGGGTCCACTCGGGCGACGCCACGTTGGAGCTCAGTTCACACTGCAGCAGCACGTCGTCACCCTGCATTACTGAGCGACTGCGCTGCAACACTGGAGAGAAGAAAGATAAGAGAACATTAGAAACACATAGGATTCTAGATTCAGGATAGTCTTATTACATCTCATTATACTAGTATAAGAGAGAAAAAATCTTTAAGATATACAATTCATTCCATTCACTCTATACCATTTATAGAACGTTATCATATGTTGTTATAATGATATGTTATACCACTATTTTCTCATTTCTATGAGATAATGCGCCAATAAAGATATTTAGGTTCAAATTTCAAACTGGTATTAAGTACTAGATAAGAGTAATACACAAAGTTCTTGAAAGTTTAATCTTTGATCCTCATACAGTCTGCACTAAATGTGTACATTCAGAACTGCAAAGAATTTAACAAATGCTCTACTAACTTCAGTTATCAGACTAAAGCACACTCAAGTCATTACACTTCAAAGGTAGACATGAGAATGCAGCAAAGTGGACATACAAGCTCTACTGGTTAGAAGCATCCCAGTGGGTGCTTCTCACTTTGAGTCATTTAACCGCAGTCATACGTTAATGCGAGCACAACATAGCTCATCGCATCTCGCCATCCCATTAGGGAGTCCTCGTCTCCGACCTGCGGCAGAGGCGGGAGAGGTGTCTGTAAGAGCTCCCAACGGGGCCGTGAGAGTCTAAAATGGCCACCTACCATCTGCTGTCGCATTCTCACAGCCCCGATTTCCCTGCTGAATGTCCTGCGTTAGATTAGACCTGAGACCAAACACAAAACAGATGAGTCAGCTGTGAGACAGGGAGGGAAAGAGGGAGGGAAGGAGGGAAACAAAGAAACAAATAAAGAAAGAAAGAAAAAAAGAAAAGATTTAAAGGAAGCAGAAACATAGTATAGATTCGGGGGAAGAAAGTGAAGAGAAAGTAAGCAAGCAAACATGGTTTCCTCTTGACAACAGTGACAATATCATATTGGGTGTAAAAAACATGGAAAACGGACAACCTTTAACTTTCAGAGAAAGACTCGACTAGTTTCTAGAGAACTACATTTTTGGTGTATAGTTGTGATGTGCAACATGCAGTTCATTGTCTGATGGTTAGATTATTTCTACACGTGTGCTAGAGATTCTTCATAAGGCCATTCACTCTAGGTTTGAATGGTTCATTTCAGAAAGAGCAGCAGATAGGGCCTACACCAGATTGAAGAACACAGATAGGGACTTCAAAGAGAGACTTTGAAGAGAGAGACTCAACTGGAGCTGAAAGACAAGCACCTAAGTTTATGACGGTGTTGTTGGACGTGTGCAATCCAATGTACAGGATATGTGTTATTGTATGTGCATACTTTGCGTTTAGAATGCATGTCTGTGTAAGTGTGTGTGTGTGTGTGTGAGAGTAACTGACACACAACAGTAGTATATTGCTTTACTCACCAGTCAGAGCGAGAGGAGACCTCCACACACTCCTCCCCATTTCCATCCCAGGCACAGAAGGGGTCTCTGGAGAACACACAGTCATAGCAGGACGAGGACCTGCCACATGTGGACATGGGCAACTGAACCACCTCAGAGGCAGAGCCCACATACACACTCTTCTGTAATGAGTACCACACACACACACTAGTTAGACTACCTCACTGACTCAAGGTATAAAATCTTATTCATCGTATTCATTTTGGGCATGCCTACCACTAAGCTACTACGTTAAGTTAGAGCACACTTTCACTATCAATAGAACAACTGTACAACTATAATGCAACCAACAGCAACGAAATATGTAACTACACATGACGATACAGTACTACTATAACTTATGTCATTTTTCCACTGATGGTATCAGCTTGACTCGACTTGACTCTACTCGGTCTGGTTTTAGATGTTTAGTTTTCCGCTGCATAAAATAATCGTTGCTAGTGGTGGTTGCTATAGCTCTAAACTATCTGTGGTATCAGTACAGCTCACTTGGAACCTCAACAAAGGTGGTAACAAGAATGGTACCTGGTATCTGGTACCAGGTATCTGGTACCAGGTACCAGATTTTAGTAATGCAAAAGCAAAAAAGTTGAGTTGAGCTGAGCTGAGCTGAGCTGGTACTGGTACCAGTCAGTGGAAAAGGGCCATAACACTGTGAGCTGTGGCAACACTCTGTTTACTTGAAATTTAATTCCTTTTTGCATTACTATATTTTTTACACTGACACCTCACCTGAGCCCCAGACATGACAATGCTGTCCACAGGTTGAGCCTGCTCAAAGAGCTGCAGCTCCTCAATGATGTGCAGACGACCTTCGACCTCAACAGCCCTGTGCAGCCACCCATCGTCTGTGCAAGCACATGCAAATGCGGTTACACAAAAGAGCAAACCCACAATGCGTTAGAAAACCCACAATGCATTAGCAAACCCACAATGCATTAGCAAGTGCCCTTTTATTGCTAATGCATATAAGGGATAACTGGCAAACACTAATACATGGCACAGGTGTGATAATAGGCGAATTCAACGTTACCTGACTTTATCAAACGGGCTGCAGACGACTGCAGTCAGCAATGCATTCAGTTGTCTGCAGCTGGCTTGATAAAGTCAGGTAAAGTCGAATCCGCCTAATATGAGACAGGACTCACCTGTCCCGATGAAGAGGACATTGTAGGTGTGGCCGTCTAAAGCAGGCTGGCTGTGCACGGCCAGCCGGGTGTAGTCTGTGCTCCGCTTAAACAGTAGGGGGCGCTGCAGCTGTGGCTGCACCTGCTGGAACATCAGCGGGTGCCGGCGGACAAAATGCAGCACGTCGTCCGGCAGGTCAAAGGATGAGTTCATGCCCTTGGCCCGCAGCCTTTCTGTGATGCACTGGAGGGACGGATAGAAAGAGAGAAAGAGTGAAAGAGAGAGCAAGAGAGGGGAAGAGATGTCAGGTCATGTCATGTCACCTCATATCACGTTACACTGCGCCATGTCCAAACTGCTCACCCGAGGCCACGTCCTGTCGAGCTGTGCTATACCAACAGAGGAGGCGTCCATAATGCTGCATCATGTAACTGAATGTCATGTCAAGTCATTTTGTAAGCACAGCAGGTCATGTTCATAGTTCTTGTGTTTATAGAGGTTCCATAGTCTTTCCTGAAGCTTAGTAGAGGGATCAAGTGCAGATCTTTGAAATCTCAACCTAACTTGAAGGGAATACTGAAGAAGATATTGTTCCCAGAAAAGAGAAAACCCTGCTTCAAAGTGTACAAGTGCTGCCAAGTGTAGGAGCTGCCTGTGCACTTAATACAGGTGATTCTACTAATCAGCTGATCTCCCTAGCTGACTACTTGATTCATTTAGAATCAACAGGAGTAAGTGAATGGTTGGAATAGACATATGATAGTAAGTCTACTTATACTCTCTGAGGTTGGACTTTTCCTTAACTAGAGACTACACATGTATTGACCCATTTGCAAATGCACAGTCATCACACACACCCACCGGTGGTGATATTTAACAATAAACATCACATTACCGTTCACAAAGGGACGCTTTATAAAGAAACCTGAGAGGGCTTCTTTTCTCAGGTAAAGAACAGATGAGGTACTCTCTAAAAGGTACTCTCAGAAAAGAGCAGAGACTGTCTGCTCAACAGACACTCTGACTAGAACAGCACACTCTCAAGGGGCTTATCACTTTCCAGCCCATAGAAGAAGAGATTATCAGACTTCCAGCTCAAAGCTATAGACAGCACCATAGACAGCACCATGGACAGATGCACACTGTGCACCACAGACAGCACCATAAAGATATGCACACATGGTACCAAGAGTACACAGCACTGCGGCCATCCACCTCAGCAGTGGGGGAAAGATCAAAGGAAATGCACTGATGCACCATGGGAGCAGAGCGTTTTCATTTCCACAGGGTTCACATCAAACCAAGTGCAATACAATAGGGGCTTGGGGGCTTGGGGGCTTGGGGGTGGGGGGGGGGGGGTGGCGTTTAAAGGTCTGGCATGAAATGGCTGACATGAGCATCAAGTCAAGAGGCTTAGATTTATCTCTCTGGCAGATGACTGAGGACCACGCCTTCATTCTCCCTTTTTTTACACACTTTAGAAAAAGCATCGAAAGGCTCCTTTGTCACACACACACACATGCGCACACATGCGCACACACAGACACACACACCCAGAAGCAAACTTCAAGTCTCACAATACACAGTCAACTAAAGAGGCTCCTAGATCAGTCAGTGCAGAAAAGCTCCCTATCACTTCCTGCTCTTGTTTATGCAGAAGAACTCTGAACTCAGAACAGAACGAGGCACAAAACACGACGTGCCACTGGACGATGAATTATCTCATTAAGAAGTGTCACAGCTTAGAATGTGTCCAATATGGAAGGGGGAGAAAACCCTATCACAACAGATTTTCAGCCTTGCCGTAATCTCCTTGGCAATGAGCAAAACTCCCAGCAATAAGTGCTCTACGGATTTTGTTCATCTGGGCACCCAACCCCTCTTTCCTTCCCTTTCCCTCGCTCTCTCTCTCTTCTCCTTCTTCTTCCTCTTCCTCTCCCAGCTTTGGAAGCAGAATGCTACAGATTAGGTGAGGCCACTGCTCTGCACCTCGGATTTGCTGACTTCTGCTTCTAAAGAGAGGCTACCAACAGCTGATTAAGCAGATACAGGAACATTTCATACTATACCGGTGCATACTCAACTTGAAACCATCAAAAGTATATATACTTACATAGTGAGTGTATCTATCTCTCTCCCTAAAAAGTATATATACTTAAATAGTGAGTGTATCTGTCTCTCTCTCTCCCTCTCTCTCTCTCTCACTCACACACACACACACTCTCTCTCTCATACTCACACACACACACACACACACACACACACACACACACACACACACATACACACACACACACACACACTCTCTTTCACACACTCACACACACACTCTCTCTTTCTCTCTCACACACACACACTCTCTCTCTCTCACACACACACACACACACACACACACACATCTATAAATGCATAAACATACATAATCACCCACACAATGCAACACAATGCAACACAACACACATGCATACACAGGCACATACACATACACAGACGTACACATCCAAAGAGAACAAAATGAGAGAGTGTGTCATTAGCCGAACACAGTAATTTGGCCTTTTAAACTCCTTTGAACTGCATATAAGCGAGGCCCTGACACCCAACTACTTCCTCTTTTCCAAATCCTAATCTGAAACAGTGACAGCCTTTTCCCGACTGCAATAAAAGAAACGCAACAGAGGTCGCGATGGGGCCGCTAATCAGCGCAGATTAAAGCGAGTTCTTCACGACAGCTCCGAACAATGAAATCATAGGGGCATTAGGATTCTTCCGCTACACAGATGATTACACCAATCAGTCCTGCCCTGGAAAGCCTGGAAGCTTCTACTGGTGTTCACTCAATAAAGCACAAAGAAACAAGCTGACTCTTGACATCTTTAGCTTCAGTTTGGCCGCTGACAGAGCCGAAATGTGATGCTTCTCCATTAAAAAAATGACATTATATTGCAATGTACTTGGTGCATAGCTGTACACATCATTATTGCCATTTCCTCCATGTCTCTAGTGGCTCATTAAGATAGATTAGAGCAAGAGACTGCCGACATCTAATGCTTCTCTCTTCAGTAAATATTTAACTACCCTGATATAAACTCTCCCATTCTTAATCCCATATATCACCTCTGCAAATGGTTTTTATTGGTTACCCAGTTAGCACAAGAGGAGAGTGAGAAAGTTGTGTGTTTGTGTGTCTGTCTGTCTGTCTGTGTGTCTATCGGTGTGTGTATGTATGTGTGTGTGTGTGTTCCCTTACCGATCCAGGGCGCGGTTCAGGGGTTTTGCCTGTGTACTCGCTCCATTTGAAAGTGGTGTCATGACTCTCCATGTAAGGCCCTTCAAACACCTGCCACATGTCTCTGATGGAGTACTGACAGATGGCCGACACTTTCACGTTTTTCCTAGGCAGAGAAAATAGACAAAATATTTGCAAATATAATGCAAAAAAACATATTACTATAAAAAGAAAAAATAGCAGTAAAATATCAGAAAAGGAGTGTAAAATACATGGAAACTGTAAACATAAACTGTATGGTGAAGGCTGTTGTGTTATTCTATGCCAGGGAAAGTGTCTGTTTGTGTGTGTGTGTCTGAAACCTGGGCACACAAGGGGCCTTGATTACCCCCACCCACCCACCAGTAGCCTACACACCATAAAACACCTCATTACACAGAACATGTTCAAGCACTTCAGGCAGTGTCATTGGGAAACGACAGATAGAGTAAGAAAGTAAGAGAGAAAGAGAGAAAAAAGGTCAAAAGGGTTGTGATAGAGAAAGAGGTACAGAGAAAGCGAGAGAGTCACTGACAGTAGAAAGAAAGATGGAAAGTGGAAAGAGAGCAAGAGGTTCGGAGAGGTGCGGGTGCACCAGTGTGTTACGGCAAGACAGGGCACAGCACAGGGAAACAACCCGCCTCGTAACCATGGCAACGCTAAAATAGATAGATGAGGAGTTGGGCAGAGAGAGATGGGGGCGAGACACAAAGCTCATCAAGACATCCAGTACATCTCCTCTGACAGGTAGAGACAGAGAGAAAGAGACAGAGAGAAAGAAAGAGAGAGAGTGAGAGAGGAGGAGGAAAAATAAAGACAGCATAGCAGACAGAGATGAGATGTAATATATATGGCCTTAACCTGATTTAGCCTGATATTTAAGCAAAACTCTTATAAACACACACACACACACACACACACACACACACAGAGAGAGAAAGAAAGAGAGAGAGACAGAGAGAGGGGGAGAAAGTAAAATGTAAACACACTGACACATAGACAAAGACTGATAAATACACACACTAAAATGCAAGCAAGCGCGGACACATACACACACACACACACACACAATTTTGTCCTCATATTTTATGGCTGACAAATCAATGACATGGTCACAGCAGTGCAACCTGACCGTGGAGGTCAACAATACAAACACCAATTCTAAGAAACACTATATTCCCCCCCCCCCCCCTCTCTCTCTGTTCACACAATTCTCCTACTCATTCTCTTCTATTCCCTCTCTCCCTCCTGTTTCTCTCTCTCTCTCCATGTACCTTGGCTTTCTGTCTGACTCAGCAAGTCCTGCTGCTCTCCTCCCTGCTGCCATCCATCACTCACAGGCTCTCATGCTTTAACTCCTCTCTTCTTGAATACGCACGCACACACACACACACACGATTCTCTCTCTCAGCCCTTCTCTCTGTCTCTATCTCTCTCTATCAGTCTCTCTCTCTCTGACACACACACACACACACACACACACACGCCCACATCTTTTAGAAAACATTGCACTTCAGCGCCTGCATCTTGCCACATGTAGTTCAACTCACATTCTTCAACACCCTCACTTTGTGCACACAGCACACAGTTTTTCAGAGGTGCTTAGCAGTAGAGCAATGAGTGGGTTTGTCTTTCAGAACCCCTCTCTCATTATGCACACATAAACACACACCAACACAGAGCAAAACACACAGGAACACAAGGACAGACAAACCTACTCACTCACTCACACACACACACACACACACACACACACACACACACACACACACACACACACACAGAATACACACATACAGAACACATACACACACACACACACACCTACACCTTTCTGTCTGTTTATATAGAACTACAACAGCTGTAAACAAGCAGCATCTGTACCCAATGGCATATCTTGGCCTGCTGGGGGAGAGAGAAAGGGGGAAAGAGAGAAGGGGAGAGAAAGAGAAGGACAGAGAGATGGGAGAGAGAAAGAGAGTGTGATCCCCCCATCCCTACAATGAATAAAAGATGACTCTCAGGACCCAAGCAGCGCTGAGGAAACCTGTCAGCGATTTTATCCCGATTAGAATGCTGGAACAGAAACAGGACGTGAGGAGCATCAGCAGTTCTGCACAGACTGTGAAGAGTATGCAGAGAAAGGGAGTAAGAGAGGGAATAAATGGAGGGAGCAGGAAAGAGATGGAAAATTAGATTGGGAGAGAGAAAGAGAGAGAGAATGGCACTAAATGAACACACTTAGCATTAGAAACAGAGAGGAAGGAGTGAGTGAGGGAGAGAAAGAAAGAGAGAGAGAGAGTTTGAAAGAGTGTGTGTGTGTGTGTGTGTGTGTGTGTGTGTGTGTGTGTGTGAGGGTTCCCCAACATAATCTAATAAAGCCTATCGATCAATCCACCAACCACAGGCAGTCAGGGCTTACACCTGCAGGTGCTTCAGCTGCTCACTCCCTCTCTCTCACACACACACACACACACACACTCTCTTCACAGGGCTCTCTAAACATACACAGACACACACACACACACTCTTTACAGAGCTCTCAAAACACACACACACACACACACACACACACACACACACTTCCTAGAGTTCTCTATGAACCCCTGCTGTGCTCAGCTAAACCACTTCCCTCAGACAGAGATGAAGCGATAGGGTCATGCAGTGCAGGAGAGGTGCCTGAGAAGGGAAGTGAAAGCTGTGTGTCCGTACCTACAGACATGAGATGGACAGGCCTGTGAATGGAGTCTGCTATTAAGATATTGTCTGCTAAATGCATAAATGTAAAAGCAGCTCTCTGCTCAACAGAGACAGGCAGTAAAGCATGTGAAGTTCAGGCATGCCTAAAGAGGGACACGAGGCTTCTGTAGCTCACGCTCCACACAAGTAAGAACATTGACTTTCACACCTAAATTATTCCTCCCTCTATCTCTTCTCACTCTCCTTCTCTCCCTCTCCCTCTCCATCTCTTCCTCCAACAACAGAATTTTGCAGATTATTACAATTTGTTCTGTAAATTAGACATTGGATTAAATGTTCAAGAGTGTGACATTGCAGGAAATTACTGGGAAAATACATTAGACCAGTGGACAAAAACACTAGAAAGTAGGCTAATGCTCTCCAATGCTAATGCTCAGAGTTCTCCCAGCACTTCTGGCAAGTGAGCTACAATGTTCCCTTTTTCAGTGAATGAATGAATGAATAATGAAGAGTCTCATTTCACCTGCTACACGCTGCCAGCTAAATGACCCTCCTTCTCCCTCTTTCTCTATCTCCCTCTCTCTAATTTCTCCTGTGACCTTCTCATGCCACATTCAGAGACAGAGTCTCTCTCTCACTCTCTCTCTCTCTCTCTCTCTCCTTACCACTCGAGTCCAAAGATGCCGTAGAAGAGGGTATCTCGTGCCATGGCTCCATGGAGAGTAAAGATGCTGCGTATCACATTAAAGTGGAGCTGGTAGTCAGGCAGCGAGCAGACCAGCCGTGCTTTCAGAAAGGATGTCCACTTCCTCTGCAGAGTCAGGTGGCCCCCACGGTCACCCTGGAACACACATACACAATTTTTTTTACTTAAAATTCTACTCATACTTTTGACTGCACCACTTTTCTCTGAAATTTGTAACTCTGAAGCCATTTTATGCACATCTTGCATAATTTCATGCCTATCTTTGGCTGAGAGAACACTTCTACTCATCTTCAATTCCAGCAAAATCTTCTCCCCCACATGTTCCTCAGACCCTCTGCAAAATAGAAATACCTCTCACTGCAATTCACTAGTTCTTTGCCCGGACCTAAGAGTGGGCATTAAAAGCAGGTTCAAACAGGTGCCAATGGAACTAAATGGTCCATAATGAAAAGAGTAATGAAGAAAGAGTGTAGCATGGCCTCTGAGCTGTAATGAAAGACTCCCTTAATGTGTCCTAATGGAACTGAGATGGAAATGGCTCAACAGCAGGGCATGTGAGGGCAACATCCAAGTGTTCACATCTTGCGTTGCGATGGTTAGAGAGACAGAGAGAGACAGAGAGAGAGAGAGACAGAGAGAGAGAAAGAAAGAGAGCACGCGAGAGAGAGAGCGTAGTGAGTCACTCACACTCACAAGAGTGCAATCTGTCAAGCGAATAAAGCAAAACACATCGTAATTCAATGAAAATAACTTTCCACACAGCAGGAGAAGTGACATATTCCATGCCACTCCTCAACTTAATAAGTGTGAAATGGTATGCTCATCGGACGGTGAAAAAAAAACATAACGACACACTGCATAACCTTAGTGCACCTGCGGGAAAATCGGGGGCTAGTTGCAGTGTAACGCTAATGGAATCAAATCAGTGCCAAGAGGCACGAGGGAGGGAGGGACAAGATGGCGGAAAATCAGGATTGCGGCCAGCTCTTAAGTAGGGTCCACTCCAGTGAGTGTGTGCCTGGGTGTCTGAACGGATGGCTAACTCCTGCCGGGAGGCAGCGCCAGCTCCATCTGTAAGCCACGGAGGAACCGTGGGAAATAAGTAGCGCTTGCAGTCGGATCGACCTACTGTTCTGAGACCAGAGCGCTGCTCGGAAGAACTGAGTGGTATGGTACACGGAGTGTAGAGGAGAGAGGGAACACAGTCATAGAGAAGAAGAGAGGAGAGAATGAGGTCAGGAAGAGAAGAAAAGGGAGGACAGCCTTCCTTGGTTTCTCCCTCATTTAATATTTCCCAGAAACTGAGAGTTGCATGTTGAACTCAAATATGTGAGTTACACCCTGAAATACAAAACAAGACAGACAAATCCCTTTTGACTGGGCAGCAATGTCATACTTTTCACAAATACACATGAATTCATGACCAAATCACCTCATCAGTTCATATAATAAACAGCTCCTGAGAAGAACTTGTCATTTCTCAGCTCTTGGGTTTCAGGTCGGTAAGCTGAAGCATTGGAGTGACTCCATCTACAAGATAATCTCCTCATTAAACCTACTGAACTGGGAAGGAGTTAGAGGGGGGAGAAAAAGGATTTAACACTTTGAGTGAATCCAACAGCAGCAGCACTAATAACCTGGCAGTGAAATCCACCCCACCCTACTCACACACCATCTCACTAATCCCACAGGCAAAGGGGCAAGCCTCACGGAAAAAACCCTCCCCAGAACAGAGCTGTCCAGCATTGAAAATGCAAACAGAACAGAGCATGCAATACAGAAAGCACACTCCATTTTACCAGAATAATGGGGACTTGGCATACGCTGTACAATGTAACCGGACCACTCAGAATGCGAATTGAAAAGAGCGCAGGCACAGGCACACACACACACTTATACACAATGTCAGCTCACTAATGTTCTGGCCTGCTAACTAACACACAAAAGGAACTGAGACGGCCCATTAGAATAAACTAATGCTGTGATAAACAAATACAAACATACACAGCAAAATCCACAGACACCGCAAAGCACAGTACCACACGACCCCTCACACCCACCCCCCATTAATGTTCCTCTCCGCCATCTGTGAAACAAGGCTTGGGCCCCCATTAGAAACCAGCACAGCAATGTTTTTGAGAAGCAGCCCAGGGAGGAACCATGGATGCCATACTGAGTGCCAACTGCCCGAGGGCATGAAGTGGAGCTCGAGCCCAAGGTGACTGTGCCAGGAGGAAGAGGTCTGTGCGTCGTCCCCTGGCCCCTGTGGAAAATATGCCATTTGGCATCTGTCTGGCCTGGTCTATGAGGGACAAATGAACTCTCCAAGCCAAAACTGACGGCCTCATGGATTTACTGTGCTGCAGTGTTAATGAGGAATGTGCATTTCAGAGGAACAATAACAAGAAATGAAACACTGACAAGAAAAGAAAAATCAGCTGACAATACCAAGAGAAAAAAAGAAAAGAAAATAAGGCAACAATGGTAAAAACACCATCTGTTGTTTATGTTCAATTTTAATACAGCTGTATCAAATTTCAGATCATGCTGTAGATGATGTTTTGTGCTGAAGACACATTGAGCTCCAGAGACTGTGTGGGACTGCTCGAGAGAGACCTGACCCTACACTGAGGCTACACTACAAGAGAGCAATAAAAATACTGATGCACACACACACGCACACACGCATGCACACACACACACACTAAGGGCAAGTAGGGCCAGGACACTAACTCATAAAAACAAAATGCTCCACTGAACTATGCTTGGAGAGGGATGTCCCTGGTATAAAAATACTGATACGCACCATCAGCACATGCTCATGCTCTGGCAAACACACACACACACTTGTAACCACTGGAAAACTTTGTTTGGTAAGCAAACTGAAAATAGGTGTAACAACAATCTCTTTAATCAGTGCAATAATGAGTGAGCAGAGGTTTTCAGAGTGTGTGTTGTCACAACGTGAGTGCACCTGTCTCAACAGAGCCACCAGTCTCCACAAAACCCTTATCTGTTATCTGCTCTTCACAAACACTGAGAACAGAGACAAAAACCTTTCTAAAGTTCACTATCGTATTAAAATTTAAAACTGTAAATGAGTTTCACTAGACTGCACTCTTCACTAGACTGTCTATGCAGGTCTCACCTCTGTGCAGCACAAAATGTAAAGAGGCCTCAAGCTAAGCAGACAATTTTGTTACTAATCAGAGATGGCCAGAGAATCCCAGACACTAAATTGTTTTCCTATCTGTTTTAACATTTTTTTACAAAACAGCTGTCAGGATATAAATACTTAAATGCATACTAAATATACTCATACACGCATAAGTAAGAGACATCATCATAACGGCTCATTCTTTGTCCTTCTAAGACATTTGGCCTCAAATTTCTGATGTGTGTAATGAGAAGATGATAAGTATCTCAACATTTCCCACTTTCTTCGAACACCAGATACAACACTAGGTTGGAGGCTGCTGCAAGCCTGGTGCACCAAACATGTTTACATGGTCTGACTTTGTGCCAAGCGTCTGGAATCCCTCAATTCCTTCCTCATGGGCAGATACTTTCTGTGAACTGTAAAAATGTTGGGCTCGCCAGCGCCCCCGTTGGCTAAATTCCCAGCCAATAATGTGTCAGAGGAAACCTTGTTAATGGAGAGATCCCTGACTGTGCCGTAGCGAAAGGTGTTACAAAGTGGAAGCACTAGGCGGCTCTAGCCTGGCTAAGCTGTTGCACCATTCACAACAGATATTGCAACATAGGTGTATGGATGGAAGATGCGTCAGACAAGGAGGTGAAAAGAGTACTCTAAGATCTCTAAGTGGAATGAACACTCTCTTGTCGGGGGCACGGTATGAACCTGACCTTGCAGATACGGGCCACGCGGGCCACCCGGCCCTGACCGCCGAAGGCCGTCGGTTCCTGGCTCTTCTCCGTGAAAAAGAAATAGATCTTGTCGTCGTCACCCACAGAGCTGTTCACACTCTCACGCACCAAAGCCGAGCCCACAAAGTCCGCCTCTGCAGGAACAACATGCAAAGACACACAAAGATGAGCACTCGGAAATGACCATGTGTGATGACATATTAAATGACATACCAGTGATGACATACAATTATGTGGACTGGTTACCCTGCAACATCACTCAAAAAGCTGCCCTCTGATTCGTCACCATCAGAGTAACAACAATACAGCAGGGACAAATAGAAATCCTGAGACAATTTATGATAGCTCATATCCTGGAATAGAATGATGATCATGGAATAACTGAAATCCTAAATGGGATCTAAACTCATTTATTGTATTCTGAAGGGCTACGTGCTTTAATGAGATGTAACTAGCTCAATCACAATGCTTATTGTCTGTGAGTGCGTTTTGAAAGTCTGTGAGTGCGTTTTGAAAGACTGTGAGTGCGTTTTGAAAGTCTGTGAGTGCGTTTTGAAAGTCTGTGTGTGGACGGTGCTGACCAATGAGCCATCTAGTGGGGGCCTCCTCTGTCTTGATGGTGGGGGTGGGAGAGTTCCGCCTGATGTCAGGGGAGCTCCGGAACTCATACTGAGAGGCTGTGTACATTTGTTCATCTATGGAGACACAAACAAACACACACACACACACATAGTTGAGTGCGTGCAATTGCATATAATGTGTGTATACAAACATTCGCAAGGCATATCACTTTCTGTTCTCAGATTGTTTCCTTTTTAATTAAAATTTTAAAATATGTAATGAAGACAATGATCATCAGACACAGATCTGATTTAAACATTCTAGCGGAAATGATAGTAAGACACACACACACACACACAGTTTGTCTAGTGAGGAGCTCCTTTACCGATGAGCAGTCCAGTATATCCTTTAGCAGGGTCATATGGACACTTTTCACGTCCCTCTTCAAACCCAGAGGAAATCTTGAACTTCTCTGCATCCTGAGGGACAACAGGAGCACAAACAAACACAGCACAAACATGATGTAATCACACTGACAGCAGTCTCTCACACAGCTTTGGGATGAGTGTTAAGGTAGAAAAGGGTCTAATACTTCAACTGGGCTTTGTGACAAAATTCAGCAAACTAGGACTATGCCTAAAACAACTCCATCTGACTTCATTTCTGTACCTCTTTGTATTCTAAATATACTAATAATATCCAGGCCAATCTTATAAAATCTAAAAAGGCTTTCAAATAAAGTACACTAAATAGCTCTCAGTGCTTCTGTCAGAGCATGTCTGGCTCTACAGTAATTTCTTCATCTTCTATTTTTGGTTATAAATGACTCCCTCGGAGGAAGAATGCATTAGTGTAAATTGTTTTAGTGTACATTTTTGCAAATGAAACCAAGAGAAGCCTCAAAGCTGTGTGCACTGATGAGGATGACTTACAATGTATACACAGAGGGGCTTGAAGGCATGTGTTCCACACACATACAGGTGTGTGGTGTTAAAGCGCTGGAGAAACCGGATGTGATTGAAGCACTCGGTCTGTGAAACAACAATCAGACAGATTAATTCAGGATTTGTCTGTGTGTGTGTATGTGTGTGTGTGTGTGTGTGTGAGAGAGAGAGAGTGTGTGTGTGTGTGCGTGTGTGTCTGTCTGTGTCCTGTTGTGTTGACCTACTTTGTTGTCTCGGCCCTTACTAAGGCATTGGTTCTTCTGGTCCTCTGGTGCTTCCCACTCGATCTGAAGGGAGAGGGCAGTCAGTGAGATTGTCAGAAACGAAAGGAGGGAGAACTCCTGTGTTTTATTGCATCAAGTCATCTTCTAATCGTCTCATGACAGTCGTCCCATAATGCTAACCTCAGGGTCAAATAGAGTGCAAAGGTCATGGGAAAAAAGGTCTTTTGACAATCAACTAGATGTGGTCATGAAAACTGAGAGCTCGAACGTGCATGATAGCTTAGAACTCATGCGCAATAACTGGTAAATACAGGCTCCTTGCAACACCTCTACAAGCACCATTAGCAGTATTTACTCTGTCCACACATAGTTATATTCTCATTATCTTGTGCTCTGAATTTAAGTAAACACCAAACATTCTATCCTATATCTCTATCACACATCAATGACAAAATCATTGCTATAGGTTGTTAATGTACCCTTTGTCTATGTGTCAGAGAGAGTGTGTGTGTGTGTGTGTGTGTGTGTGTGTGTGTGTGTGTGTGTGTGTGTGTGTGTGTGTGTGTGTGTGTGTGTGTGTGTGTATAGGCTGAGGCTTACTGCTCGTGAAGGGCTAGCAGAGACGTTATTGGCCTGTAGGGCGTAAACAGCCCCCCTTGCTCCGACGTAGAGCACTCCTCCTGCTCCTCCACCTCGGCCCTTTCTCTCTTCACCTCCCTTAGCCTCCGCCGCCTCCTCCTCCACTCTCTCATCCTCTCCCTTCTCCTCCAGAAGCAGGGTGCTGTAGTTCACAGAAGAGCCTCGGAACCGCTCACATCCGAAAAGCCCTAGACACACACACACAAAAAAATCTTCCATTAAAACACAAGCTGACAATATTATGATGAACTCGGATTTTGCTTGGTTTAGCTCCAAGAAACAGTGTTCAGAAAATACATACAGTACATACGTACAAATGCACACACATACACTACATATGACTGTGCACACAAACATATATATAGACACAGACACAGCCACACACAGATAAATATATAGACAGACACACACACACATACACACCACAACAGCAGTAAATAGATATACTGAATATGAATGAGGCTTTGTAGAAGACAGCTTCTCTCTCTGAGCTCATGTTTGGCAGAGTTAGAAGGAAGCTAAATCATTGGGTGGGGTAACGACAAGTCATCTAACACAATTGAGGAGGCAGAAAGAAAGGAGAGGAGAAAAGAAAAGGACAGAGGAATATGACCAAGGGACAGGATAGAAAGAGAAGAGGAAGAGAATACCGCAGCAGAACAGGACGAAATAGGGGAGACTGAAGTCCTCTCCTCTACCACCAGACACAGCATTGTTATTCTTCATCAGTTTTCAGAGTTTACCAGTTTTTCCTGCTTTGGTTCTCTCTTGCTAAATTCTTCTCTGAGTCATTCCACCATTCTCTGTCTTTCTCTTTACTCAAGTCAATGCTGTCCGGGAATAAAACTGAGGAAGATCCCTACCTAACAGAGAGGACTCCCTAACATAAACAGACTCACACACACACACAAAAACACACACAAACAGGAGCAGTGAGGCATACACAGCAATATATGACCTTTGGATCAGCAAACACCTCACTCCTTTGGGGCAAGTCTACCCCACCTTTGCATGGTTTCACTCACACACACACACACACATACACACACACACACACACACACACACACACAGAGGGAGAGAGACAGAATGGTGGTGGGGGAGTGGAGGGTGTTGTTCTGTGGAACTGGTAATTAGTGAGCACAGTGGCAGAAAGCAATCATGCTGTTCGACCGGCTCCAGGACGTCCTCACTCCTGCAGGACAGCGCTGGCAATGAGCAAAGCATGAGTTTTATATGAGGTTCTTTTCAAAATGTCCTCACAAGCCAACAAGGGCTTAGAAGCATCTGTGGAAGTGGTTGCAAGTTAATGTGCAGAAGGGAATGTTTAGAAAAAGCACCTGGACAGGGTTTTTAATGTATGGGTGAGTATCTGTGGTTTTATGAGGTTCTGTGTAAATGTGTTCTGGAGGGATTAGTAGGTTTGCATGCAAGATAACGTCTGAATGTCAATAAACTGTCTCAACTAACGTAAGAGAAAGTCCACCTAAAAGTCCACTGTGGTAACCATTTTTTTTTAAAGGTGGGCCCCAAAGACATCACCTGACCAAAGGGCAGTAAGTGATTTGGTGATGTCATCCTAGAGGCTGGTTAAAGCACAAACAGGAAGAGAACAGAATGACCAGAGGGGTGAGACTGCCCCTTCCACAAACACGCACACACACACACACACACACACACACACACACACACACACACACACACACACTTTAAATCAAGAAACACAGGCCAAGTGTTCATCACAGTGAGTCATTCCTAACCCTCCCAAATTGGATGTGCTTCTCCCACTCCATAAATCTTCATTTCTCTCCGGAAACTGAGCACATGAAAACAAACAGGGGTGCCGTCCTAAACAAGAAGGAGATCTTGCCCTGAGCAAAAGTTTGTGCTCCCCAAAAAGACAGCTTGGTTGGACAAAAGTATATACAAAAGTATATCTGATAAAACAAGGACTCCATAAAGATGTGCTTTTAAAATGCTAAAATACATGGAGGACAGAGAAGCCTTAATTTGGTCTCTCAAGCATACAGTAAATACACCCACAAACAAGCAGTGGCAACACACACACAGACACTCTCACACACACACACACACACACACACACACACCTGGCACACAATCCTCTCAGGCATGTCACACGTACGCATCAACACAAAACAAGGGTTGTTGTCATTCCTGTATGCCAAACTGTGAAATACAAATGTGCAGAGTGCTATGAAGACAAACCCCCCCCCCCCCCCCCACACACACACATACCCACATGCACCTCAGAGGTTATGTAAGAGAGAGAAATACACACACACACACACGCACGCACTCACGCACACACACACACATTCTTCCCTTGCTGACTGCAGTGAAGAAGGTTACACAAACAAGGATGTGCTTATGTGGCCTTCAGCCTCTCTCTCTTTCTCTCTCCTGTTAGAACGGAGGGAGAGGAGGGACAGCAGAGCCTTCAAAGATCAAACAAACTGCAGAGGCTCCTGCAGGACAAGTTGAACCACATGTCGCCTAAGTATGCACGATAACAGACGAACGAGCGAACCGTAACTACGTAAGGCTTACACCACTGTGATGTTTACAGGTGCTGCTCACACTGCAGGAAGGGTGTCTCGGACAACCAGATAGATGACTCAAAGTGTTCAGTCAGAGATAAGGCAGGTAATTTACAAGTGGAAGAATACATCCACACACACAGATTTAAATGGTCTTCATGCCTCACGTATATGCACCGGCACAAAGACACACAGACGCACGCACGTACGCGCATACACAAACACACACACACACACACACACACACACACACACACACACACACACACACACACACACGACACGTGCCAGTGTCCGTCTGTCAAATAGCTCTACAGAGTGCTAAGACTAGGACATGTGGTTCACATTCCAGAACATATTTTTCAGGAAAAGTATTTCCAGTAAACAGAGGCTGAGAACCACTCTGTAGGGATTTCTAACAATGAACAGGAGCAAGGAAATATTAAATCAGGGTGAGATTTTTCTCAATACACCCACACTGGAAAGGTTCAGCTTGGCATTACGTGCCTCTACTGGATGGAAAAACAACAAGAACTCAAGAACTAGAACAGTACAGGAACGACTCAGAGATTATGACAGATTATTTTAAAAAAAAGAGAACCATAAACACAAGCAAACAGATGTTTTTTTTCTTGCTTTTTAGTAAACAACTTTGTCTGAATGCAAAAGCTTTTGTAACCTATCACACTGCAAATATAACGCTTTAAAAAAAATTTCATTTCTGATGAAAAAAAACACAGGGAAATTCAGTTACTGAAAGTCATAGCAGAGTACACAAACTCATATGGATGCCTAGGACTACAAGACATATTTTGCTTATGATAATCTCTGCTTCAAACAATCTCACACAGTCAAAATGAGGGTCTTTAAACTAAGTTTTAAAACTAAAACAAAAATGCCAATAAAAGCTTTTAGACAGACAAACCTTTTTAATTGAAAAAAGAGTATTTTAATTTAAAAAGGTTTGTCAAGTAGCAGTGTTGCACTTGTCAGTTTAGTTTGATGTTATATCTAGTGCAAAACAGCACCTGCAGAAGACCTCATCAAGCTGTGAAGGCCTTTGTCAGCCTTAATAAAACGGTATTTAAAAAGGTACTTGAAGCTAGAAAATCAATTGATACAGAAGAATACATCAAAAAAGCTTCACCATCAATCACTATAATACACTTCGAACAACCATCACAATCTTTTCATCTTTGACTTCAGATAGCTGTAACTTAATGCCTAAAGACCCAGAGAGAAAGCCACTGCTGTGTGAGTCATCTTCAAACCACCCTGACAGCGACACCAAGACAAGACTATGACCCAGAGTGAGCAAGCAACTGAGATGACTCAGTGAAGGGCTCAGCCTTTCTGCAGGAGTGATGTAGTGAGTTTGACTGCACTTTGATCTCTGCTCCATCACAATCACTCCCCCATTGGAGAGAGAGAGAGAGCAACAAAAAGAATCAAAAGAGTATAAGAGAGAAAGAGAGAGAGGGACAGAGAAATTAAAATGAGAAGGATAAAACAAAAGAAAGAAGAGAGAAAACTCAAGAAGACAAGGGATGGGGCCCTAAAGAAGGTGAGAGGTGAGTTGAGGTAGGGGCCTGTTCTTTTCTCCCTTCTTATTCCATTCTTCAAATATGCAGCCGTCTCGCTCTCTCTCTCCCTCTCTCATGCTGGCTATGTGGAGCAGGGCCATTGTGTGGCCACTGGGCCTTTGTGAAGGGAGACAATGGCCTCGGCTCTCTGAGCAGTAATCCTGTTCACCTGATCCACAGGTGTGAACAGCACTAAGAAAGACTGTCACCTTACACTGGACACGAAGAGTGTGCACACACACATACACACACACACACAGTATATACATACAGACACACAAAGACAGACGTAAACACACATACACACACACACACAGTACATACATACATACATACAGAGGAGTGCGTACACACACACACACAAACACACACATAGTACAGACATACAGACATATAGTACAGACATATAATGACATGCATGCACACACACACACACACACACACACACACTTAGCCCCTGCACCAGGTGTAAAATCTAAGCAGTCACGCTTTCAATTTCATGCCAGGGAGGAAGCTGCTCTCAAGGCTGATGTCACAGACATCTGTCAGCTGCTCCTAATGCGCACACACAAATATACTATGCACCATGAGCATACTCATACACACACACACACACACACACACACACACACACACACACACACACTCAAGTCCGTCATGTATAAAGTGGGCAACTGAGACAAGCACACTGTCTGACTCACATTTAGAATGGAGGTAATAATAGCTGGTCCATCGAGTTGTGTCTACATGTGTGGAGGCTATGTTGATCCTGTGGCTTTCTTGGGAAAGCGTACACACACACACACATACACACACACGCACACACACACCACTTCTAACTCAAGAATAGACTTGCTGAGATGTTTCATTGATTGTTTCATTAGAAGTTTTCAGCTTCTCAGTTCAGTGTGTGTGTGTGTGTGTGCACGCACGCACGCACAAGGGTCTATTTGCTGAACAAATATATACCCAGAGCAGGGCAGAGTGCAACAT
The DNA here is from genome assembly GCA_027481765.1 of Tenualosa thibaudeaui. Lineage (NCBI taxonomy): Eukaryota > Metazoa > Chordata > Actinopteri > Clupeiformes > Clupeidae > Tenualosa > Tenualosa thibaudeaui. The sequence goes on along the minus strand of JAIFZK010000012.1, from coordinate 13,690,872 downwards.
TAAACCACATACTGCTTCATCACACTTTATTAACAGTTTCCACTGAAATGGACATACATATTTGTGCACGACTGGTCATCACCTCTCTCCAGTGTATATATACACCGATGTATATATATGTGTAAGTATGTAGGTATGTGTGTGTGTGTGTATCTGCACGTGTATATGTGATACAAGTTGGAAATGAACTGTTTGGATATGGATTAGACAGAACCATTCCCCCACTCCTACACACACACACACACACACACACACACACACACATGTACAGTCAGCCTCATCTTCAAAAAAAAAAAAATCTAAGTGTGAATGTTCTCACCGTTTCCCCGTTTGAGGAAGGCTGAGAAATTTGAGAAAAGAATCACCAGTCTACATGAGCCCTGCAGCAGGTGATTCAACTGCATGCACTCACACACACACACACACATACACACACACACACACGCACACCTCTCCCACCTACCAGGGGTCTGTGCAGAATGTAAAGTGCTTTCTGGAGGAAGCATTCGAATAAACATCCTTGTGATCCATACAATAGACAAAATAGAATAGTAAATTTGAAAGGCTGGCTTAAATGTCAGCCCCAAAATAACTGAGGTTTCGAACTGCCTGTGCAGCAGACAGGTCAAGAAAAGATTCTGTCAGCTTTCATGGGCTTCCACATAGAGACGCACAATGAACTGTGTGTGCTCTCAGATTTTATATTCTATCTAGTCTACAATGAACTGTGTGTTCTCTCTGGTTTAATACACTCTAATCTAGTCTACAATGAAAAATATAAAGGCGTTGGTCCAAAGGAAAGAAAAAATATGGCCTGATTTACTAGCCCCTTTTTTCCAAAGTATTTGGTCATGTTCTTCAGAGTTGTAATTAACGTGTTCAAAGAACTCCTCAATGTCCATCTGATTTCTAAACTTAAAAATTAAGGTTATTTCCAAACTATGATTCTGAGACTGTCAGTTACGGTAAAATATTTTAAACTCAGGAAGAAGTATACATAATGTGTACAAAACATTGTTTGTGCATAACTCTGTGTGTGTATTTGTGTGTGTGTGTGTGTGTGTATGGTCATCTATTTGCAAAGGATGTACTCATAAGTAATTGCTGACAAGGCTTTTAAGGTGTTTGAATATAGGCTTGAGTTATACAACAAGTGGGAGTCAAAAAAGAGAAGAAGGGAGGAAGAAGACAGAGTCAGATAGTGGGAGGGAGGGAGAGAGAGAGAGAAGTGTAGGAGAACCAGCATAATGGTAGGTGAGGGAAGGAACGACAAAGAGTTGGAGAGATAAGGGCAGCAAGAAGGGTTTACTCTCCACACCCAGACACTCCTGATGCAATTTCATCAGGGGAGTTTCTCCATGCCCCACTCACACACATTCCAGAGTACTTATATGTGTGCAGATGTATCTCTTCATCTCTGTGTATACGCTTATGTAAGTGTGTGAATGTGTGTGTATGTGTATGTGTGTTCACTCCTATCCCTGTAGTTTGTAATGAAACTGATCCCTCCTTGATATGCTCTATAACAGCAAAGATGCAGTTATATCAGTGTTACAATTACCCTCCAATGGATCCTCCCAATGTTATCCCCATGAACGATCCCACTCCCTGGCTTTAACACTATGCCTGGCTGCACTGTCCAGCCATAACTTTTGATTACCACCTATAGACTGACTACCATTTAATGTTGAGGGGCAATATTTTGGAATTATTATGATGCTCAGCTAAAGTCATCGGCAAGTCATGGGCAATTGAATTATCATGCACACGCACACACACGTGCACATACACACACACACACACACACACACACACAACCTCCCTCCCTCTCCCTCTCATGCATACACACACACACACACACACAAACACAACCCACACTAGTATTCAAGGTGTGTATACTTCAGTGCGCCTCTGTGTTTATATGGTGAATATACAGGACATTGCAATAGTGTCCACGAAAACACACACACACACACACACACACACACACACACACACAGTGAAGGTTAAAGCCATCACACAGCTTGAAGCTCTCACATGAAAAATACACTCCCCCGACCCTTCTGTGACCACGACAGACATTTCAGTGAATTAACCAGCAGCAGCAGCAGCAGCAGAAGCAGGGGGAGCACTGACTTGTTCAGACGAATGGAAATGAGTCAGGTCAGAGGGCTGAGGTGTATGTGCAGAATCCTGATGGATCAGAGGGCATGTGATGCCTACTATGCTGCGTGGAAGAGACAGAGCACCTTTCTTCTGTATAGGAAGAACCTACCAGTAATAATGCAATCATGATGGAGAGGTGTACTGAAAGCCTAAATACTCAAAATTAGATAAGGAGGGATGTTCAGGAATATAAAATGAGTCAAATTTAACACAAGCCAAATGCACACATTGTTAAGTCATGATAAGTCTAATATCCTGTTATCATAGAGATTTCTGTAGTTTAATAAATATCCAGACACAGCATCACTGACACCAAATTCAAACAGTAAAGGGACATTTTTACTTGAACATGTCATTTGTAATCCCAGTTTTCAAAATGCTGTTCTCTGTGGTTTGGTGAATAAGGATGTAACTACTGGCACAATGTTTATGATAACTAATTTGGAGTGATTTTCATTTCTGATTTCAAAGAAGCCCATTTTTAATCAAATTAAATTAGAACAAATCAGAATTTAGGATTCAGTGGTCCCATCAACAGCACTATACTGAATCCTATTTATTTATCTCTGATATCTGAGCCAAACCACAATGAAAAAGATGGATACGTGAGTACTTTAAAAAAGCAATAAATCAGCATCCGACACCATCATTCAAAACAACGACACTGAAACTGACAAGACACCAGCCCTTGATAATGTGAGCGACATCATAATGGCAAAGCATACCAAGAAAGCAGCATTCTGTCAAGCAAACCAACTGTATGTCCAGCATGTTACGAAATATATCTCTAGTATTTGACTAAACCTGGATCTACATGGCCTCGTCACAAGCTCACACTGCTAACATTCTGGTCATGCCAAATTAATGGATTAATTTCCCAGGGAGCAGGGCAGTCTCTCTCTTTCTCTCACACACACACAAACACACAAACACACACACACACACACCCCTTCCGTGTGCTGTAAGTGGCTTTGAATCCAGGCACCTGCTAGGTAAGCCATTGTAAGCTCCACTGTCCCTCACACAATGCAGGTTTCCCTACTGCTCTGCTCATGCAAATGCGCCTGTCAGAAATACAGTCAGGCTGAGCTTAATCAAGCTTGATGTGGGCCTGGCATGAACATCTGATATATTAGACCTCATATATACAGCAAAGCCAACATCTCCAAAAGTCATTTATGCATGTATGTGAGGAACAAAGTGTATGTATGTGTGTGTGTGTGTGTGTGTGTGTGCGCGCGTGTGTTGAGAGAGAGAGAGAGAATAAAAAGAAGGTAATAGAAAAAGAGATTACCTTTGTATTATTGTTGAATGGCTGTGGTTGGGTCCAGTCCATAGCACTTGAGCACACCAGCACAGAGCATCACAAACCCACAGTCAGGGATCGTGTCCTTGGATTGATTTTGATACACAGACCAAATAGCAAAATGGTACGTAGACCAAATAGCAAAATTGCAGCCAACCTCAACCGATGAGGGCAAGGAGGTTTCGCTTTCCTATTTCCCCATCAGTTAGCGTTAGCTGCCAGTTCACAAATTCAGTCTATGTTGTACCAAATGCTACCGTTCTTATACCTTATAAAGAACAGGGATATGGGCTGATTGACTCCAGATTTTTCCTTTAAGCACACCAGCACAGAGCATCACAATCCCGCAGCCAGGGAATGTGCCCTCAGCATGCTTAAAGAAGACGCCATCTGTTTATGTTAACATGGACTGAGTCTGAGTCTGCGATTCTGAGAGTTAGAGTGGCTGTATGTGTGTGTGTGTGTGTGTGGTCTTACCGTTGGCAAACACGGTGGTCCGCGGGGTGACGTCCAGTTCCATAGGTGGCCTAAAGGGGTAGTCCCCCAACGACGATACACAGCACAGTGACAGAAGAAGAAGCAGCAAAGCATTGTGAGTCACCATCATCGGCACCCACATCTGTGAGAAGAGATGGGCACCAGAGGCCCCTCTGCTGCCAATCATACACACACACACACACACACTCAAGTGTACAAGTCTACACTGGTTGGGATTTTATTCTTCTGTTTTCCGTATGCTGGTTTAGCTACCTCATGGCTCCACAGCGATTATGATCTGGAGAATGAACAGAAACACACACACAAACAAGGACAGTTAGTGGCTTCCCTCTGTGGCCTACCTAAATAGAATGAAAAAATCATACACATATTTTAAAGAACTCAAGGAGCAGGTGTGAGAATCGTTATAAAATCTCAGCATCCAATCCCTCTCCACTCCAATGTAATCCACACAGGAGTCTTAAGAGGCAACTGACTGCTGCTGATGAGATTAGGACCTCTCCTCTCCTCACACACACACACACTTTCTTTCTTTCTCTCTCTCACTCTCTGTCTGTCTGTCTGTCTGTCTGTACAGAGAGAGAGAGAAAGAAAGGGAAACTAAAATCAAAGTCTCTTAGTTGCAACGGCACCATGTCAAATTACTCTGACCGATTTGGTGTCTAATCCTCCTCTTCATTCGGCCGGACTATTGCACTGAGCAAGAGGCTCTAACATGAGTAGATGAGAGGAGAGAAGGAGCAGAGACGAGAGAAGAGGAGAGCACGAACCCTGAGAGGTCCAAGGTTTCCTCTCCTATGACTCTTACACTAGACATGTTGTAAAGTGCCTGACAAGTACCATTCACAGTGATTTGATAACCACTGAGAACAAAAAAAACTCAGTTTTTCATTGATTTGTTGTTGGCTATACTAGAGCCTGCATAAAAATATGGATTCAAAGTGTTTTTTTAAAGGATGCTCTTCAATGTGTGTCAATTATTTTATTGAAAAATCAAATGTAGAAGGATGTCAGTTCTTGTTTTAAACCCAAATCTGCTGATTAAGCATATGCCTGATAAGTGCACAATAATGTATCAGAATAATTAAAATAAAATTCTTCTCAGGAAGAAAAAGGCAACCAAAGCCTTACTGGATTTTCCCCTAAGAGGTGAAAAATCCAAGGACTGACCAACTGACCAATTGACTTCTGAGAGTTATTTTGTGAATCTCTCAGAAATTCTCAATGGGAATAGCTAAATGTTAGCCTGTCACTTCTGAATGCTCATTAATCATACTAGCTAATCCCCACAACAATCCTTTCAACATACCAAGAGTGAAACCAAAATAATCAGAACACCGTAATTTCTCGATTATTAACTGAGATTATACATTGATTTTGCAAAACTGAACTATCTATGAGGTTAATACATGGGTGAGGGCAACACATGAAAACGTATTTCTTTTTATCATTCTACTTTGAAATCATGGTCTGCTTCTGAATCAATGGGTAATGTTTCATAAACTGAGGTTAATACATGGGTGAGTTCAAGATATGTTTTTTTTTTAGTTTGTAATAAAACACTGACCTGAGGTTTAAACATTATGTGGATTATATTCTGGAAATTACTGTAAATAATCTTTAACACCAGATGGCAAACAAAGCATCTGAATTCCTCAGAGATGAAAAAACAACAAAAATAACAACACCCTTTAGTCCACATATAGGCCTTCCATCAGTGACCAACCTTTATTAAAAGATCAACTCCCTATACAACCACACCAATAACAACCCAGCCCCATCACCCAGGTCAATACACTGGTAGATAAGATAGGAACAGTTGTGTGGCATTAGTCCATCCATTCATCTCTATAAATAAACCCAGAGATCACTCAACACAGATGCCTTGGAGCCACAAAAAACTTCACCCAAAAAGAGGCATCGAGGCTCATATCTTAGTATAGCAGGAGTGATGTCTCATTGCAGGCACGTCATTTGTTGGACTTGTGACTCATTCATATGCTGCCAAGTCATCTCTCCTCTATCTAAGGACACCCAGTGAACTGCCAGCCACATGCCGTAAGAGATGGAGAAGGAGTTAGACAAAGCCTCTGACCAGCACATCTCACCAAAGCACAGGCTTGAGAGAGTCTTCTCTGTGTAACAGGGGTCATCCAGCTGGGGGTCAAACCCACGACCTCACAACGAGGCTAGTCGACCAAAAAGCCCAGGCTCCCAGTCAACTGAAACAGAGGGTCTCGAAGTGTCGAGAGGGAGGTTTACCAACGTTCTACACGTCACTCAGCTAGGCTAGCTTGCAGCCGATACATCTCTCTCCCAGCTGTCTCTCTCTCTCTCACACACACACTTAATGCTCAGTTGCTCTTCTCCCTCTTTCTGCCTTGCTCTGCCGCCTGTCTTCTGTGCATTCACTCTCCGTCTTGTCTAAACAGTGTAATTTTTTGCCTGCCTCTCTAATATAAACACTCACACTCTCCCTCTCGTATCTCTTAAACAAACGCATGCACTAGGGGGAACACTCCTCCCCCCAAGCAGTCCCCACACACTTTAGTCACTCTCTCATACACACAGTCCTGCATACACACACCTTCATAAATAAGAGCTGCTTTCCATCACAAACACACACACACTGCACATACATAAACGGAAAAATACTGACACACACCCAGGCACTAACTCATTTTCACATCTTTCACTCAACATGTCACATCAGGATAAATACTGGCAGTGGCATCTCACTGCACACGCTCACTGGCACCACAGCCGTGTGCCCAACTCACTGATGCCATGACAACAGCCTGGATGCCACAGCTGCACAGACACAGAGGATTGGGGTGGAAAGCCAGCCAAGGAGCATCATGGGTACATCTTCCCCGGTGGCCTCAGGAGATGTACCCTTGAGAGCAGAGCTGTCCCTTGCTTTCAACCTCCCACTCTCCCTCTCCTTTTCATCAGACTACCCACTCATTTCTCTGATGCTTTCCCTCTCAGTCTTGGAACTACCAGCTACTGAGTGATCATTCTGTCCTGGCGGACTACTAAATCCCATTAAGTCTACTGAAAGTCTGTGTCCTCAGCCTAAATGAGCCAGGGGAATGTTCAACAACCAGGAAGAAAAGAGAAAAGAATGCTATCTGACAAAGCATTCCCGTGATACTGTCCATCAAGCAAGCAAGTCCCCCTCCAAGTACCCATTTTAGTCATTATTTAAATCTTTCGCTCAGCTGTCTCTTAATGTGAAAGGCTCTTGTCAAAAAAGACTGTGATTCCCTATGGTACAGGACTGTATCATCCCCACCAGGGCTTTACCTTTGAAAAATTAATAACCTTGAGGATAAAGTACATGCTCTGACCTTTCTCTCTGTGTGTGTGTCTAAACAGAACTTGCAGCGACACTTTTCATTTTGTATGTAGGGGTGGCCAAACTTTTCTGTTTGCAGGCCACATCCTTAAAAATCTAACCTGCCAAGGGCCAATGTAAAATCAAGAGCTTTGTTTTTAACCAGTTTTAAGTGAAAGAGTGACTGGAGGCCATCTAATGCTACACTGTTTAATGATATTATTGACAAAATTGTCACCAGTACTGAAACTATGATGTATGATGGACATATAATGATAGATTAATGAATGTATTTTTTGACTTCATGGTGGGCCACATGAAAGAGAGCATAGGGAAGCCCATGGGCCACCAATTTGGCCACCCCTGATGTGCGTTTTACATTCCCTCACGTCTCAGTTGTATCCCCCAACAACATAAAGGTCAAAACTGTACGCTGTGCCTCACAGAAGGGTTGCAGAAATCAATCTCTCTCTTTGAAGAGTATGTCAAATTCATTTCCATTTGTTCCTCAAACACTCACACTCACCTACCAACTCACCTCCTTCATGGTACCTAAAACTCATTCCCAATCGAATCACTGTCACATACAGAGCCAGCCCTTTGAATCTGCTGTCAGGCTGAGTTTGCTGAAACGCAGTTAAAAATAAAACAGAATGTTGTGTGTGATGTTAATCCAGAGGTCTCACATCAAAGGAAATATCTTCCTTTCAGAATGGTATGTCTTTTTTCCCCTCAGCCTGATTAATGCTGCCATTTTCACAGCTGGTGGTGGAGTCTTGAACAAATACATAGCAAAATCCCAAAATAAAAATTTCCCTAACATCTGTGACAGTCACAACATCCTTAACAAACAAAACCTCAATCTCATCCATATCCTTTCTCTCCACAGCACTGGATCATGAGTATAGACTAAAGATCCTTGGCATAAATATTAGCTGAACAATACAATTAGTTCTGACTGTCTCCCACTGAATCCTTTAGCACACTGCTGAGTCAATAGCAGCCTTGAGGGCAGCAGTGGAACTGTACCCTTGTGAAGGGGTGACTGGATGCTCTTGTACTGTACTCCAGAGGAGAACTCAACAGTAGGTCTGGCAAACAGGGAGGGATATCTCTAAAAATTCTACATACAAATGCTGCTTTAAACAGACTGTTTAGAGCAAACAAGTACTAATTGAGCCATTTGGCTCAATTCATTTTTTTTTACACAGCCCATGTAAAAGAACCTTGTGGAGTGCTCTGTGCTCGCTGAACAGAAGGGAAGTCATCAATGTAGTGTGCAGCATCAGTGAATGACCTTATGTGTGTAGTGCCCAAACTGAGAGACTGTGTGGGTCTCTGAGCAAAAGGTATCGAAGCTGGGAAATGGATTTCAAGCTGAGGGAGGCCATATTAACAAAGAGCAGAAGTATTATGATTCTGCCTTTGGGTTCTGTACGGTGCATTTTTCAATCAAGTAAGCACCTTCCTGTGTTAATTTCATCAGCTGTTCACATAGAAAAGGCTAATGGACCATGTTGTTAGGGAGCATATGAGCCTTTTTATGAATAGTGCATTGTGCACGTCATATCAAAGCTAGATGCAAACAGACTCTTCAGAGTTGCCTGTGCTTTCATACATGAAATGTTTAAATTGTAAATAATAAAATTAGATGTTTATGTCAAATGTAAGCACTCCGACAAGAGCTTTTTGTAATACAAGGAACAAGGACTCGATCTAACCACCAAATCCATGACAAAGAGCCTTAATCTTAGAAACACTACCTGTCTCCCATTAGTTCGGGGAACTTTGATCTTGAGTTTAGCAGACAATGAGGACAAACTCGGTGACTAGCCTATATGGGAACACCAGCACTCAAAACGTGCTCTAGATATGGAAAAACATTGAACACAACATAACAGGCCACTCTCACAGACCATCATATAAAGCGGTTATTCCAGAAGGTTTTAGTAGCACTGTCAGACTGTACCTGCAGGTATGTCACCAAGAAGATGACTATGAGGAACCTTTTTAAATGACCAAGAAAAATGAAGCGCAACCGATTTTATTACAGTGTCTTACGAGAAACCAAAACCAAGTCTTTTACCGATCATAAGGCATTTAAAAAGGCGTACTCAGCCTATTGATTAACAAGAAGGTCATGGAAAAGATTAGCCAGTGCGTCTTTCGCTTTCGGGATTTTAAGTAATTTACTCCCCTGTCAAATTTTGAGTACACCAAGTCTACATGTATTTCCTAGAAGGCTAACTTCACAGATAATTTGCCTTTGATTCGACCATGGACTATTTGTTTTTTGATAAAGTAAAAACATTTACCATTGGCTCTTAGGTGAACGTATGTTCCTTCTCATGAAAACAAGTGAAGTCGAAGTAGGCGCACGAGTCATAGCAGAGTTGAATAATCACGATCCAGGCAGAGCTACACACCAAATGGAAGCTGAGCAAATCATTACCTTACAAATGTGAGGCACTTAAGTCCACGTATCCGATGTGCAGCAAGTCTCTTGGGACAGCCTCAACCGCCTATCAGTGACAGTAGGCTACGCTAATGAAGAAGTAAGCTTTTTTTGTAGCGGTATCGTAAACACGCCCATCACATGCATACTCAATAGAGTAAGGGCACAAGCTCACCTCATTGGTCGTATCTTATTTACAGCGTCAGATTGAGTAACAAGACCAAGAGAAAACAAACATAAGCTTTCAGTAAGAGGCTGCTATGCGCTCCAAAACGTTTCGCTTTCATTAATCGTAAATACTGGAAAGGTGGTTTACGTGCCTCTTAAAGATATCAAACACGTATTAACACTACTACATAACAGAAGTTAAATAAACAGAGTGGTAACTTAAGGTACAGCTAGCTCGCGTTCATTTTAACAAATGTACTAAAATGTTCATTAATTGAAGCATATCATTACGCAGCTGTGTACTTGGAAGTGAATATTGCGCTTTTGATATGCAGTATTTGTGTGCCTTTGATGCCCCCTGGCGTTTTTACGCACCTCATATACAGACCAAGAGGTGACTTTTACGGCAGACGTTACATTCATTCAAAGACTTCAGTAAACAATATATATTTTTTTATTCTATAAATTCACTTAACAGATTCAAAATAATGACGTAAGTCTGAATGTACAATTCTTTCCATACCGAACAAAAAACATTCATCTTGCTGGTGTTTTTTATACATTAATTACAGTCTGATTTGTATAAACAATAATAATAAACAAGACATCATCATTTGAAAACAGTCACATTTAACTTTCTGTGCTTAAATGAAACCAACATCTCGAAGAGAGAGGAGATTTCCCTGAGTTTCCCATTCTAGTCAACACACCTAAATAATAATAATAATAATTAAAAACCCTAGGAATGACTGACGATGGCACTGAAGGTGTCTTTGTCCATCGTCTGATTTTCATCCACCCGTCTCTTGTCCTCCATTGATCCTTCCCTTACTCCCGCTTTCCCCTTGGCCATTGGCACCTCTGTATTTGGCCCATCCTGCTCTGGAGACACTGTGTCTGTCTCCTTCATCTCAACCTCTGCCTGCTGGCCTTCTCTGCTGCTCAGCGCTTGCTGCTCCCCCGCCTCCATCCTGACCTGAATTGCTTGCTCCTGCTCTTCAGGCAGCTCCACTTCCATCTCGGCCTCCTCCAACTGCACCTCCTCCGCAAGCTGTCCCTTGGCAGTAGATGACTCCTCCTCCATCGCAAAGACCTTGTCCTTCATTAGTTCTTTAGCCGTCAGTCCATCCTCTCTGATTGAGCCTCTCTCCATTGCAAGCTTCTTGTCCTGCATCACTGGCACCTCTCCTTTCTCCTCCTTTTCTTCTGATGTGTTCTCCTCCACCTTGCCCTGTGCTTTGACAGTTTCCAGTCTGTTCCTCTTGTTTGTCTCCTCCTCTCGCACTGACACCCCCTCCCCTCCTGCTGGGGGCTCCACTGCCTCATCTACCTCATCCTCCTTTGACAGATTCTTCTTCCCATTTGGCTCCTCTTTCTCTGGCTGCTCCTCCATCGTGGTGACATCCTCAATCACAGTCTCGTCTCCTGAGCTGTCATCTCTCATTCCCTCCTCTGCAGACTCAAACCCCCCTGCAGCCAAATCATTTGTGTCATCCTGGGCCAAATGCTCCTCAGGCTCCCCGGCGTTATGCTGCTTCTGTTGCCATTCTTCTTGAGGTGTTCTCTGGCCCTGCAGCGCCTCCTCGTACTTCTCAAATCTTCCCTGATTCTGATGCACCTCCTCATGAGACTGAGGCCTTCTTTGGTCTTGCTGTTCCTCCTCGCTGCTACCCAGAGAATCCTCAGACAGAGGCTCCCAGAAGTCATACAGCTTTCCCTGGAAAATGAGAGAAGTAAAAAAAAAAAAAAAACATAATTAACATGTTAATAAACTGCCTTGCAACATTATTTATTGAAACAATGCATGTTTTAACTGTAGTAAACCTTATTCCTTTACTAAACTATGTTCCTTTATTAGGAATTTGTGTAATGTACTCTTTCCAAAAGTATACAGATTTATTCATTCCTTATTCCAGTACCTGTGCAGGTCGTGTTCTCTGCAATAGAACCTGCCACCTTGTGTATATCCTTGCAACATAGTCCTTTACCTATAACAGAGTGATTGTGGATAGTTATTCAGACCTGCAGCCTCTAGCACTGCCTTTAGCACTGCAAAGCACTGTGTTACAGCACAGTGTTTTTTTTTTTGTTTTGTTTTTTTATTTGTTTTTTTGCCAGAACTGTGACCACAGACATCTTACTCCTTACCTTACTCCTGTAAAGACACTTCTCACTTTCGCGGATATCAGACTTTACATATTTCTCCAGTAGAGCAGACAGCAGCTTCAGCTGGTTCTACAAGGAGAATTAGGAAGCCAGGGTCAGTCCCCAAACACTTTCAAACAGACTGTCTTTGTCCATCTCTCTCTTTCACACACTCACTCACACCCAACAGACATACACTCATACTGAATGAACATCTCTTTTGGAGTGAATTAACCTCTCTTTACAAGAGGGAAACAAATGAGAGATGGTCTATTCCTCTGTGAAAGGGTAGGACAACAAGCCTTCATTATTGAGGCCTTAGAGCAAACCGAATGGGTCCACTGTCACAAACAGCTATGGAATTAAACACTTCCACGCCTGTCTGAAGACTCGTGACTGACCTCGGCAGTGTATGTAATAGTGGAAAGACAGAACTGCAACAACAAAACAGTGAATGGTGGGACCACACAATAAGAGCAATGGACTAAAGGGTATAAATCCAATAAATGTCACGTGGCACACAAAGATGTGCAAGTCAAAACTGCCATTAAACAAGAGCTGTAGCAGTGAAGCCTATCATTAAGTACACACACACACAAAAAATGTATAAAACACAAGTAAGCAAAACAAATACAGAAAGCCATCTATGCATATAAACCCACCTTCTGGTCTGGCCGCAAAAACTCATAATTGGAAGCTTCATTGGTCAAATCCAGGAGGCTATAACAGAGGTAATATGCCTGCAGAAATGCAAAATGCATGAAACACATTAGAACATGATTATTTCATTGATTTTTTTCTTCATAAAGCTCTCTCAGCAGACCACTGATGAGTACTGATTCAAGGTCTACCTTTTGAGCATTTGTAGGTTTGTAGATACTGCCACCTAGTGGTCCACAGGTTTGATCAAGTGTTGCATTTCCTGTTTATGTAATTGTAAGGAAATGGAGTGCAAACCTGGCATCAGAGTGGCACATATCAGAGTGGCACTGACAACCGCCCTTGTCTTTAACCCTTTCCTCACCTGCTGGTCCAGCAAGGCCTCGTCCTGCTCATGTGCTCGTCCTAACATGTGCTTTTTTAACACTGAGGGTGTCATGCGTGGCAGGTAACGGCGAAGGTCAGACAGCTGTAGAAACATCATATATTATAAAATATAATAATAATGATAATAGTTTAGCAATTCTAGTTACAACACACACACACATACACACTCAACAAGAACAATCATCTACTTTCAACTCACACTGACACATACACACACACACAACAATCATCTACTTTCAACACGCACAAATAATCTACAAACAATAATTCACTGTACATTAGCAATTAGATTTAGAAAAAATATTTGAACACAATTCCATTTTGGCAGTTACCTGAAACTCCGGGCTACCAGGCTTGTATGTGCACCTTTGATTTAGCAGCTTGGAGATGATTGACAAGCTCAGGTGTCTCCTGAGGGTCCTGTGGATTCCAAAGCAAACTTTCAGTGCAGTTCAAAATAGCCAAATATACTGAAAGCATGCTGAGACAAGCAAACCCAGAAGACACCACATTGACACTACAGTGTATTATGCTGCTAATTTGAGAGTTTAATACTGATGCTGTGTGTCAGTATATTTTGTATTGTGTGTCTGCATGTATTTTTTTAGGAATCAACATATGTCTAGAATACTTACAAGGAGTGTGTGTGTGTGTGTGTGTGTGTGTGTGTGTGTGTGTGTGTGTGTCCCAAACATCACCTTCCCCGGTTGCTGGGAGGCAGTAACTGCACCAGGCGTCTGAGGTTGTGATGATCGTCAGTCAGATCAGTCAGAGCCTGGCACACCAGTGGCATCTGCAGACAGTGGTGGAAAAGATTCACTAATCATGTTAAATTAAATTTCCAATCGTGTGTGTGTGTGTGTGTGTGTGTGTGTGTGTGTGTGTGTGTGTGTGTGTGTGTGTGTGTGTGTGTGAGAGAGAGAGAGAGAGAGAGAGAGAGAGAGAGAGAGAGAGAGAGAGAGAGAGAGAGAGAGAGAGAGAGATAAATAGATGTGGGGGAAAAGTATATATGTATTTTATGTATGCTATACAGACATATATATTTTAATTTATTTACATATATATATATATATATATATATATATAGATATATAGATATATACACACACACCTTCCACAATTATTGGCACCCCTGGTAAAGAGGAGTACAAAGTGAAATGATCTTTTAAGAATTATATGTTTAGGAATGTATGTTAGTCTCACAATGAAAATGACAGAATAATCCCACCTCAAAGAGAAAGAAATTTATCTGGAGGAAACACAATGCATCAGAAAAAAAGAAATATTTTTCACAAAAACATGTGTGCCACAATTATTAGCTCCCCTACAAAGAGAATACAGATTTTAAATACTTTCAAGAAAGTCAGAGAATTAAAAAAAAAGTAAAAAAAAAAAAAAGGGTATATGCTTAAAAATGAGTTTTAACTGCAAAAGGACAATGAAGATTCCAGTCAACCAAAACCGTTACAAACTTGCTTGGATAACAACCCATGTTTATCTTGCCTCCACACATATTGAGCAGGGTGGTAAGAAAGGGTAAAAAAAAAAATCCCCTAAGGACCACTGTTGGACAATTCCAGAAAAAAAGGAATATCTTGGGTTCACCAAGTCTTAAAAAAATATATATATATATAATATATACATAAATAAAAACAGAAGTGACACCCTTGTTGGTAGATCTATCCAAAATGCATACCATTCTCACACTGAGCACTAAATCTTGCTGACAGTATTGGCCAATATAAGCAATTTGCTTTCGTGTTGATTAAAAGAACAGTGAATTCAGTGAATAACTTTATTTCCAGTTTCATCATTGAGTAATTTGTCCAGAGGCATTCTGTGATCCTGTGGCAACATGCCTGGTTTCAAAGAGTATCAAATATAGCTTGCCACCGCAAGTCTGATCTGATTCTCTCATGAATACGTCACTAAAATCCTCAACTGGTAATACTTGATAATTATCTATAGCACCACATTAATTTATCATACCTGAGACAGCAGAACAAAAAGTTCATATTATTCAGCATTTTACTTCAGGCATCTGGAATGACTTTCTAACAGTCCTGTAAGAGTTCTCATAAATTTTGGCTGTTGTTTTGGCTGTTATATATATATACTGTGCTGTGTGAGTGTTTGTGAACCTCTGTGAGTCACCTGCTTTTCTACTAGTGTTCAAGTGGTGGTCATAACATGTCATCTGATATTCATCATTTTACTCACTCTGTCTATGCTCAACACTTTTCAAGTCATCAGTACAGACAGAGTGAGGATGGACAAACACAGTGTGTTGAAGCTAACGGCATAAAAGAAATAGTTGCATTTCGCGTCTTTATTAAATAACATCAATAAACCATCCAAAATGACTGTGTGTAAAAGTGACTGACACTTTCAGATTTATCATTGGTTGAATCCTGTTTGGCAGGAATAAACTCAAGCCAGGGCTCCTGATAACTGCAAATCTGATTTGCACAACTTTTATTAGATGTTCTGGAGGTATTTTTGTCCATTTTTCTTTCAGTCAAAATCAGCTTACATTTTGAGATTAGGAATAACAGCCATCAAGGTGTCCCGATATAGGTGAATAATGGAATAAAGGCGTGGGCAAAGAACAGCACAACGCCAAAGGCCAAAACTCTGCTCATCTCCCGGTTGCAACTCAGACAATTAGCAAGCGTTTAAAACATAAAAGAAATATGCGGTTCAGTTTTAAAAGAAACTAACCTGTTCGGTTGCTGTACTATTTTCTTTGGTTACTGACCTCACTGAGCTTGATAACAACTGATTCCATTGTTGCTTGCAAGTTCAATTATTGTTTACTATGGTTGTTATAGTTACCATTCAAAAGAGCATTGATATGGAACGGTGATCAAACTTTCTTACCAGATCTATGTCCCGTGATCAGGGAATAACGGACACCCTGGGACACCCAACCAGAAAACAGTATTTAATTTCTCCGGGTGATGAGTAAGGGATGACAGCTGCCAATGTGTGCTGCTATATGGAATTAATGAACAATTGATTGTAGCAGTTGTAGCAGTTCCATTGTTTCTCACAAGTTCAACCGTTGCATACTATGGCTGTTTTTGTTCACTCTAGATTAGATTAGATTAGATTCAACTTTATTGTCATTACTCATGTATAAATACAGGTAACGAAATGCGGTTTGGCATCTAATCCTAAGTGCAAAGAGCATCAAGTGCAGTATATACACAGTATATATGTACAGTTAAGAGTAGTAATATTCAGATATGAGATTGAGAAAGAGTAGTAATAATAATAGTAGTAATAGTATAGTAGTAAATAGTAGTAATATAGTTGTTAGTTCATAGATTTGGTGTTACAGAATTACACCAGATACAGAATTAACACACGCCCTGTCAGCCAATCGGAAAACAGTATTCCATTTCTGTAGTTGACAGAAATAGGTAACCCAAGAGGGTTCACAAACTTTCACAACTGTATGTATGTACTATATTATAAGAGACTTTTTACATAATTTTAGGGCTGAACCAATTACTCAAGTAATTCGACAAATTCAATTACAAAAAATCTTTGCTTCATTAAATTCCTATCAACAAGGTTAATCTTTTTATAAAGTCTCTGCTATGATATCACTTGTGTTTTGTAGCCTACTAATAATCTCTGAAGTGTTATTATTGAAGCACATTCAAAGATATGAAGCTGTGTGCTTATCTTTACTGTTTACGGCGATGTTGGAAAAACAAGCTCATAGCAGGCATAAAAGGTAGAAAATGTGTACACTTAATGTTTCATGAAGAGGACAACATTGGGCAGTGTATAGGCTACACTGTAAAATGGACCTGGCCTACCATAATAACATCAATGCTCCAAAGCATCTGCATGTTAACTGCAGTTCACTTAAGTTGCGCAAAAGTTGACACTAGCAAATTTACGATTGCTAACTAATATGAACACTAGTGCTAGATAGAAAGATTAGCATTTGTGATTATTTGCAGCCTGTTACGAGTCCATAATGACTAAGAATGACATTAAGTATCAAGATCTCGTCATCTCTCTGTCCCGCACGGGTCCACACACACACACACAAACACATAGACAACCATTGCCTAGACTGAAGTGTCGAACATGACCAATCTGTGTTCACAGCTGTTATTTATTCATTACAAAACTGTGACAATTTAACAGCCAGGCCTGTGAAAATGTGAAGTTTCTACATAACTTTAACCTGGATGGAAATAAAGCTACTTGTCTAAAAAATTTCATAAATAAATTAATCCCCGGTAGTTACCAGAAAGATCATTCTGATATATGTAATATGCTATAGTATAATTTGTGGCCAACCTTTTGTCTGCAGATCATGTACTATTTTCCATTTGGTGTATGAGATGAACAATGTGAACATTCTGTCTAAGTGTGTTTGTGTGCATGTTCACATGTGACCTGTGAGGGTGTGAGTGTGTTTGTGAGTGTGTACCAGTAAGTGTGTGTACCAGTGAGTGAGTGAGTGAGTGAGTGAGTGAGTGAGTGTGTGTGTGTGTGTGTCTGTGTGTGTGTGTGTACGTACCTGTATGTCCCAGTCGGTGACATTGCTGATAAGGTGGAGCATGAGGTTGGACAGGCTGGCGGTGGGCAGCAGCTGCAGGTGAGTGTCCAGGCTGAGCCGACACACCAGCGCCAGTAGCAGTACCAACTCCTGGTCCGAGTACGCCCGCGGACACAACGCTGCACACACACTCAAATACTACAGAGAGACCAAACCCAGAGGGCCATGGGTTAATGAAGTGGCATGAGTACCTCTGGGAGTACTCAGATGAACAGTAGGGAGTACGCAAAATAAATCCTCAGCTCTAAACATAACATGGAAAAAGATTACACTCTATATTACCATATTATGTGTTCATACTTCGTTTGTGCAGTATTATTTATGCAAATATATTAATTGTTATAGCAAGAGGTCTGTGATGCAGAGGGCAATCGGGGGTGCTTGTTAGGACATAGAGTGACTCAGGGGGTGTGAAACAGTTAAATATTTGGGAACCACTGGGTTACCAGATTAAGGGCAAGTTAGAATGAATTATGTGTTACACAGAATATGTTGCGACACTGTATGTCAGCTAAATACCATACCCACAAAGATTTCAAGCACTGGGTCTGATTCACCTCTCTCTATTTGTCTATTTATCTGGAAATGAGTGGCTCCTTGCTGGATCATTGTATAATAACAGTCTACCCATGACAAAACTTTAAAGAATAAGGAGACAAATGGTGAGACAAATTTCCTGAGAAATCCAGCGCTAGACGGAGGAGGAATGAGCCCCACCTTGATTACATTGTCAAAGTTGTGCTCTGGAAAAGTGGTGTGTTCACTCCCACTCGACACGCCTTCAGGGCCAATCACAGCACTTCCCCTGATGACACACACAGGACAAAAAGCTGCAGTCAGCTTTTAAAGGAGTGTGACTCACATTACACCCACAGCACATCTAAAACAACAGCTGCCATGACTATCATGGTACATCATTAAGACTTAAAGCTACTGCTCAACTAATATTTAATTACACAACAAAAATGAAACAACCTTTTCCAAACCTTTTCTAAAAGTAAATTAGGTTCCAACAGTATACATTTTATGTCCTTGCTTAACATGTGCTTAACACATCCAATTGTAGGTCTATTCCCAGCCTAAAAATGGGATTTTAAAATACCCTACATTTTCTAACACCATGTTTTAGCCACTATATTAGTATAGCCAAAACATATTGGAATGAATATATTTTAAATCAACCTCCAAAGTGAAAATGCTGGATTCTGTGGATTCCGTTGAATACATGTACAGGCAATTAAAAAAAAATTACTTATGAATCAGCAATTCTCTTCCCTTGTGTCAAAAAACCACATGCATTTCATACAACCATATACTGTAGCGGCACATCACTACCACCACACATAACTACAATATTAAGCACTTCATTTTGGCTCAAAACTACACAATAAAATGTCATATGATCAGCTTCTAAGTACTGAGCTCAATAAAATCAAACTCTGACCTTTGAAACTCTGAAAATCTGACCTTTACACTCTTCCGTTCATGTGATTTTATGATATTGTGTTTTGATATTTAGATTTTTCTTCCCAGAAATGAGAGTTTCATTTGATGGAGGTGTACAAAACGTTCAATATGATTCACAACTTTGGGTTAACATTTAAGAATAAACTCTAGACACCCAATAACAAGAAATAAATAAGAATAATTAGATTTAAAAAAAAAACTTAAATAAATAATAAAAGAAGCAAACTCAAATTCAAATATTGCTCTTGAAGTAAATGTGCTTCAAATAATGCAACATTAATATGGTACTTGGAAAGTTCCTAGAAAGCCTGAGGACAGGTAAGGTCAGGTAAAACCAGGTGAGGCACAGCACTCACAGGAGGTTGGCCTCAGTGAAAGAAGGCTGCAGCATCTCTAGAGGAAACATGCTGATGAAGGGGACACCCATGTTGAGAAAGACCAGCACCACATCCTGCACACTGGGCACCCACACCTGGAACTCGGGGTGCTGGCCCTCTGCTGAAACACACAAGAGCAACAACTTGATATGGCTCTGTGGTTCATTTCCCAAAACCATAGTTGCTAATCCAGTTAGCTACTCTGTTGGTTGCAATGCAATAGCTCAGTGCCAGGCAAGTCAGTTCACTCTACGGCCATCTTGGTGACGGGCAGTTATTTTGGCTAACAAGTACAGGCCCCGTCTAAATAAATAGGGAGATATCCACATTTCTCCAGACCGGCAGGTTGTATTCACTTAAAAAAAAACATTATAGTGTGAATCCTTGTTTAAATCTGGATTGAACGATATAAATATCTTCACAGAGGTTGCCCAAGCTACGCTTTGAAAGTCTATCATTTTTCAAATAATGGATATACTTCAGATATTTAAGCATTTGTGCAAAACAGGATTTGGAGAACAGACTACTAGACTATGAACTGTCATGCTGTATGCATTGCTACACTTAAAAAGAGAAAAATGTTTGACTCGTGACTCGTCAATCATGTGAGATAAGATCAAAACACAAATAGACAAACAGAGCCTGGTAAGGAAATATGCACATCACATTCACAACAGTAACCTATCCTACCTGCCAAAAACTGAAAGTAAACACACACACCATCATAAGTGGCTACATAAACTTATTGGACATGCTGCAGGTTCAACTGAAGGTTACAGAAGTATTTTGCAACAAAGTTAAAGTTATATAATCAGCTTTAATTTGCATGCCAGTCTGCAAAAATCTGTGTCTCAACTTACTGCTACCATCTTAGCCCAGTTCACCATGGTTTGACCCTGTGATTAACACTGAAATTTCTTTTTAATCGAGTACTTACACACAGCTGCATACACAAACCTATAAACTGACTTATGTCAGGTCTACCTGAATGGTTCCCTGAAACGGTATGAGTCTTACCTTTAGAAGCACTTCTTGGTTTTGCGCATACAATGTCAACTATATTGTTAGATCTCACATAACAGTGCCATTGAGATGGCTGTAGACCTGGCATAGTAGTGACAGCTGCCACCGACTACATTTTCTCCTTCTTTTGGGTGTTCTTTGTCTGCTTTGCTGCTGTCTCCGCTCTCAAATATCTGATCTTGGTGTACCGTGCATCAACCTGCAGGGTCCAGCCAGAGGTCTATACACACATATACATGAACTGGTAACTCACACCACCGACTGGGAAACGAGCAGGTGACCTAAAGGCAGGGAGGGAGATTTACTTATAGCTCTGCTGGCTTTTACTCTGGCTGACATTGACCACTAACTTTGATTCTTCACTAGCTGACCCATGGGAACCCTGCTGGTAGAACTGAGAGCTGAATGCTTCAATTCAAAGTCTCACATAATTCTCATCCAACCTCATTTTATCTCCCACAAGTCCCATGTAAAATACTTACCAATTTTTAATCCAGCTATAAGAGCCAGGTGTTTCAGAGAATGCAGGATCTGCGCCGACATGCAAGGGTTTGAATGCACTGACATCATCTGCCATGATCAAAACATTAAAATTATAATCATTACCATGATACCAACATTTTAATATTAACATTATTATAAATATGAATCATGCTTCATTCTTTTATTCTTTAAGCTTTTTTGGCAGAGAGAGAGAGAGGATACCTGAAAGAGCCAGCGAGAGACCTCTGGCTGACAAGGACTAGAGGCATATGCCATCTTCAGCAGCCCTGACTGAACCAGCAGGAGGGCTTGTTTAGGACTGGCCCTATGAAAGGCACAGACAGACAGGCAACACACACACACACCAAGCAAGCGACAAGACACAGACAGACAGACAAAAAGATTACCACTTTGTTGATCAAGGAGAACATGTTAAGGTGCGACTCATTTTTGGTGCTGACCCCAATGGCAGGTCATGTATACCTCAGAAGGCAGCGCTGGGCTGTGTTTTGGGGGGTGAGGCCCTGTGGTAGATGGAGGCTGTCCTGGGTGAAGAGCCGTCCAAAGCTGGCCAGACAGAAGAGCTCCTCTCCTGGGTGCAGGTCCCTGATGGTGCTGGCTGTCAGGGTGTACCGCTGGACAAAGCGGCTATAGGGCAAAAGAAACACTCACACATTTTATTCTTCAGGCACTGTTTTCTCTTCTTGGTTAATCAGAACAGTGGTTCCGTTTTCTTTTCTTGGTTAATTAGAACAGTGGTTCTCAAACTAGCATCTAACAGAAGAAATGGATATAAGCCTGTATGGTTACATTTTTCTGCTGCATGAGGGGTCCCTGGTCCAGTAACGTTTGAGAACCCCTGAATTAGAACCCAGGGAGGGGATTACTCCTACTGAGTCCCATTTCCCAAAGCAAGTTTTTAGACAACATACTGCTGTTCCTGAGAGATCTCCTCCTCCCTCTCCCCGTCCACCTCCTCCTCTTCCTCGTCCATCATCAACAGGTCCTCCCGACATCCACGCAGCAGCTGTTCCTCAAGCGCCTTTGACCTGGAAATAACAAGGAAAATGTATGCAGGAAGTGCGAGAGAAAATTACTGTAGGTAGAGAGTAGAGAAAAGAAAAGAAACAGAAGAAATCAGAGAAGAGAACCCATACTCCGATCATATTTTACTTTTCTGACCATACTTCTCTTCCTATGTGTGTGTGTGTGTGCACAAACTCACTTTTCGTTCTGCTTCCGTTCGATCAACATCTGATCCAGTGTATTGTTGTAATGAACAGGTTTGACTTTGATTTGCTCCACCTGCCATACCAATGGAAAGATGCCAGCATTACAGCAGACACATACAAAGCAAAATACAACAAAAGCTGCTCCCATAGACCATAATGGACAGGACAGGACAGGACATGCAAGACAAAGCTGGATAGGGAAATAACTGGAAATGGGGGAAAAAAAGAATTGAGGGAGAGAGAGAGAGACGCAAAAAGAAAGAAAAAGGAGAAACAGGAAAAAGAGGACAAGAAGTGAGAGTGGGAGTCTGGTAAAGGTGAAGGCAGCACTCACAGGAGTTTTAGCTGCCACAGGTGTGTTGGGCTCAGAGTAGGCCTCCTTGTCAGGGGTAGGGGGCGGGCGAACACTGCGCTCCATGATCTCCTGCAGCGACAGCAGCTTCTCGTCCTCACTGCTGCTCGTGTCGCTCAGGGAGCAGTCCAGCGCAGTATCAAATCCCAGATCATCAAGGGGGTCTATCCACACCACCTCAGGGCTGTGGCCAGGGCTGGAGTCATGGGCTGGGGCTTGAGGCTGCCTGAACAAATCCTTGATGGAACAAACCTGAGATGGGCTTGTGTTAGGTTCCACTTTTAAGGTGCGATTCTCAGTCTGGAGATGGCCAGGCTCCTCTAACACTTTTTCAGTCTCGGACGGCGTGGCTGTAGTCCCCACAGCTACCACAGAGCCAGTGTGTGAGGGAGACTGGGAGAGCGAATGCTGACTGCGCTCAGGGGAGGGCGTGTCAACATCCATACCAGCTGATGCAGGCAGAGAGTCTGGGGTGAGAATCTCCTCCAAGTTGTCCATTGGTGGAGAGGAGGACTGCAGAGTTAGGACAGGACCACACCCAGAAGGGTCAGCCTCTGAAGGTGCAAGAGCAGAATGCTGGGGTTCGACAGGGCTAGATGGAGGACTACAGCTCACTGCTTCTGTGTCCTTAGGGCCAAGCTGGCAGTCAGCTTCACAAAAAAGCTTCCTGGCCATAGTCTTCCTACTAACAGCTGGCAAAGACGAGGAAGAGGAGGCAGAGGACGAGGAGGAGGGCGATGGCTCAGACAGGGAAACGCTTGGAGGTACCCTTGGCGAATGTTTCTCTTTCAGCATCAGAACACCCTCCTCTCCTCGTTCCATGAAGGCACGCCGGACGTACTTTGGTGGGGTGACGTGTGAGTTGGCAGCAGGTGAAGGCGAGATATGAAGCTGCTTGGCATCTGCAGGCCCAGAGGGCGGGCTGGGTGCCAGCTTTCTGACTAGAGGGACAGGCCTCTGTCTGGGCTGGAAAAATGGATGGACAGGACAAGTCGTGCATGCAGATGAAGACCCAGAGGCAGGGGCATTTCTGGCTGTAGACATAGATCTTGTTGGTGTGTGGGAATCTGTGGGCCTTTTTACAGAGTCTGTAGAAATGGGGGTTTTGGCAAGTGTAACTGGAGGTTTTCCAGGTGCAACGGAATTTGTTATTCCAGATACAGTGTTAGTAGGGATGGGGGTTTTGGTGAGTGTTGACACAGGTTTTGTGGGTGGGCGGGAATCTGTGGACCCAGATGCTTTTCTAGGTATGGGTGTTTTAGTGAGTGGAGACACAGATTTTGTGGGTGTGACTGCAGGCCTTGGAACCACATTGGTGGATGTCTGATAGCGTGTGGAATGAGAGATCAAATTAGTGGGTGAGCGGATGGGGGGAGAGAATGTGTGACTAGGCTGCAATGGTCTGAGTGCGTGTCCCTGGTTAAGAAAGGAATGAGCAGTGGGTTTGAGATTAACAAGGCTGGAGGAGGAGTGAGAGACATTTGTGGATAAGTGTGCCATGTTAGATGTAGGGTTCGTGGTATCTGCAGAAGTAGATGTATGTGAAGCTGTTGTGGAGATGTCTGTCTGTTTTGTCGGGACAGTATTAGTGGGCGAGTGTCCGAGTGTCATATCAGGTTGTGTACAGTCTGTGGGTGTGGATGGCAGATTTGTCAGAGATTCAGTAATGTTTTCACCCAAGCTTGTCAAATTACACTCAAAGTTTGTGGTTATGGGTGTGTGTGTCTGTTTATCTTCAGCCTGTGTGATGGTTGCACTCAGATTTTTCAATATATGCTCAGACAGCGCGGTCGTGTTTACATCTGTGGTTGTGTGCGTCAGTCCGCACTCAGGTTGTGAGGTCGCTTCGAAATCTGTAGATTTGTGTGTCACCATACACTCGGGTCGTGTGGGGTCTGTCGATCTAGTTGTTTCTGCAGCCTTCTGAGGCGGTGTGGAGTTAGAGCATGTGCAAACTGGCTTGGGTGGAGTTGGTGTAAATGAGAAGGAATATTTTGTTCCAGGGTTTACAGGCTTGTCAGTTTGGGCTTCTGCCTGTTGGTCATTGTCTAAGCATGGCCTTTTAACATCAAGTGGGCTGTCCAAGTCAGATTCCCTAAGCCGTTTCAGGACCAAACGAGGCTGCTTGAGACTTCCACCTGTAGCAAGCAAAGTCAAATTAGCACTATATTGAACTAAGAGGAGCTTTTTCCTTTTTTATTTCCTCAACCAAGAAGGTTATGTTTTCTCCAGAATTTGTCTGGCTGTCTGTCTGTGTACAAAATAAATCAAAAAGTACAGCACGGATTTGAATGACATTCTAGGTCACTGAGGGTCTTAGGACAAGGAAAGGATAATTAAATTTTGGTGGCGATCCGGAACACCATCTGGAATTTGTATCACGTCTGTGACCCTATATTGCCTTGGCAGAGGTGTGTGCTCTCTGAGTGCTTTTCTAGTTTTATTTACTCTTTTATTGGAAGAAGTTTATCCATTAAACATCAAAAGGCCACAATCGAATATCAAGCATTATAACACGTTAACGTAATAGTCACTGCGCATCTCATTTAAACCACCAAGTTCAGCTGATGCCCCCGTTAACTCTGGCACTAATATTAGCAGAACCCTGTTCATCCCTGAGTGTTCGGATGACTAACGTTAACAGATGCTTGACCGAGATAACATAGGAAAAGTTAGCGTTACAAAAAGAAATGCCAATGTCAATTAACATCACCAAGTCACAGCTTGTTGAATGAAGGGTTCAGAGGCAATATGTGGGGGATAACGTTCTGTGAGACTGTCATTATGTTTGGGTTATCATCTGGGGAGATACTGGTTTCTGATATTAGACTAAAGAACTTCGGGAAGTCCCACTGAAGTGAATACAGCATTCTTATTAGCAGCATTATAAAGAGCCGTGTAATAACAAGATAACGTTAACGTAAAAATTCAATGACAAACAAAATGCCTTGGCTTGCTTCAAACCAAGGACTGATGATGACATTTAGCTAAAGTAACGTTAGATAACGTTAAAGACACTAGCTACCTCACATCTTCAAACGTCTGCTGTTGGTAGCCGTTACTGCAGCCTGAGCAGAAAAATCATCACAAGATGGTCAGTAACAAAGATTCTAGAGCGCTCCGCTCTGGAATCTTTGGTCAATAAGCAACGACCGTTCGAAAAATCAAAAAACCACGGTGTCACGGACCAATTCTGTCGTCGCATGGCGATTTAGTTTCCAGTCGCCACCTGTCCATGGTAACTTTTGCCTTTTCCCTGCAGAAAACAATGGCTTCCAGGGGGCGCGATTGGGATATGTTTTTGGGGGCGCGACTGGGATATGTTTTTGATGGAAGATTCTGTGGCAACCAAAGCGTAGGGATTAATTTTTTTTACCTCTTAGCATCTTCTGTAGTGTCTCCTGGCAGAAGCAAACACAACAGAACAAACAATAGACCAGCAAACATGAAAGACAAAAAAGAAAATTTGAATTATGTTAATGCACAATCAAAAAAAAACCCAAAAAAACACTATACTATAGTCTGCCTGTTCTCTAAATAAACATACTGTAACAGAAAAACTGACTACACATGTGAAACCAAAATAAATGAGAGCCTAAAGTAATAACTACAGTATTTCAGTTTCTATTTGACAGGACAGACAGTTATGTTTCAGGTTAAATTAAAGCAGTCATTATGAAAGAAGAGGAATGTCAATGGTTTTGATTCTGGCAATGCCTTTTTTTTAAACTTCCAAGTGTCACAGTTTACTGCAATTATACTGCAGCAACAGACTGTAGCCAAAGGTAAAGAGGCAGAAAAAAGGAACTAATCAAGCAATTAAAAGTCTTACCATGTTAAAGGTGGCTGGGTCAGTCTTACTGCTGGATGCTCCATGGACGTCCTTTCTGGGCCTGTCAAAGGAAAGTCTGCAGCCAGAGACAGTCTTCCTTGGTGAAACCTCAGAACATTTACGCTCACTGCTGAAGCTGTGGGAAGGTCCCATCTGCTAAGCATTATTGAAACAGAAAGGTAACACACACCAAACAATATTGGTAAGGTGTTGGCTGCTGGCGTACTTCAAAACAACATAAAAGTGCTGCACACTCTAACTCCACATATGACTTTATTTTAAACAACAAGCAATCACCACCACAAAATCCACAACTGACCCCAACAGGATCCCACTTGTTGGTCGGGAAAGACTGCTGCTTGTTGATGCTGGGGGGTGTGAGAGCCTTGTGCCTCGCAGACCTACTGAGCCGATTCACAGAGCTCCTCAAGAGCATGCTGGCATCAGACCGGTTAACATTGCGGTTAAACGGCGGCGCCATCATGCTACTGGACTCAGGCTCTTCTTGGGGTGTTGGGTTTGTGGGTCTGGTTGGAGGGGGAGTCAGGGCACAAGACTCTGAGCGAGCCTCCAGGCTAGGGAGGACAGTACTCTGGCAGCCATTAGCACTGGTTTGTCTCTGGGTGCCTAAAGGAATAATTTCCTTTACTGGTGAGAGGCAAAAGAGAAACAGAAATTGGTAAAACACATCTTTCAGTACAGTACCGAAAATTCTTAAATGGGAATAATTTGTCCTGTTTTATTATACAGTCTAGTTTCAATTTCATGTCATAGGTACATAGTTGCGTAAAGAGATGAGACAAGCAGCTTAGCAAAAGAAGATATTAGCCTAAGCTTAGGAGAAGCCTGGTCCAAGATTTTCATTCAATTAAGCCAGCAAGGATGTGATTGGCTAAGGACAAAAAAGCAGGAAAGCAATATATACCGTGGCCTGGTGAGAGATTTCAGACTCAATTTTAAACACTAAATGTTTTTCAAGACTCTATAAACTGGCTCTAAATGTTTTTTTTTGGTATATAATATTTACTTACCACTAATCACTACCCACCAAACACATGGCTATGGCATATTTCTTCATAATTTCTTAATAATTCATTAATTATGTGATTATGGAGAGCATACAGATGACAAGCTAAAAACTATGAGTTAATAAATATAAACTGGTGGCCCTGCAGGAATATCCTATGATAGGCCTACATGGAAAATTAAATAAATAAATAAATAAAAACAATAAAATAATTTACGTTTGTCTACAAAAAATTTGAAAAAAAAAATTGTATTCAGACCACCACAACAGTGATTGGCAATTTTTTGGGGTTGTTTTTTGGCATTGGGTCGTGGGGCAGGGCTGAGCTGCCGGGCTGGGAAAAGTTGCCTAAAGTAGGAAAGAAATTCTCTCTCTGTACGTGTGCTCTCTCATTGCATGTCCAGCCTCCAGCCTCCGTGTGCAGAGCACAACTATCATGCTCCAAGTTTGACAACCCCCACAGAGTGTAGCCTATGCACCTGTGTAGGACAGCTTAGCTGATGTAACGCTAAATTCAACTAAGCTATCACAGATAGGTCTAGATGTAGGCCAAGCCTAGAGTAAAATGATACTACAAAGATAAGATAAAAGCTATGGTGTGCTGTGTGAGTACAATGGTGAGTGCCAACGGAGATAAACAACAGGTACACATGAAACAGTAACGGAATGCACTGTGGAATTTTAAAATGCATTTAACAACATTTGTGAATATGGGCCACCCTGAGTTTGAGCAAGGCAGAGGATGAAGAGACAGCTAAAATTAAAGGCGTGGCGCACCAAAGTACCATGCTGTACATCCCAAAACATGACTAGGTGCTTCACACAACTCTTACCCATAGAAATGATGTGCTGTTTGAGGCTACTGCTGATTCTAGACTTGTGGACATGCAAAAGGCAATTGTCAATGTCAGCCATCTTCCTACAATCACGTAGTATTATAATAAGTACAAATCTGCTGTGTCAAAAAAGCAGATGCATTGCTTTTTCATTTTGATACTAACTGTTCAGCAGAACCTCTCTGGAATATTTAAATCTATGAATAAAATAGTACATACCCGTTGCAAGGATTCATAACAGGGACATCAAAATCTGTTGGAACATGGGAAAACATGTCGCATCCTATTCATGGACGTCTAGTAAATGCAGAGATTACAAGGTGACAACAGCTGCTTCCCGGACTTTTGATCATCTATGCATAGGACATGAATTCAGTGATAAACTGGATCTTAAGTTGCCTTCCCTGGATTCTGGTAACTCAAATTACTCAAATCTCGCGCGATTCCAACATACCACAGTTTTCAGTTTTTGAGCCAATTTTGAAGTCAGTTTCCATACTAAACTAAACTAAGCTTGTCAACACAGATCAAAACACAAACAATTGTTCTAGATCTTGCTCACTCGTTCCCTAGCTTTAAAAAACGTGGGTGGCCAAATACTGTACCCGGCCGAAAACCTATTGTCTACGGCTATAATGTTAAGTTAGGTAAACAAAACTGCTGCACATAAAACGACTGAAACAGTTGAGATCATAGCCTCCTGTATCAAAATATTCAGATAAACTGATGTTAGCAGGCTAACGTTAGCACAAATTACCTGTCAGAGTTTGCAATCTTGGAAGCGCTGCTCAGTTCTCCTAGACAACGGGTAAAGTCTTATGCATATGCGAAATATCTACACAGCAACTTTCCATTTTATGGTTCATCAATCGTCAATTAACATTTCATATTAATCCAAATTTTCTGGTTTTGTCAAAGCCGCCATTTTAGTAGAAGGAGGGGTTAGAACGCGGAAGTTGAACAACCCGC
Organism: Tenualosa thibaudeaui; assembly: GCA_027481765.1. Classification (NCBI taxonomy): domain Eukaryota; kingdom Metazoa; phylum Chordata; class Actinopteri; order Clupeiformes; family Clupeidae; genus Tenualosa; species Tenualosa thibaudeaui. The sequence goes on along the minus strand of JAIFZK010000012.1, from coordinate 13,661,564 downwards.
CGAGAATGGCATTTTGGTTATTGCAGTCTAATTCCACTATACATTGATACATTAATACAGCAACGCTGTCTGGCAGCTACGCCGAACTAAGTTCTACATGTGTTCTGTTGATTGTGTCTACTGTTATTAAAATGGGCTAATATGATCTAGCCTAAAATTATTCTTATGTCTAATGACCGTATGACGAACGCGTCACCAGATTCGCGTCCATTCATGTTTATTTTTTATGATAGTATATGATGTTTTATACCTAGGCCTCTGACAATTGTAACCTACTGTAGTGAAAGCAGCGACAGGCTGTAAAGGTCTGTGTGCGCACAAGATCGTGAGGGGAAAGGAAATGGGATCACTGACCTTTGCAGGCAATTTCCCTAGTGTTCAAACAGCAGCATGAAAGCCAGGTCTGTTTCTGAAGTCCTGTGCAAAATGTCAATTGCAACTTATCCTACCTGTATAAGGATTTATCTGAAAGTGGACTCCCAAATTTTTGTGATGGCTTTTAAGTGGCTTTTTGTCTGGTCACTTTTTCCTTCTGAAGGAAAGTTTCATAATTTTGTTCAAGGCCTGGCTTATCTTAGCATAAAATTAGGCCCATATACATGGGAACAAAAGCTTATGGCCGGGGAAACAAAAAATTTTATTTGCTGGTGTCCATGGCTAGTGGTAGAACAAGAGGTGGGTGAATTCTGTGATCAGTGTAAAATGGGGCACAACAAGCAGAATCAGATGCTTAAAATGGCATACAGACCATGTTTGATGTTGGTGTTGACCCAAAGTTATTGTTTGTATAACAATGGTAGTGATATTAAATGGTAAATATAGACAATACAGTGGGATTTTGGACAGTTAAAAAGCATGTGGTGCATAAACTCTACTAAGTGTTAGATAAGCTGATTACTGAAATTTGAGAGGTAGGTAAACTTTCTTTACCTGCATTTAGCCTCCACTACAGTCCTGCTGGTGTCTTTGCAGTGAGGGCTGGAAAATTGATATGGGGAAATTCCTTTTCTTCTCTATGATTTTTTATCTGCAGCAGAATCTTTTATTGCATGTGTAAATAGCCATTGGTGTTTCCTCATGGTAGTCACTGCTACAGTAACCGTAAGAATGACACTGCATTTTTTGGTGTTGACAACGACCGTGGCTCTATCGCCTGACCCCCAAACACCCCCGCCCCTACACACACTTACATACAGCTTTTCAAGAGCTTGTAGCCTGGCATGAAACACTGGTTAACCCAAGGGGAATTCCTAGTTCCTCTACTGTCTAGGAAGTGTTTTTTTTTCTTTTTCCCTTTTTTGTTTTATGGGAATCCAGGGCAGAACCAGTCAGATGTTTTCCTCAGAAACCCTGTACATTGATTCATAGTGAGGGGGCGTGAGGTTCCCTCCCACCGTTTCCTCCTTACTGGGAAGTGACTGTCGGACTTACGGTATGAAATAGCATGAGCCACCGAGTCAGAGAAAGAGAGAGAGGTAGAGTGAGAGTGAGGGAGAGAGAGAAGGGTACGATGTGAGAGACTAGTATTTAAGAACCTATCTGTAAATGCTTTTCTATTCAGGACTGTGGTGACCAGGACTGAATGCTGTTGTGAAATGTGGAAATGGACCAGCTGGCTGTGCTTTGACTGACTGATTTGCGAACATGTTCTGTATCATTGGAATGAATGGTAATTGTCCAGAGACTCACCCACCATCTTCCGTACATAGGTGAGCATTGGAAGGCATGTATGCTTTACTGAAGAGGGCTGCACTTCTGAGGGGAAAATACATTCAGGATATTTGTATTCCATATGCGAAACTAGAGCTCATGTAGTAGTCCAAGTGAAACTAAATATAGCACTTGGCATTTCATTCTGTTTCTTTTACATCCTAAAAGTTTATTTTGTGAGTTTCAATGTGTTTTCCTGAATGTATTGTGCATGTGTATTCCTTAGTGAAGTTCATGAAAACAAGTGGTATGGAGTTCTGGGAAAGGTGGATACATCTATGTGGAAGCACAGGGGGATTCCTAGGGCTACAAGGGCAGTAGAACTGGTTCACTGCACCCATTTAACAGGAAGACTGTTTCCTTGTTTCCTGATAGTCCTCAGGTGTGTCCATCACAGTGGAAAAGCTAAATGCTCTGCAACTCAGCTATGGAAGCAAAATCCATCAGGGATCTGTAACTTATAAAATAACTTATATTAGACATTTATAGTGAACTGTAGAGTAAAGTATAGCACGCAGGCTGTCTGTTTACAGTTTTAGTAAGGTTTGTGACCTGGTATGACACCACAAGTTCACAGACATTATTTGAGCTATCAGAAAAGAATGTAAACTACTCTGACTTTTCACACTAAAGAATAGCTCTTAAGAACTGTTGCACAATATAACTCATTGTCAAGCTCAATTTGATTGGGTCAGCGCATCTTAAACTGGTCTGATCCAGCACTCGCAGCAGACCGCTTATGCTAGCATTCTTTGGACACCTCTCAGCTGGGATCTTAGCATTGTGACACATTACACGATAACAATTTCAATAGCAGAAGGTGTATTTTATATACAAAGTGAATCAATGGAAAGATAGGACTGTTTCTCTCAGCCTTACAGCTTGGAGATGGAGATAGCAGCTGCACTCTGAGTCATGTTGTTATGGCCAAGTCTGATGGCCTCAGAGGCAATGTCTTGAAATCAACCTCCACATGTACAGTAATTTCATTTTCCTACGGGGCTGATGTGGAGGATGTTGTATCATACCAAGGGGGTTATTGAAACTTCTTATATTACATCTACAGAAATGATGAAAGTTAGCAAAATAGAAAAACAAAGAAACAACAACGTGTGTGTAATGTCATTGACACACAACAGGAGTAGGTGTCACCAAAGTGGGCGAGGATATTTCAAGGGCTGGTGGGTGAGTTGTAGATTGTACTTGTTTAATTCACTTGCACTTGTTTAAATATAGGCTAATTCTCCAGTGTTACTAGATGTTACCTTGGCATCATTTTTGTTCTCTTGTTGGTAATTGCATTTTGTTGTTCTTGCCTTCATTTATTGTGTAGTGTCATGTCACTATAATTGGCCATTGTAGGTTTTGCCTTACCAAACTACAAATAGGAAACTGATCTACATCTAAATTTGTGTTATTCTTTTGCTGTTATTATTTCTTTGTGCTACTATTATGTATTTTGTTTTATTTAAATTGACCCGGTATTTGTACTAGCAACGTTGTGTTTTTATAATTATTTGTACATCGTCTTGATTGTCTCGTTTGATTTGCTTGTTTAGCTGTGAGAACTGAATTCCATAGATGCTGTGGTATACAAAACTCATCTATGGGCTCAGTTCTTTCGGCTCCACATTCATAATCCGCACACATCAGGAAATGGCCGGTGCCAATGGTAATAATTGCAAGCTAAATATTTAATAAAAACCTTGATGCCACATTGAATAAAGAGTCTCACTGAAATTTCCTTCTATTTACTGTGAATGTAAACATATTTGAAAATGTCTTCTGTCACAGTTGAATAAATAATGGTTGTTTGCAGATTGTTATACTTCATTTGATTCAATAAACATCTAAGCTCCTGTAACCTGTTAATTCGAGTTGCTTTATGAATGATCTTAGAATTTCAAGTCATTTCCCTGTCCACTAACAGACAAATCAATATGCTTATCAGTGATCTAATATGGGTGGAATGAAAAGAACGCATTAATGTTGACATAGTGGTTTTGAGGATTAGTATGGTGTTGAAGAGGTATTTGTCCTTTAATGGGTTTATTTATTTAAGCACAGGGTAACTTCCTCATAACAGTAAAGCCAACTAAGGATGGGATTTTAAGCGATATGTTTTTCCATGATATTGAGTGTGTACATACAATACCTGCCTCTATATAGGCTAGCAACAATTTGCAAATGCCATGAAAATAGTGAATGTGGTTCAGACAGTATAAATAGGGATCTAAACAGAGGTCAAATAACAGGCATACTTCTTATTTATGATAATAATTCCATTATCAGTGGAACATTTTTCTTCCCCTTTTTATAGTTTCTGTAAGTGGGCGTGCGTGTATGTCCTGTGTATGTCATGACATGGATGCTTCAGGGTGCCTTAATTACCTATTGGATAATGAAGTCTCTATCTGTCTATCTATTTATCTCTTTATCTGCTCAGTGTCCTCCTTCTACTTCTCTGGGTTCTCTTATGAGCATCTGCTGTTCCAGGTCACAGTTAGGATTTTTTTTCCCTTGTCAGTGGAATGAGTTAGCTAATGTTCTACGTTCCTTGAACTTCTGAGACCTTCAAGAAAGTCCACATTACATTTAATGTCATCATTATCTAGGTTATGGTGTTTTTATGTTTTTTTCTAATGAAAGTTATTGTCGCTATTGATAATTATTTTTTTAATTGTTATTGCTGTGATTATTACCAGTGTCATTGTGCACAATGTTGTTTTTATCGACTATTTTAAAAATAACACTGTAGTGTTTACATTGGAAGTCACACTGGACAAGCATGGTTGTGAAATTCCAAGACCATAAGCATAACTACACCACTTTTAAGGCTGTAGGGAGTGACCAGAGAATTCTGTGGAAGAAAACTATTTGAAACACTGCCTTATCCTAGATAAGCAAAGTTTAAGCTCAAAGAAACAAATTCAATTTTCAAGTTTATTGTCTCAATTCAAATGATATTTCCATGTAATACAAGAGCATAATCTCACAATCTGATATGTGGCCAACTAGGCTGTAAAATAAATAAATAACAGTTGATTTCATCAGAACTCCTCATAATTTTCAGAACACACTGTGAAAATGGTTTTCTGCGGTTTTCTGATTATTTGTCCACATTGTTATGGTTTACATGATAAAGATTTTCAAATTAGCATCTGACTGGACTTACACAGCCTATTAATCTAGCTTACTGTGAATGTGTAGGAGTGGGCAAATATTACATCCCCACCCACACCCCAACCACAAATATGTTTTATCTGTCAGCCCCGGTTTGTGACTCAGGAATAAATTCCTGGGAGGCTGGATGATGAAACACACACACAGCAGAAGTCTAAATGACACTGTTGACCTTACAAGTCATTTTTATTATGCTAGTGGAACTGGAGGCCAGTCATGCTAACAGCATGAATAGTCAATATTAACCGAATTCAGAGGTGCTTTTTGGTTGATTGTCTTGATTACAGAAAAGTACTACAGCACATTTAAGAACCATAAGCATGAGAATTTTTTTTTCTGAAATCAGGCGCCAGACTGTCTACACCTGACAAAACTCAGGAGGTCAGATGGAATATTCTGACTCTTTTTGTGGGTCAAAGGTCAAAAAGTTGAGTCTCCTGATTACTCATTCATAGCACATGGCTCCCCTTTCTTTCTCTTTCTCTTTCACTGCCTCTTCTCTGTCTGACACATATCTTCACACACACACACACTTTCCTGTAAGTGGACTACAAAAGCAGAATGTGGTCTTTTTGTCTGCTTTTTTACTTCATCTCCTCACCTGATGGAAACCCTAGTCTGTTTCTAAATGGAACTCTGAGAGGGAAACATTAAAACAATATTTAGTCATTCCATTTTATTGCCACATACTCCCAGGGCTCCCTTGCAAAAGAGATTTGATATCTCAACGGGACCTCACCTGGTAACATAAGGGACAAATAAAATTATTTTAAAAAATGACCTCACTATCAAACTCCTGATGTAAAGTTTATATCTATCTATCTGTCAATCTATGTATCTATCTAGAAGCCTTTCACACATAAATCACATGAACTGTTGATTACTTAACACGCTTTCCCCTCTTCTCTTTCCTTCGTTCCACTAACACACTGACACTGTCAGCCTCAGGGCTTTCCAGCTTACGCACCACTTTCTTTTCCACTCTGTAATCCTGTTCACCCACTCGTGGGTCCCCATACACGACAAACTCCCCTCCTTGAAGGCTGATACTCACGTCAGTTCGAGGGTAAGTGCCATACACCCGTCTCAAGTCCTCCTTCACGAAGTCTGGAAGTTTCCTGCAGGGCCCATTCACCCTCTCCAGCCTCCCCCAACGGAGTTCACCCCTCAGAGTGAAACCCTCTGGCCAGGACACTGATGGGGGCTGGCTGTGGTCAGCTCTGGGGCTGGAGTTAATGTGGCCCAGTCTGTTGCTTTGAGATGGGTTCATAGAGGGCTGGGACCATAAGGGATTTCTGTGATACCAGGGAGGAACAGACACCGGTACTGGTATCAATCCATAGAAAAAGTGGTACTCTGCCTGGCCTGCTGTTTCTTGAGCAGGTCTGAGACTTGGCACCAACACCAAAGTGTCAGGCAGCTGAGGAGCGGGTTGGATTGGCGGAAGGAAATGACTGGGCCAGTGTGTTTGGTCGATCCCTGGGGAGAGCATGGCGTAATAGTTGTGGTATGAAAACGGATGAAAGTAATTCATGGTCTTCAGAGAAAACCTGAAGTCCTTGACCGTAGATCCACACCCAGAGCGGATGGCAGACCTTTTGAAGACCTATGTCTTATTCATCTAAGAAAAGAACAAGCAAGCATATATGAGAATCACACTGTTCTCTTCAAAGGTGACAGTATCTTTTTGACTTGTAGTGTAACATGTGGATTCTACAACAAAGTGAAAGTATTCAGACAAACACATCATTTCTCATGATTCACACAGTTGTAGCAAACAGGAAAAGTAAAATAGCTACAGCTGTACCATAATGTAGTAACATGCCGAACTTCACATCAGTATAACTTTTATAATGCCTATGAAGAAACATAAATATATATTTTTGACAGCTTTCAAGCAACAGTTCATGATGACAACAGATTAACTCACCTGCCCAGTATACAGGTTTAAGGTATCAAGTGAATATGGTTTGTAAAGGTTTCCTGTGAAAACTTGTGATGGGTTGTGAACTCATTCTACAATGACTCAAGCTGAAGAGCAACAACATGACATAGCCTATGTGTCAGCTCATTTGGATGACAGTATCCAAGCAGCTGGCTGATAACAAGCCATTCCAAACAAAGGCCCCGTCTTTGAGTGGCGAAGGAGGGTGAGCGCTATGTTATCAGTGATATATGGCTATATATCCCATAAAAAGTGGGAACGAGATTGGCCAGTTATCAGTGCACATCAGTGCTTTCTAAACTTCCTAAAGTGAAACTGCAATGATCTGTAGTCAGTTAGTTTAGAGTCAGATAGACAAATTTTGCTCTGAATCTCTTGAATTTGAAAGGAACTGTGCAGATGTTAAATATCTACCAGTACTTGACATTGTGCAATTGTGTAGACACATAATTTACAGCAGGTGGCGACCTAATATCTCACACAGATTTGGTAACCTAACCCTGGTGTAGGTGTCCCCTAAACTTTCCATGCAAAGCCCCCAAAATAGCATTAAATTGATTCATCCTTGATACATTGAGTGATCATTTTTCTGTGTTCAGTTAGGTAGAGTAAATACAATTTGAATATGCAATAATTGTTGAAAATAACATACTATTACAGAAGGTCCCCAAAGTCCAGAGGGGGCCCCACTTTATAAACTATTGTCATAGCATACAATGCAAAAAACATTAGAACTTCTTTTACCACTTTAGGCAGGAATAGGCAAGTCAGGACCTGTTCATGTAATCAGGTAACAAGGTAGCAGCCCCACTGTAAGCTACAAAGATAAAGCGTGGACATAGACAAGTAATTTTTTTATCACTTGCCTGATAATCATCAGTAGATATAGACCTATGTTTGCTGACCAGAGACCTTCGTTGTTTTCATTACCATGGAGCTCTTTTAATGGTCAGGAATGTCATGTTCTGCTTTCCTCAAATTTTGGTATGCATGGATATTTTTCTCACATGGCTACCATTTAAAACTACTCTGGCAGAAACTCACAGGATGATGTAAACTATATACTAAATAGCAAATTACGTAAAGATACTGAAACTGTTTTGGTTGAAAGAGGTTATACTGTTATTCCTTACCTATTCCCACCTCTTCTTGTGATTGCAAGTTGATTGACAATCAGGCAACCCAATTGCATTGCACTACGGATAAGCTCTGCTTGAATCACAATTTCTATTGGATGAAGTCGCTGTCACTCAAAAGTAGTGTCTGTAGTGGGAGAGAGATAACAAACTGTGGAGGGGGTTCACGGGAAAGAACAAAGGGGTTGTTCTGTAACAAATTTGGTGTAAATCCAGCCAGCAGAAGACGTAAACAACAAGAACACAAGAGAACCCCTCTTGAATCCATAGGCGGATATTCTAGGTTTTCTGGGTTTTCTCCCGGACCATCCTATCAGTTCGGAGTTGTGGTGTGGGATGGATGATATGCGGCCTACTAGCGGCACGGCAGCCCACCTCGGGCTAGCGTCGCTGTTCCCCACTGGTCTCCAAGCTGTGTATGCGGAATGTAGGCGTTTGTATCCCGACCAGGTCAATCCCTTGCAAGTTACAGCCATCGTTAAATATTGGTATGTACCTGTGTTTTTGTTTATTTCATGTCGTGGGCATCCTTACAAGTGTAGGCAACATATTATTTCCTGGTGATAATTAGTCAGACTAATAAAGTTGTGTGTAACTTAGTTACGAAGTTTTAACGTTATTTTTACATTGTTGCAAATGAGCTAACGTTAACAAGTTACAAGTTAGCAAGCTATCGAACCCCTCAGAACGTCATGGATGCCAATTTTTCCCGCATCAAATAGCCTAACATTTACTTCTCAAGTTGAGGTGGACCAAGTTGGGATACTTGTTTACATAACAAGCATTGCTTTGCCTTTTAACATAAGAACTTAGATCTAACATGTTGGCGAATAAGTTGACACTCATCCACTTCATAACTGTACGCTGTGGTAAGGTAAAATTATGACGTTAATTTTCCATTTTCCCAGCGAACACTTGAAGTTATCCGAAGTCTGCTGTAATTGTACCAGTCCACTAACAGTAGACTAACTGTTGCCTTAAAGCTATGAACATGATTATGCTACTAAAGCACAGGCAGCAAATACTTTTTGTGCAGACCAGACCGACGAAAGTAAATGTTATTGTGCAAGCCACCTTGCAAGTTGGTTCAAAACTAGTTTATAATGTCACGACTGAATTATTTCTACTATAATGAATAACACAAACTCACAACTCACAAACACTCAGTTAAGCATTATGTCATTGACAAAAACTTTTGCCTTTTTACCACGGAGATGACAATGCCTCTCTAATTGTCAGTCTCGCTGTATCAACAGGTTAGGTGGGCCAGACCCACTAGACTACATCAGTATGTACAGGAATGTGGGCTCTGTGGCGCTGGATGTCCAGGAACACTGGCATTACATCAGTATGGGACTAAGTGACCTGTATGGAGACAACAGAGTTCATGAGTAAGACAACAAACCTATTGTGACAGTGTCATTCCAACATAATATTATTTCTATTCCTATTCCTATAATATTATATCATAGTATGTGAGATGCATGTGGCTAAACACTCGAAGTGTTATTAACTGTGACTACAACATGTTCCTGTCATTAATGAGATGTATATATTTTTTTTTTGTTTCTTGCGGTCCAAACTGTAAAATTGTCTAACACATTTTACTGAAGGGCATGTTTGTGCCACTGTTAACCAAAAGCAGTCAAAGGACATTTCATCACCATGTCAAGCAGATATTCTCACTAGTGTGAACATAGTATTTATGTTTGATTATCCAGGATGTAAGCAAAATGTAATTGACTTGGTGCTTCTGCAGGTTCACTGGTCCTGATGGCCCCAGTGGTTTTGGCTTTGAGCTGACGTTCAGACTGAAAAGAGAAGCTGGAGAGACGGCGCCCCCTACCTGGCCTGCGGAGCTGATGCAAGGGCTTGCACGATACGTCTTCCAGTCAGGTAAGGCTCTGAACATTAGTGTGGTATACCAAACACTCAATGATTTACATTCTGCAAAGCGTCTGGGATCCCTCAAGTGGCATACGTGGCATAAGTGGCATACTTTTGGGCAGATACTTTTTGTGAACTTCAAAAGTATTGGTATGCCCAAGCCCTCTGTTCTCTAATTGGCCAGTCAAAAATTTGTTGAAGGAAACCTAAGCTAATAGGGAGATTCTTGACTGGACTGTAGCAATCACACCACAGACATATTGTCTCAGATCAGCCGTATGCAGCATAAGATAGGGTGTGCCGCCATAAACTATTGACTCGAAGATACCAGAGAGGGTAAAAGCGTGACTAGAGGCACAAACATTCATTGAGTTACGTTAGGGGGAAATCAGGAAATGCAGACCAGAGTTGAGTCCTCATACATATTATATTGTGAAGTGTGACACTTCAACTTATGCAGACTGGAACTCTTCACGTTTGCTTCTTGTAATGTATTATGTTGCTCTATCTTGGTCAGTATTCAATGATCTTTGAGCATAGGGACCTGTTGAACTTTGTTGAACATTGGCCCTTTCATGTTTACATCTGTGGCTGAGCTGCTCTTGAACAAGGCCTAAGGCTTGTGTCCTCAAGGCTCTGCAGCAGTGGTGAGGCACTCTTCCAAATCCATGTGTTCACAACTCTCTCTGTATGTGTGTAATCACAAACCACAGAGGGGTAAAATTCAGTGAACGCATTTTTGTCAGGGTTCAGTGTTGTAGGACTTAAGCGTCCCTCCAGTTTTACTATTTTTCTCTTCCAAGTGAAAAGTGTTATCAGTGTATGATCAGAAGTAGCAGTACTGAATAGAGGAATGAATGAGCAAATATAGCCTGGGTAATTGAAATCTATAAGAATAAGTATTTTGTTGGTTGATTTGTGTGTGTGTGTGAGAGAGAGAGAGATTCTTCTTAAAGATATTCTACGTGCCTCAGAACCATTTGTTTTATAAAGGGTGTGGTGGAGGAAGTGACACATCTGCATCCACTGGCAGCCTAGCCCTAATGTGGTGTCAATTGTCACACAAGGTCGTCACTCATCGGCTGTTAGATAGGACATTTGCTGCATGTTGTTTTTGTGCAGTTTTAATACTGCATTAGTTATTGCAGCTAAATGCAGAGAATTTCATACGCTCACCACACTACTCCCCGGATACTGATAAGCCTACGTTCACTGTAGTTTTAAACATTTAAAAGTGACTTGCAAAGTGTGTGTTTGTGTATGTGGGTGTGTCTGTTTCTCTCACTTTGACAAGTCTCCCCAAATCCATCAGCCGTCTGTAATGTACACAGAAGTGGGGGAGTGTAATGGAGAACTCTAACTCTCTCTTTCTAACTCCTTCTCTTAATCTCTCTCTCTCGCTCTCTCTCTGCTTGTCTCCTGGCCCCTTTGTGCACTGCAGCTGGGCCCAATTTGAGCGTGGGTGGGCTGCAGACCTCTTATGAATGCAGAATCCCCAGTCTCTTCCCCTGTCTCAGCCAAATGCACACACACGCAATTCACGTTTACTTCCCTCAGTCAGAAGCAAAGTCAGGACACCGCCCAGACAGCTGGATTCTTCTTGTGTTATCAGTCTTCGGTCCATAGTGGTTCTGGATCTGTACTTGCTACATGCACCCTCTCTGAGGTGGGCATCGATTGTATTGAAGTCAGCTTCTGGATGT
>JAIFZK010000012.1:13460000-13647500 GCA_027481765.1 Tenualosa thibaudeaui | reverse complement strand
GTGCATCTGACCTAGGATAGTGTTTGTAGTTAAATAAACAAGCAGTGTGTCTAGTTTTGTTTTGATGTTCACAAACAGAAACCCAGCCATTATTCGTAGCTTGAGAAATTAATTGTTAAAGAAACATTACGTGAGAAACATTTTCAGTGATTTGAAAGATTGTGTATTCTTTTGGCCAGATCTCCCACCCATTGCAAATAGTATAAATGTCATATGGCATGGCATGTGAATGTGTCAGTTCCATATGAATGTGTGTGTCATTTTGTGTCTGTGGTTTTTATGTCAGGGTTGCATATGTGCATATGTGAATAAGGTGAGAAGTGTGTTTGTGTGTGTGTGTGTGTGTGTGTGTGTGTGTGTGTGAGTGGAGTGTGTGTATGACATTGGTACACAAGAGCTGTGTATGTGATGTTCCTGTATGTGTCTTCGGCGTTCCTAAGCAGGAGCGTGTGGAGAAGGGCATCGAAACGGAAGGCTCCAACCTGAGCGGTGTCAGCGCCAAGTGTGTATGGGATGACCTGAGCCGACCACCCGAGGACGAGGACGATAGTCGCAGCATCTGCATCGGCTCCCAGCCCCGACGCCTCTCTGATAAAGGTGCCTCACTCCCCCCATCCCCATCCCCTCCCCCACCCCGACTTCCACAGTGGTTGTTTTGCGGGCTTGTCTTTTCTCGTCTTTGTAATGCCCATCTACTCTGCCTCTCCACAGTAATGATTTTTCCTTATCATTACTTTGAATCTTTCCCTGTGTCTCATGGTCAGTGTCGTATGTAGGTCAGTGTGCTTTTATGGACAGTCCCGTTTTGGAATATGTTCTTTGATACCGACAACTGTGCAGTACACCCATTTACTTTGCAACTACCTTAGATTTAGCATGCACAGAGGATGTGTAAGATGGGTCCTGACTCTCTCATTGTGTGTGTGTGTGTGTGTGTGTGTGTGTGTGACACAGACACAGAGCAGATCAGAGAAGCCTTGAGGAAAGGACTGGAGATCAACAGCAAAGCTGTGCTCCCACCAATAGGCGGCCAGAGGCAGAACCACGATAGATCACAGTGAGTTCTCTACTAATTTCCATGGTTACATTTGGCAGTAACATTGCCTGATGTCTGTCTCCATTTTGATAAAAAGGCACAGCATTTCAGCCACTGCAGCAAACCCAGTGTTACTCAGTGAAACACTGTGACTGTGAGAGCCCTCTCATGTAGGCATTGCTATTATTGAAGGATTGATGGTAAAGAAATAGTGTGGAATACTTCAGACCATATCACTGGTTTTCAAACTCGCTGAGTGCTGTTGGTAGCAAGAGGAACAAGAGGATTTGGTACAACAACAGCAGACTGAAAAACACATCGGCAGTTAATGCCAACTGAAAGGGGTTATAAGGTCACTTTCAGTTCAAATTCACTTTTCAATCTACATTGTATCAACCAGTCATGCTCTTCTTCCTGCTGACAGCACTCAGTGACTACTCCGGGCTGTCGCTTTAAGCCACCCAAATTCACAATCACTCCATTCTGCTGCTCTGATGTCATATCCTGTGGCCCACCCAAATGGCATCGAAGCCAATCAGTGACTTAGTTGTCGTTCTCATACGGTCATGCCCGACTCTAAAGTACTTAGCGTTCTCTGGGGGCAACTTGTTATCATGTGTCATCATCTTGCTGGCAAAGAAAGGACTGTTTAATGGAGTACTGTAGGTGTCGGGTATTTCAGTGACCAACTAATGCTGCTTCACTGTGGTGATGTAAAGATGATTGCCTCTGAGATCCCACATGAGGCGGGATTGGCTCCAGCTACATATGGGTGTAAGGGGGTTGTCTTGTCCTCCCCCTGGTTATATACTTGGGGAGGATGTCGGTTAGCTAAAGGTCTGGCTAAATCTGAATGTCAAATTTATTAATTTTATTGGTGTCTGTCTTGGCTTTTCACGGTCAGAAAAAATTAAAACCGTCAACATCAACAGTTTGCTTTGAGTGTCCCTGGGGAGGAGAGACATGCTGTGAAGGGGTCAGAAACAAGCTCCTCCCAGCCATCTGAGGGCTCCTGACCTTTGACCCTGGTCCATTGATCTGGCCAGCCAGAGACGGACACATTGACCTCCATCATCCCTGTCTTCCCTGATGGTTGTGGCACAGTCTACTCCCATTATACACCTACCTAACCCCCACAGGTTTTATCAGCAGAGCCAAGTCACTTACCTTACATTTACATTTATCAGACGCTTTTATCCAAAGTGGCTTCAATTTTTTGTCAACTATCAATTGTTCAATTGTTGTGTCTCCCCTAGAGCAGGGGCACAACGGTGGCAGCTGGGATTCGAACCCACAACTTATCAGGCTAGCCAGGTTTCTTAACCGCTACGCTACCACCGCCCCAGTACAGATCAGACAAGATGTAAGCAGAGCACCTAGATGTAACGCTAGGCTTCTCTCCTTCTCTTTTAGTTTTAGAGGATTTTGCGAAACGATTGTAGTTTGTCACCTTATGGTCTTTTAGTCTTTTAGCTGGTTATGTGAAATGTGTCTGTTGTCACATTTCAATAACACAGGGTCCATAATTCCTATGGCACTGGGTCATAGAGCAGTGTGAGTGACTGGCTGAGAGCTCATCGTTTCTCCCTGCTTTCAACGGTTGTGCCCAAACGACCCGGCTTTGAGGATGACGATGTGCGCGCGAGACAGGAGAGAACCTGCTGACGCCTGCACGTTTGATCTCATTATACATTAATAACTCCAACTTATTAAAAAACCCTGTAGCTCCTGTGTGTGTGTGTGTGTGAGAGAGAGAGAGAGAGTGGGGTGAGTGGGGTGGGGGGCTGGGTGAGGGTGCGAGAAAGAGAGAAGCGTTAATTAAATTCCTATGATTCGCCTGCTGTTTGTGTCGGTGACAGCAGTGAGTCCAACACACACACACACACACACACACACTCACACTACAGAGTGTATCTAGCCCTGAGATATGCCTCTTTCTTCTGCTCCTCATACCTTAGGCCTTAGACCAGGGCCAGGCTCTGATTAATGCTACAGTTACTGCAGAAACTTGATAATACCAGTCATGTTTGTAATTAAGACAGAACTGTGTGTGTGTGTATGTATGTATGTGTAGAATTGGTGTGTGCTTGCATGCCAGTCTGTTTGTGGTTATTAAGATCCTCATAGATAGAGACTTTTTTCAGGCTAGGGTCACCACAGAGACGTCATGTGATGTCTCAGTAGTAGTTAAGAATGCTGTTTGCAAGTGTCATAGTAGTATTTGCAGTAGTAGTATTTGCACGCTGTGTGCGTGCCTGCCTGTGTGTTTGTATTCCTGAAGCTGGGCTTCACAAAGGCCTGTCTTACAGCAGACACAGAGTCTTCTCCTTTTCTCCCTCTATTGATCACTCTGGAAGGCCTGTTTGCCTCAGCACAAGGTTGTTTGTGGATAATCCCTCTCCCCACCACACAAACACACTCAGTCATTTGCTCTCTGTGCGCCTCTCTGTGATGCGCGCGCACACACGCACGCACACACACACACACACACACACACACACACACACACACACACACACACACACACCAACTCTCCTGTCCTCATCCTCACCTCCTACTCTCCCTGCTGGGTTGTTGATCCTAGTGTGTCCTCCTTTGTCAGTGGCCGAGTTTCCACACAGACACACACACACAAACCATACAAGCCCAGAGACACAGCTCCCCCATTACAAAATCAGCCCACCCTCTACCGTCACCATGAAAATGGCTGCCACTATGTATAAATCTGAAAACCATGGAGCTTTCTAATCCTCCAATCACATGTGAGGCTGTGGGTAGCCCCTAGGGATCTAGCTTAATGGATGCTTAGTGTGTGTGTGTGTGTGTGAGAGAGAGAGAGAGAGAGAGGGAGAGAGAGTTGAAAGAGATTTGAAAGCCTACAGAACCTGAGTTATCACACCTCGGGTTATGTCTGCAATGGAGGTCCAAATCTGTCCAATTAGTGTCTGGATGGTGTCGGGGTGAGGAGAGAGGAGAAACAGCTTTGGCTATGGAAACTTTGTGTGTGTGAGTGTGTGTGTGTGTGTGTGTGTGTGTGTGTGTGTGTGTGTGTGTGTGTCTTTATATTTTTAATACAATAGAAAAATGACCAGAGGCCAATTAAGGTTATGTATAGCAATTTCATGCAGAAAACACATGAGATCAGGGTTACATTGGGCCCTTTACCACATCATTTCCAGCAACTCTGAATGTGAACGCTAATTACCGTTCTAATAACAGAAGCCTTTTTATTGTGAACCTGAGACTGAAGGTCCCGCTGTGTTCTTTGATCCATTCGTCCTTACCAGAGTTATGGATCTTTGGATGTCACATTTCTATGCAGTTAGCCCTCCCCCTGCAGCACCACCTCAACAATACTAACGAGTGCTTGCTTATTTGCAATCTGAATTATAAATCTAACAGTTCATGGTGTGTAGAGGCTCACTCTACCTGAGCCTAATAAAGGGAACGAGTTTAGCGGAAAGACACGTTCTGTATTTATCTGGTTATTTGTCCTGTGTTGTCTGCTGAAGGCCAGCCCATTGATTGGTTGGCAGTAAAAAAGGTTGGTTACAATGAATTCTGTTGAGAATCTGTGAGCCTTTCTATCTTTTGTTTTTTTGGTTCCTCACTGTGGTCCAAACTTGCCCCCTAATTTCTCCATAGACAATCACTGGGACATTTGCAGACCCAGCAGGCTTCAAGGTAAGAGACAACCCAAAATAACCCAGTAAAGCAAACAACAAAAAAAGACTAAGGTCACCATTTCCTTCACTTCACCCTCCTATGTTCTCTTGTTTATCACAAATGTGTTTGTTTAGAAATTAGGATTAGGATTATTTTTATAGAAAAAACATTAGTCTGGCTCATATACTTGTTCATTGTGGATCTTGAACCCAAATATCAGATAACCCTTGAACCAGCCTGAAGAAGAGAGACTGTACATGAATATGCTTGTGCTACACTCTTGCAGTTTGGATATTTATCAGTGGTCCTGCTGTGTGTGTTAGATAACCTTGTTGAGATAACTATGAACGCGGTACAAGGCCTGTGTGTGGTTGCTGCTGTCCTTCCCATGGACTGTGTGCTCTGCTCTGGGTCCTTATGTCAGCACCCTCCTCTCTCACAGCCACAAAGGGGAAAAAGTGTAAGCCCACGGCACGACCCTGGGGAGGTGGAGGGGCTTGATTGTAGGTTAATCATGCTGCACTTTTTTTTTTCTTTTTCTTTCCCCACCCTCTCCAATCCTTTTCTCTCTCGTCATCTTTGCCATCCTTCCTTCCTCTCCTCCCATCCTCCTCCTTGTTCTCTCCAGAAGCCGCAAAGACAGCCTGGAGAGCGAGAGCTCGGCGGCCATCGTCCCTCACGAGCTGGTGCGCACGCGGCAGCTGGAGAGCGTCCACCTCAAGTTCAACCAGGAGTCCGGCACACTGCTGCCCCTCTGCCTGAGGTACTACAACTCCCATGTTCACCTTGGGATCAGACTCCGCAGCAACGGCCACTGTACTGCCACCTGGAGTGTTACATTTCACCAAGTCCCTTTAGCGCCAGTCAGCTCGGCTTCTACTGACCCTTTCTGCAGCAAGCTATTACAACCACATGCAATGTCATTCCTATGCCTCAGTTCCCATGTGCAGTGGCTTCTATAGCCAGGATGTGATGATTTTTGTTAGTCCCTTGATACAGAGTGCTTCAACTGTGGACAACATTGATACATACTGGCATTCCATGACAAAGACCAGGCATTGTGTGTGTGTGTGTGTGTATGTTGGAGAAGAGACACAAGTCAGCGAGCCCCCATAGAGAGGCCTTTGTTTTGAACATAGAGTGCACTCCAAGCCCATGCAGTGCATTCATTGCCCTGAGCACCTTCATCACAGCACTTTAGCACGACTGTTCTCCCCCTCCCATCAGATAAGCCCAGGTGCAAACAGTGAACAGCAGCAGTCCAGGTTTAAAAAAAAAAAAAAAACAAACAAAAAAAAAACATGGCCACACAGCTACGAGAGAGTTTATCACAATTTCATTCCTGTACTCAGCAGCACTTGCCCTGCCTCCAACGCCCTTCTCTGTCCTCTGCCCCACAGGGGTCGGCTGTTACACGGAAGGCACTTCACGTACAAGAGCATAAACGGAGACACGGCCATCACCTTCGTGTCCACCGGAGTGGAGGGAGCCTTCGCCACGGAGGAGCATCCGTATGCTGCCCATGGCCCCTGGCTGCAGGTGAAAAAAAACACAACAATTTTCCAATAGCCTTGAGTTTCTGTTTTATCCACTCTGTCCTGCTGTGCGTGTCTGTGTGCATGTACATGTGCTTCAAGAGATCCTGTCTCAAGGCCCTCATCTTAGTCCTCCACCCAGTCTCTCAACCCAGCAGCAGCAACAGTAGTAAATCTTGACATCAAGATGAAGTGATGATCAGCTACGCGGGATTCTTTACTGTTAGTGTGGGATTCTTTACTGTTAGTGTGGTGCTCCTGTGACTGACTGGCTGGATGAGGAGTGGCCATGGGATAGATTGAATGATGAGCTTGGAGAGCCGATGGTGAAGCTTCAGGGTTCATGGGATTCTGCCCTCTTAACTGTCCTGTGGGGTTTGGTAGCAGTGCTCCAAGGCTATTAATGGCCCACAGTACTTGAACTGAAGCATCGACTACACCATCTCTCCTTCACTGATTTTAGTGTTCATTATGAAATGAAACGGGTAGCTTTATGTCTGTTTGTACTGTACTTTCACCATTGGTCTGGGCATGGAAACTCATATCAGTGACGTCAGTATTCTGTGTTAAGACTGTAACACAAGCTCAGACTATTACTGAGAGAAACAAAAGATTTGGAATCACTAACTGCCTGTATCTATTAATTGATTATGTCTGGTTGTGAAGGCCACCTGAGACACCGGGTGTTAACAGGACTGAAGTGTTCAGTGTGTGTTTGTGCAGATCCTGCTCACAGAGGAGTTTGTGGAACAGATGCTGGGAGAGCTGCAGGATTTGAGCTCTCGTGAGGAGGTGGGTTTTGTCTCTCTCCTCCTTGCTCTCTCTTTCTTCTCCAGCATTTCCCTTTCAGATGTTTTGCATGGTGGTCGCTGCATTCACAACTTTGATTTTCCTTTCAAATTACTTATGCTTCACACGCTGACACATACATCAGGCGCCATCTGTTTAAATATTTCATCAGGCCAAAAATAAACGCCACGCTGTTTATTAAAAATTCTTGCCACGGCAAGATGAATGATTTTCTTTGCCTGTTTGCTCGGACCAGCGATTAATACGCTTTCCTCAACTCTCCCCCGACACAGACCAAGCTGCCCAAGGAGTACAGCTGGCCAGAGAGGAAGTTGAAGATCTCTGTGCTGCCGGACTCTGCCTTCGACAGCCCTCTGCAGTAGCCCTCCTTTCCTCCTACCCCTCCTCTTCCTCAGAGTTGCCCTTGGGGCATCAGCCCATCATCTCCTGAGGCCCCCATACCCCCACCCACCCACCCAATCCCAATCCCAACCTGCCTCTGCCCCCTGGCTATGGCTGCTCTTGCAGCTGTTGGTATTACAAGGGGAAAGGTTTCATAGAAGGGCCTACATCCCTCACTTGCTCCTCTCTGCACATGCACATGCCCAACACCCCTCAGCTGTTACGCCTCTGGCTACATGAACATTGCCTCCCCGACCACCGCTCCCGCCCTCTCTTAAAAAAAAATGTGCATCTTGTAGGATGGGATTTGTGTGTGTGTGTGTGTGTGTGTGTGTGTGTGTGTTCTAATGCTGGACTGCCTATAGACTGGAGTAGAGAGTCCTTGCTTTTTTTAAAGGAAAGAAACCTCACAAGATCTGCTCAGTCTCAAGGAAAAAAAAACACTACTTATCCATCAAAATACATCAGATGGCATGAAATATTGATTATGAAGGTTTTTATTTCTGTCTGTTTGTGTGAGTATGTTGTAGTGTGTTGTATTGTATTGGGGTGGGTGGAGGGGACATTTAAATTTTTAAAAGAATTTTGAATGCAGATGTCATGTTACATTTTGAGACAGTAGTGTCCTACCCAGTCCTTGAGGTGCAAAACTGAATCACTGATTGGCCAGCCTCTGCAGTCTAAGAAGTGAAGTATCCTGGAATAATATTCCTTTTGGTCTGATGTCCTTTTGGATCCTGGTCACATTCCACATAGTGTTGGAGAGATTTCTGTGATGTAAGCAGCATTTCTGAATGTACTGACAGTATTAGTGAAAATTCATTGCCAGATTCTTTTTTTTTTTTTTTTTTTTTTTTTTTTGGGGTCATGAATTCTTATTGTTGCATCATGCCAAAGATGGTGGAATTACTAAGGTATATTTAATAAATGATAACAGAAGTGCTAGGATCATGACACCATAATAAACTAGGCCTATGCTAGTTACAGTAATGATTCTCAATGTAGACGATTGTCCTGCTTGTTCCTTCAAGACATGGTTAAGAGATGAAATAACCATTTCCCTATTTTTGAACAATCATACATTTTGAGTTCACAAGGCACCAGTTACCTTGACCGAAAAGGCTATTTTTGAGGGTCCATATTGTAATGTTGTATTTCCACAGAGGGACACTGGGTAAGGAAGGGGAGAGGGGGAGAATCCTTTGTTTACATTGAAGAATCTTTCTTTGCAAGGATCCTTAGCTGCTCCGACAGGATTCCACTGGCATGAGAGAATCACAGTCCTCTGCATCCATAGACATAAATGAGACATTAAAATACTCTGCACGCAAATGTGCGTCACTGTTTCAGCATCCCTGTGGCTGTGGCATTGCTGTCGAACCAGGTTTTGGTGCTTCCTTTGGTGTCTGCATAGCTGTCCTAAAGTCAGTATTTATCTTATTCCAAGACACATATGATGATGTGAGGGAACAAATGCAAAAAAATTATGTTTCAAAAGAAATGTCTCTCTTGTAACCCACAGTGCTTTGGTCTGACACAATCAATCATTGCATTCCGTGCCTTTTTGTAAAAAGAAGCAAAGGGCTTGTGGGCACAATAGTCACTAAATATTCATATAGTTTTTTGGCATGATTGTTTTTTTATGTTTTGTTTTTTCAACAGAAAAAAAATAAATATGTATACTGTTTTTATGCCAAAACACATTTGTTTGTATTCCTAAAGTGCATTATTTACATAAAATAAAATGAAAACTGGTTTCCTTGTATGGTGGTATGACTGAACATGGCATAGTCAGCTGTGAAGAGAACAGGAACAGAGAAGCGAGTTCTGATGTTAAGACATCATCTTTTCTCTTCAGGTTTAGCTCCTGACAAACACGTGGCCTACCTCGTCTCAGCTTGTCCTGTCACCCCAAGAATACCAGCTATGCTGAGGTCTTAATTAGTCTGTGACTCAGAGCTTCACAAGGAAATGTGAGACTGATGGAGGGAATGCGTGGCTTCAACAAGAAGAGAGGGGAGAAGCCAGCAGACTTTATACAGCAAATACTGACCATAATCACCACAAATAACATTTCCATTCCAAAATTCAAACTGTTATGCAGGGTTATGCTGTATTTTAGTTAAACAAGCAGTCCTGTGGGGAATCGCAGGACATTAAACACATCAAACCACCTGTGCTCAAATTCCTCTGGCAAAGGCTATGTGGGGCACAAAGCCCACTTGCTGTTGTGGTCCCGAGAACGCCTCTCTGAAGAAAAGTGCCTCAGAGGGCAGAAAGAACTCCCCCAAATCTGCTTTTGAAACACCACACCCTATAGCCAAAGCCTAGGTGATAGGGTGGCCTCTCTAGGCTGCGTGAGCTGGATTTGCCCCCATAGCAATTTCACACTAAGATAAAAGCAGGGATTGTCAGTAATTACCTTGAATTACAAAACACTTGATTTAGAAAACATTGTATCTACATTGTGATCTACATTGCCACAACGTCGAAAGAATCCTCCCCAATTTACACGTGAGCGCATGGCATGGTGTGGTCCCCACCAATTGGGCTTGCCCATTTAAATTTCCAGCTGCTCTGAACTCTAAATTGTATCACAGAGTGTGGGTGTCACTTTCTTCAAGCATTCAGACTGCCCTTCTTCATTGCAGCCTCATTAATGCCTTCCATAAGTGCTGCCGAAAATTCTAGCTTCTCCTTTATTGGTCTTCACCCAACGCTCTATGAAAAGAGCTCAGGAGCCTACAACATACAGGCTGATTACACCATAGGTTTCCCCATGTGTAGCCACCATAGATTACCCAATTGATTACCCCATAGGTCTCCAGCAGTCTGCGAGACATACACGTGCTTATAGGTCTGATAAAAAAGAACCCTGGGACAAAGTCTCATTGCTGTCTATTCACGTTGAATGGCCTTTAGAATTTATTCTGAATCTATTTTGATAGAGCAGTGACATTGACACAGATCTCGCAACTAACATGTATGCCTCAATATTAGTGTTATTCACTCCGCACCGTTTTCATTTAACCGAGAGGGAACAAAGGAGCTTCACTTCAGTCTAATGGATGTGGTTGCAGGCCGATATCCGGCTCTAACCCTACTTCGAAAAGAGGATATTGCCCTTTTAAGTTGGACTCCGCCCCGTGTAGCCATCAACTCCTCCCGGTTTAATGTATCAAGTCTGTGACTGGTCACGTGACTCTCAGAAGGGGGGAGTAAATGTGAGATGTGTTCTGAGCCGAGTTGCAGTCCTATGCCTGCATTCCTCACATCAAGGATTTTTGCTTGCAAGAATATAGGCCCATTTATCATAAATAATAACACGGACGCGGATTGGAATAAAGCCCCCCTGCGCTGGATTTCCAAGGGATTTTAACTACAGCAGAACTAACTGCCCTGGACTGACCAAGCGAAGTCTTCTGGCGATCTACGTTTCCTGGGAATATAGCTGAATTGAGAGCATACAAATGAGGTAGAGAAAATAAATAGCCAAGATACGTCGTTTTTATCCGCTTTAAACGAGGAAAACAAGATGGCTGATGACAGCAAGCGACAACAAGGTTAAAACGACATCGTCCCCTTTAAGAACCAGAAAGCCAGCTTTGATATATAAACATTTTAAGCTCCTCAGTTGAAGAGAATATATGCATGACATTACGTTGCTGGCTATTGTTAATTGAAAACGAATACAAATCTCTTCAGTCCAGGGGCCAGTAGACCGTCGACATGGCAAGACTTGGTGTTTCGGAAATTTCTTACATCGCAAATGAGGGCAGATAGTTAACAGTGAAATAAAGATAGCGAGGTAAGGTGAGAGCGATCTGCTTCAAGAAGGCGAAAATAGAAAACTAGCGTATCTATATGAAACCTCTTTAAAACGCAAGAATCACATATAGGATCTAGTGTATGTGTGGTTTACGAGAGTAACATTAGCTTAAGCCACTTTGTTCTTGTTTTCCCAAGTGACTTCCTCGTAAATTCTAAGATATAAAAGAAAAAGGCTTTATTTGAATCATAAAAACGCACTT
This sequence comes from Tenualosa thibaudeaui, assembly GCA_027481765.1. Classification (NCBI taxonomy): domain Eukaryota; kingdom Metazoa; phylum Chordata; class Actinopteri; order Clupeiformes; family Clupeidae; genus Tenualosa; species Tenualosa thibaudeaui. Next base: position 13,636,041 of record JAIFZK010000012.1, on the reverse strand, counting down.
TCAAGCACAAGGTGTACCGCGATGTGTTAACCAATGCGATATGTTCTAAGCGAGGGTAAAGGTTAAGATGCCTTAAGGGAAAAATCATTTATTCGCGTTTTTAAGTGTTCTGTTGGTTACGAAGCTATCCGCTCACAGTAAGCTAGTTTAGCCCATTAGGTACTGGAACGCATCGAAGGCCAATCGTATTCGGGATCAGTCAGACGAAAGGTAGCCTACTTTTAAAGTCACTTTTGTACGCTGGGAAGATACCTTTACCCAGAATGACGTCAGAGATACGGGAATACAGGTTTTTATATCAGTAGAGGGAGTGTCGCTATTAATTTTTGAAAACTGACTATGCATTTTGTTAACTTCTATACACTGGGTTTCTTCTATCATAGTAAGACATCAGAACGCTGGGAACTCCTCAGTATTTTTTTCATACATTGTGAGAAAAAATGATGGCAACGTGAAAAACGTAAGCACTGTCTTTGAAAAACAGACGTCCTGCATTACAGCATTGATTTTGTATAGTCTATATTTTACAGCGTTGCGACGAACATGTGGCGAGAGTGGCACAATTTTTAAATAGATGACTTATTACAATGGAAGGGACACTGACAGATCAGCTTGACAGATGCGCTTTTCTCTTGATTTTAACCTGTCGCCAGAATGCAAATAAAGGGCAACAAAGTTGATCAGTTTAGTATACTCAAAGGTTCAAGGCACTGCTCTCGCTATTCAACCAAATCGACCTAGTAGCACTGCAATAGACAGTGACTACGCAATTGGATTGCAAAACCTGATTCTAGCTCGCCCATGCAAAATTAGATTGCTGTCAACTTTCTGTGATAAGAGTGGAAGCGACGCCAGCCTGGTTGTTTATGGAATCCGTTGTTTACACAGACTGTTGTATCAGCGTTGTTTAACGAAAGCCAGATACAGTAGCTAAGCGATTTTAAGGAGGAACATGCACAACTGAACGACTTCCAAACAAGAGATTCAACAGGAACGAGCCATATTGTTCCCTGTGACTTGATTCACCACTGAATCCGTCATCATGGCGGAGAACTGGAAAAACTGCTTTGAGGAGGAACTTATTTGTCCCATATGTTTGCATGTGTTCGTGGAACCTATACAGCTGCCTTGTAAACACAACTTTTGCCGGGGATGCATAAGCGAGGCCTGGGCCAAAGACACGGGTATGGTGAGGTGCCCAGAGTGCAACCACGCCTACAACCAGAAGCCAAATCTGGAGAAAAACATCAAACTGACGAACATTGTGGAGAAGTTCAACGCACTTAATGTTGAGAAAACTCCAGCAATACTTCAGTGTATCCTCTGCCGGCGAGGACCGCCTCTTCCTGCACAAAAAGTTTGTCTCCGCTGCAACGCACCTTGCTGCCAGTCCCACGTCCAGACGCATCTCCAACAGCCCTCTCCCAATCCCGGGCATTTGTTAGTTGAGGCCGAGGATGTGCAGGCCTGGAGCTGCCCTCAGCATGATGAATACAGACTCTACCACTGCGAGGTAGAACAGGTGGCCGTTTGCCAGTATTGCTGCTTTTCCAGATGCGCTCCCAACCATGGCCATGCTGTGTGCGACGTGGAGGTTCGTCGCAATGACATACGGGTGAGTGATTGGTCAGAATGTAACTCTCAAAGAGGCCGTAATCGAATAGACATACCTGTCAGACTCGGGCAGGTTGAATAAATTGAATCATGTAGAAACTTGTGGTGATGTATGTACACTGACAATGACTGATGACAGAAAATATTAACCAGCCATTAAAAGGGTTTTCGGGTGAAAGGAGGCACTTTTTATTTGATTGATTTCCTCTTTATGGATCACACCAAACTGAGTAAGCATCACAAGTTAGTCAGATATCTTGTGTTGTATCCCTATCTGTTTTTATGCTGTCAAAATGAGTGCTCGGTGAACTTTAAACATGCGACAAACATGGCATTAGTGGTATTGTCAGTCATCTGAGCATACGTTTTGTGTTCATTTTTCATACAGTAGACCATTTAGTGTTACAATAGAGTCGTTGATGTTTCGGAGAGCTCTTAGACTTTTAAATCTGGGCTTGGAAAGCCATTCCCCCAGGCCCCATGACCTGACCCATGAACCCGTATTGCCGAGGCCCGCCTTCACATAGACCTCTGCCAAGACTGGCAAGCAAATTTTCTATTGGACTAGCCTGTTTAATGTGAATATGTTCGAGGGCCAAAGCATAAAGTCAACATGGAAGTGACGGCACAGGGATAGATGTACTCATGTGTTGCCAGATAGCATTGACACGTGCACACGCCACACCAAATATAGACCTCGGAACACACCCAGTCAGTTCCGGCCAGCAAAGCATGCTCACATTTGAAGTCCTCTAGTGCAGCTCTTAAAAGACTCAACTCCGGAGCCACAAGGTCAGTTTAACCCATTCATTCACTCCACTGACCAACAACAAACCTGATTATTTGGAGAGGAAATGTGACGTTCAGTGTTTTGGTTGACCTCGGCTGTGTTTGCGAATGTGAACAATTCCATTGGCATACCCACACTGATCAGGTGTAGTTGCCTTGTATTCTCTGTCCTTCATACAACTTTAACAGCAAGTGCATCAGCCACTGCTTTTTCTGCAGTTTCCCTTGTAATCCATATAGTATGTGTTAGATGTAGCTTAAATTGCAATGCAGTGTTTTAGTCATCTGGAGCTCAAGGTGGCTTTATACAGATGAAAGCAAGGGAGAGAAAGGGGGAGAGAGACATGGTGTGAGAGAGGGAGAGGAAGAGTAGTGTGGGAGTGAGATTGTATGGTGCTGCTCCAGCTGCCCGCAGGAAGAATAATGAGCTGTTGTGAGGTGCTGGGCTGCCGAGCTTGGCTGGGACAGTGCCTGTGCATGCGTGGAGGAATGCTCCTCAGATGTCCAATGTGTCATGGCTGCAGATGAGACTGGCCCTCGGATGGGGCACTCCAAGGAGGGTCAGGCCCTTCTGCCCACAGCTGCTGCTTAACACACACAGGCACACACACACACACACACACACACCCACACACACAGACAGTTATGCATACACATACATTCTCTTACTCACTTATGCATACACACCCTGTGTTTTTATCCTCTTTCGCAATGGCTATAGGAAAGAATGACTGGGGCCGTGTTTGAGTTAAAGCAGTCTTCCTTCTTTCACACCCCCATTTCACACCCCATTCCTGCTTCCCCACTCCCATTTTCTTTCCCCTACATTGGCCCTGGGCACAAGGGACAACAGGGCCCTGGTTCATGCCTTTCATCCCCCAGACAAATGCAGGAAGGGTGTGACCCCAGTTGTCTCAGTCGTTTGCCTGCCACCCACACCCCCCAACCCCCCACCCACCAGCAGAGGCACCCTCTCTCCTACTCTTGATAGCACTGATGACATCATGGGAGTCAGAGAGGAGGAAGTGGCCCTCGTGGCATATAACCTCCCCCTCATCCACTGTGAAATCAAGCTATCTCCTCCCTTTCTTCTTCTTCTTCTTCTCTCTCTCAGCTGTGTTGGAAGGAAGGCCAGGAGAGTGTCAAATAGGAGGGCGTCTTGCCTCTGTCTTTACATGTGAGGCATTGCTCTCACTTGCCCGTTTTATCGAGCTTCCCAAATTCAAATATAGCTCCTATTCCTCAAAGACATACCATGTCCATTTTCTCTGCCTGCGGAGGACATTTCTTCATACCAGCGCCGGATAAGGACATATTTCATCATTTCAGTGCTGTGTAATTGTGTGCAAAAGTTGATTTGGTTTGGTTGGAGAAGCATTAGCCCACCTTTCTGCAGTTTCTCCTCCTTGTTTGAATTCAGTAAAGGGTGTTTTTAAAACAAGAACTGTCCTTAAAGATGTTCTTGATGCAGAAGTGCAGTGTTGAGTACAGTCTGATGACATCAGATTTTAGGAATTGCTGTCAAGTTGTCATGAAAGAGACACTGTTCACTGTGCACTCCCTGCTCTGGCCCTCGCCGTCTAGACTGGCCCTCGTCCAACCCAAGGGCGTCACTATCCAGAATAGGATGGGGGGGAGTGAGAGCAAGTCATCATTCAACTATTTATTCTCTGTGTCTGTCTTTTCTCTACTTCTCTCTCTTTTTTTCTCTCTCTCTTTTTGTAATCAAGATGAAGGTAGGATTTGAGAAAGAGGCGCATGTTTTCTGGAGCGACTGCGATGGTTCCATCTATTTTCGACACAAAGAGGAGAAGGGAGTTGGGAGGCGAACAGGTGGTGTGTGGCATGGGTGGACGAGGCTGAGGACGTGAAGGTGGGGGAGGGGGGGGGGGGGGCAAAAGGCCAGGCCACAAATGAGAAGGATGCAAAAGAGAAGTCAGGGAGTCCATGCGGGTTGAGGGCGCCAGGGCCTCGCCAGCCATGCAGGCCCCGCCGCTGCTGGTCCACTCAGCCCCCTTTTATGACGGGAGGAACTCAGACCAAAGGCACTGCTTCTGCCAGATCACACACAGCTCAGCTAATGCTACAGCCCTTTAGCCACCACTGCCTTTGGTGTGTCCATTTCATGTCCCTCTAGAAGAAGGCTCTTGCAGGTGCCACAGGAATAGGTGCCACAACAAGAGGGGAAGAGTAAGAGAATTATGTCACAGCTGAGAACAGCCCTAGAAAGGATTCTGTAAAGGTTTTAATCATCAGAGGAGTCTGAGCCTTTAACCTCCAAGGGTTCTCACTGAGAAACAAGTCAAAGAAATCAAGGTAACACTTTCTATGAACCCAGTATTCATAAAGCATTATAAATGCATTCATAAAGGGTTATAATGCATTCATAAATCCTTATAACCAATGACATTAGTATTCATTTCAATTGTTTATACATTCTCATGACTGTACTCATTAGGCATAATAATGTTATATAAGTCTTTACAACTTGAAGTGTCATAAAGCACTGTAAGCTTCTTTGGCCTTTTTTATTCTAGGGGAAACATGCCACTTTACTTGTTGTCTGTTATGGTGCTTTATTGATCTTCGTGAGTAATTATGTGTTTATCTGACTTTACTTAGAGTATGCACTAAGCACTTGTAACTCTTCATTACTTGGCATGAGCAATCAGACATATAAAAGGACAATTAACAAATTTAAGCTTTTTAATACTTTTAAGTTGTAAAGGTCAGTAAGATAATATTTACATTTATATTTATGCATTTAGCAGACACTTTTACCCAAACAACTTTCAAGATACAGCATAATTAAAAACTAAGAGCTGCATATTACTAACATGAAATTTGCAGTATTTTGAGATGAAAGTGCAGGAGTGTAATAAAAGTGCAGTGTTGAGAGAGAGTGGGAGGTGCATTGTAAGTGCATTCCTGGTATTCAGAAACCAGGAGATATTCTTGGAAAAGCTGGGTCTTCCAGAATTTATTGAAAGTGGAGAGGGTATCTGTAACTGTAATGTATTAAGGTAACCTTTTAATGTCTTACAAGCACAGTCCTTAGAATGTATCAATAGCTATGAACACTAATAACATTAGTTATAAGACTTTATGAATGCATTATAATCCTTTATGAATGTGTAATGGTTTATAAATGCTGGATTCATAGAAAGTGTCACTGAAATCTCTGAGGCTCTGGATCTGGAAGAGGATGTAAAATGTAAAATATTTTAAAATATGAATTCAAGGACTTGAAAGGTTTTTTCCATGTGAAGTTCACAGTTGTAGTCAATAGCATAATTAAAAAGTATATCCTATGGACATGGAATCCATAAATTTTATTTCAAGAGTTACTGGGGAAGAGGGACTGTTGCCATAACTTGGCATGGACATGCGGAAATGGTCTGATGTAAATTTGTAAATTTCAGTACAGGGTCCAATATCCACACACTCACACACAGGAACATCCATGCACACTTTCACACAAACACATACAGACACACACACACACAGGAACATCTATGCACACTTTCACACAAACACACACACACACACACAGGAACATCCATGCACACTTTAACACAAACACACACGTCCAGACCAGAGCCTAATTGGTGGCGCTGATCCGCCTGCCCATCCCAGGGGAGAGGGGGCCGTGCTCTTTTTGTGAGTCGACCCCTTTCTCATCAAAAAAGGCTGCGCCTGTAAGCCAGTTAGTTTAGATATTCACAAGACTGGGATGGGTCCTCCCTCCCCTACCCCATCTCCTCTCTCCCTCTCTCTCTCTCCAAGTCCCAGTTTGTGTGCTCACAGCTAAGTGTAAAATTATTCAGTGAAAGATTCCCCTCCCTTCTTTTTTTTTTGTATGTACATATGTGCAGAGTCTCTGAGTAAATGGAAGCACGCCTTGTTCTGTCGAAGCTGTGCAGGCATGTGAGAGAAGGTGAGAAAAAAAAATCTGGAAGGCTGAATAAAAGAAGGTGTGTGTGTGTGGTGGTGGGGGGGTTAGACGAGCCTGTCTCTGTAAAGCACAGTCGGTCGGTAAATTTCGCCTTCATGATGCATGACCTTTTGTCTTTTGCTCTAAATGCACGTGGGTGGATTTTTGAAGTCACTGAGCGGTCCCTGACAAATTGCAGATATAAATCAGGTTTTCCAGCGGCGGCTTGTGAAATTTGTAAAGCGGCCCAGCTCCTCTGCCTCTCTGCGTTGAAGCCAGACTCAGCTGGTCTCTCTCCCAGTGTTCCAGTTTACAGGGATTGCTGGGGAGAGGGAGAGGGAGGGGGAGGGGGTTGTGTGGTTGGTGCTGGTGAGGCATTCAGTTGCAGTAGTAGGGCAATTAAAATACTTAGGCTTGGGGTGCTAGCCTAGCCATAGGGTGCTCGTCAGAAGTTACCTTGAGCCTTGAAAGCGGTTCTGAGAGCTCCTTACAAAGCATGTTAGCATTCATCAGCACATCTGTGAGTGTTGGAGGGGGGAGAAGAGACATCTGTGCAGATCATCATATAAAAATGGATACGGACTCAACTCCATTGATGCAACTCCAACACCTATTCTGATGATTTGTGAATAGGCAAGGCCTCTCTCTCTCTCTCTTTCTTTCTTTCTTTCTTTCTTTCTTTCTCCTGCTCTCTATCAGTAGTAAAGTCCTTTTCAGTTGCCACCACATGGTGTAAGAAGAGAGGCATCGCTTACTGGAACATCCCCTCCCACGTCACATGCTTAGTGTCTTGCTCAGCCTCCTGGGCCCAGCCCTTTGTTGTGCTGCTGATTGACAACTTCCTGAGTTGACTTCAGTGTGAGTAATCCATGACTAGCTAACTCCAACAAACCCCCACCCCACCCACCCACCCTCTTATTCACTGATTATGAATTATGGGCCATAAGTCAGTGACATGAAGCATTTGAAAGAAATTGAAATCACAGCTGTTTACAGTAATTCACAAGGTTGGAGGGTTGAGATGGGGTAAGAAAAATAAATAAAAATGTCACTTGTTTAAAAAAAAAAAAAATGCCCCCTTTTTGAATTTCTGGCACCAACACAACAGGAATCTCGTGTTTCTGATCTATTCATGATGTGGGGCTTGAATGCCTTGTGAATAACTTCCAAGCTATTATCTCTCTGCTGAATAAGGCTGCCATACTTGAACAAAAGTCATTGTTTCACCCCCTGCGTGTGTGCGTGTGTGTCAGCGCTGGAGCAGGAAGTTCAGGCTGTCCCTGAATCATAGGTGATCTATTACCCTCTGTTGGTTTTACCTTGCTCATGGGCGTGCGTCTCATTGGCTGGGAATGGCCATGTCCTTGTCTTTTCCCGTAAACACAGTTAGCCGGTGGCTGTGGAGGGGCTTGTTTCCGCGGCGCTCATATCCAGGGCTACAACAGCAGCACTGTGACTACTAGAGGCCTCAGGAATGTGTCTTGTTCTTCCCCCCTCTCTCTCTCTCTCTCTCTCTCTCTCTCTCTCTCTCTCTCTTTCCTCATTGCCATTCTGTATATTTTCACCCTCATTCACTCTTCATTTCTCTTTCTCTCTCTCTCCCCCACACATTCTGAAAGCAGTCACCCTGCAGCGGGCTCAAGCACAAAAAAGAATCACTCCCTCTGTCATGGACACACACACACACACACACAAACAAACAAACACCCTCTTCTTCCACTCTTTAATTTCCACTCAAATATGTAGGCTTTTATATTCAATCTCACAAAAACATACTGCCATCAAATACATGCATACAAATACATACCATTGCCCAGCGCTACCAAACATTCTTACAGAGAGAGAGAGAGAGAGAAAGACAGAGAACATAGCAGAGCTTGACATTAAGTCGGAGAGTTGGTGTTCAGAAACGGAGCACTGGCAAGAGAAGAGCATGATGGCCCCCAACCTCTCTCTCTCCCCCTCTCCCTCTCTCTCTTCCTCTCCCCTTCTCCCCCATCCCCCACTCCATTTATCCCTCTCTGTTACTTTGCCAATAAATAGAATTTGAAAAATCTAAATCACTCTCACATTGGTGTCTCCTATAAGCTCCACTGTTATATTTCCTATACTTTTTCCCATACTAGTAGTTCCTGTGCCACTCTTATTGTTTATTAATACACAGCCTCACATATATATAAAAAAAAAAAAAAAAAAACATTAAGAACGCTTTGTTGCCATGACAGCAATTTTCTGCTGAACTGCTGGGTTATTTGCGCAAACATTTTTATTTCATCAAATCTAAATTGGCTGCCTCCTTAATTACTTGTCAACTCTTCGTCTGAATATGTTCCTTACTTCCTCCTGCACACACATAATCAGCATGGAAAGAGCACAGGGAGAGCACAGTTATGATGTGTGTGTATTGGGTTTGGGAGGAGTGTAAGGGGTTCAACCAAATCCAATTTTCACCACTGCAGAAACCCAGGTCAGCTGAATCACGTCGGAGGAAACGCAGCCTCCCTGTCCCAGAAGCGGGGAAATGATTCTGATTAATTAGTCTTATTGTTGGCAGCTTTTTGTCTTCCTTGCCTCCTATAATAAGGGGCTCTGGAACTTGGTCGCCATAGCGATGCTGGAAACAGTTTGTGGCTGGGATATTTAAGGTCAGTGTGCGGGGGCCGGTGGAAAAGCCAGTGTTTGTGTTCGCCTGGGCCCTTTTGTGCGTCTGTCTTTGCTGCTGCGGGCCTGACCTCCCGGCTGGTATGCATTCAGCTCTTAGGGCTACAGAGGTCGTGTTACCCATGATCCTTCTGGGTGCAAACACCCTCTCCATCCCAATGCTGTTTGTGTGAGTTCTGTTCTGTTTGTTTGTTTTTTGTGTTTTTTTTTTAATCCAGAAATTTCCCAGTCTGCATTCAGAACAGAGCCCTTAAACAGGAACTCGGGTGCAGCGCACACACACACACAGAAAACCAAAATCAAATGCAAGCCAGTAAGGTGGCATACTAATTCAAACAGAGCCCATCCACTTGCTGTTTGTTGGGTTTTAATTGCATTATTTTATTCCCTGACTGCTTAGATGTTTAGTGTTTGTTTTGTTTGCTGGTGACCAGGGCTGTGTTTGGATGTTTGGAGTCTTCTGTGTTTCTCTCTAACTCTAACTCTCCCCCCCTTGCCTCCCCTCCACAGCACGTGCTGCTAAAGCAACAGGATCGCATCGAGGAGAGGGTGCAGGACATCGAGGAGCAGCTCTACAAGTTGGAATCTGACAAACGGCTAGTTGAGGTAAGAGAGATTTGGCACACACACACACAAACGACTAGTGGAGGTAAGAGAGATTTGGCACACACACAAACACAAATGCAAACGTTTATGGACATTACTAAAGAGTGTTTGTGTGTGTGTGTGTGTGTTAGGATGCAAACCTATAGCATTACCATGCCTTAACTGACCCACTACAGGCCTACCTTTGCCCTGCTTTGCCTCAACCCCTCTTTGTTGCAGCCTCACTGCTCCAGACGCCCAAATACGGCACCTGCAGCACAAAGACACCCAGTCTTAGGCCACATAATAAAAATGTTTGGGGAATTCAAAGCACAGTGTTAATTCCACATCAAGGGAAAAAACGGGTTGGATTGTGTTATTTACGGAGCTTAGACAGAGCCTTTGAACCATCAAAGCTTTGTTGAATAGCCAGGCAAAATAAATATGTTTTTACTCTCCCAAAATGGCACTGCTTTTTTTTTCTTCTTTCTTTCCTCCTCGTCTCGTCCACCTACAAGAGTTGGTTTTGTCGGAACAACTTTGTCTCCTCCTTCCAGTGTCCTCCCTTATACTTTTCAACTCAAATTACCCATACCCCACTCCCCACACATACACACACACACACACACACACACAAAGCAATTGCATCAGAATCGAGCGGAAACGTTTGTATTATCTCTGATATCCTCAAGGCTCATTAGTAGGGGAAGACAGGCACACGGGCGTGTTATTCTTGTGGGAGAAGACGGGAAAACAATGGTTCATGTGGCCCGCGGGTTTGTCAGTCGGCGCACACTGGATCTCGCCATATAAATAACCATTCTTATGTGCAAGAGAGGCTGTCTCTCTGGCCTGTGGCAGCCTCATCTGTGGTGAAGAGAGAGAGAGACTATAGGAAAGACATATTAACCCGGAGAGCGATAATGACATGAGATCGATAAAGACAGGGTGTTGCCATTGTGAGTTGTGAATATTCTTTTTAAAGTGATGTACTGTATACTGCATGTTTGTGTTCAGCTTGTCCATCTGGTTTGTGTGTGTGTGTGTGTGTGTGTGTGTGTGTGTGTGTGTGTGTGTGTGTGTGTGTGTGTGTGTGAGGGAGAGGGAGAGTGAGTGTGTGTGTGTGTGTGTGTGGTAGACTTGGGCATTGTGTCTGTGTTTTTGCAACTGCAACTAGCGTGGTTCTCCTAACAGATCACCTTCACAGCATTAGGGCTAAAGCCTGGCATTTTCTGCATCATTGCTTTTCCCCACCTCCACTCACTGACAACAGTACCTCCTCCCTTTGTCTCTGCCCCCTCCCCACACACACACACACACATACTCACTTTCTCTTTCCCATTCCCCTTCTTTATCTTTTCCTGTTCGTATTTTTTTCTCCTCCTCCCTCCCCCCTCCTCCTCCTCCTCTTGTCCTCCTGACCTTGAGACCTATCCTCTCTTCCCTCATTCTCTTCTTCTCTCCCTCCTCCTCACCGCCTCTCACAGTTTATAGTGCTCACTGACACCGACACCACACCCCTCTAAAAAGGGACAGCTGTGAATGTAGAGGTCTCTACCTGGACAGATTATTATGTGACTAATGGGGCACTAGACCTAGTATTTCTTGGATGGGGGGGGGGCTTTAAAGATGGATTCTCTGGTCCAAAGAGCAAATCTGCTCTGCCCTACTCTGTGTATCTCTTTACTGTGGCCTGTAGTTGCTGTCTTTCCTCTTTCCTCTTTTCTCTTCTGCTTGGCAGGTCTCTGCATTATTCCCACCTCTCTCTGTTTTCTGTCTGAACCCTTGTGTTTTCTCCTGAAATCCCTGCAATGCTCACTGGCCTCTTGAGTCTTGTTCCCTTTCTCCCTCCCCTCTGGATCTCTTTTCTCTCTATCTTCTATCTTCATCTCTCGCTTTCAGTCACAATCACCACCTCTGTCTATTTGATATATATATCCAGTGCATCTTTTATATATATATATCCATATATATATGCAGTGCTGTGGTTGTCAGTGTTACTGAGGTATCAAAAGAGCTGCTGTGGTGTGCTGTGGACATTGCATGAAGGCCAAAGCCTGTTACTCATCTCTGCTGCTTTTCTCATCCCTCCTCACTCACTCTTCTCCTCCCTCCAGTTAGCTTCCTCATTCTCTCACTCTGTTCCCTCACTCTGTCCCTCCATCATTATTCCTGACGTGTGTGTCTCTCACACTCTCTCTCTCTCACACACACACACACTCACTCACTCACTCACTCACTCACTCTCTCTCACACACACACACACACACATATACACACACACAGACGGACACACACTCTGACTGACTCTTTCTCCGTCCCTGCCTCCCTCAGGACAAGGTGCAGCAGCTGAAGGAGGAGGTGCGGCTGCAGTACCAGAAGATGCACCAGCTCCTGGAGGAGGACCTGGCCAAGAGCCTGGAGGTGCTGGATAAGGCCCAGTCCAAGTTTTGCCAGGAGAACTCAAGCCAGTGCCTGCAGCTTAGTGGCCGGCGCCAGGAGGCCAAGAAGTTGCTCAGCTCCGTGCAGACCGTCTTCGACAAAGCCGACGACATCAACTTCATGAAGGTGCGAGAAGGAGGGGTGGTGATATGTGGATGAGTGGGTGCACTGGCTCGTCGGGTGATACGCGGACAAGCGAGCCCACTGTGTTTTGCCTTTCGTTTAATCTCCATTCTCGGTGCTGAACTCTCTTCTCCTTCCTTCTCTCTCTGTACTCATCTCTCTGTCCTCTATAGCTCTTTCTCTTTCTCTCCCTCTCCCTCTCTTTCCATGTGTTTTAGATCGTTGGCTTGCTACTGCATGCTCCCACGTACACACACCCACGCACTCATGTTGCAACACACATAAAATGCACACACACACACACCCACACAAAGAGGCATCATAAAATAGTGGCCATACCTGCACTCTTGCTCAGTGGCTCTGTGTCACTCCTATCTGTAAAGGGAGATTTGTTTTGAAACCTATACTATAGATAGAGAGGCAGTGAGTCGGATCATCATTTATTGCCATTGCTCAGGTCCGAAATCAAAAGCGTGGCCCTAATGTGCAAAGCAATACACACAAAATAAAAACATCATTCACCAAGATGGCATAGGACACCCACTGTGTTGACACACAGACATTTACCAGCCTTTCTCTCTCTCACACACACACACACACACACACACACACACACACACACACACACACACGCACACGCACACGCACACACAGACGTTGCTCAGACATCGTCCTTTGGATGTGATGACTAATTCACAACTCTGCTCTCCCCTTTTTTCTCCTTCACAGAACACCAAGCCCGTCAAGATACTAATGGACAGGTAGGAGTCTCATCTGCAAGTAATTACTTGAGCTAATTTTAATGATTAGAAAAATAAATGTTGATGTTTATGACTAATACATTGTGTTTTTTTTTTTTACTCTCAGAACTCAGTCATGCATAGGCAATAGCCTGCCCCCTCATAAGGTCGGCCATCTGAACTCCAAAATCTTCCTCTCAGAGATCTCCAAGAAGGAGAAAAATCTACGGAAAATGCTGGAAGGTATGACCATTATGATAATATAATATAATATAATATAATATAATATAATATAATATAATACCTGTATAGAATATAATACCTGTCTCTCCCTCCTCCTCTGTCTGTCTCTCTCTCTCTCTCTCTCTCTCTTTCCCTCCCCCATCTCAGCTCCCTTCAGTGCCCCGACACACTTCCTACAGAGTGTGTATCCCTGTAGCCTGAGCAGCTCTGGGGCTGAGAAGCGCAAGCACTCCACCGCTTTCCCCTCCGAGAGCTCGTCCGGGGCCACCGGCTTTCTGGCCGACTCCTCGTCCTCGACCTCGTCCTCCTCTTCCTCGGGCCCCCTGAGCAAGCAGCAGTTCCTGGTCCAGAGCCCCAGCAGTGGAGGTGGCGGCGAGGGCCAGTCCTCTCAGCAGCCGGCACCCATGCCAGGGCCCTGTGGCTCGGCCTCCGCAGCCGCGCAGCACTCGGCTTCCGTCTTTCCGCCCCCGCCGCACCCCTACCCCCCGCCGGGGGGCAGCTCCTCCCAGCAGCCCCTGCTACCCCAGTACGGCGGCCGCAAGATCCTCATGTGCACCATGGACAACTGCTACTGCTCCAGCGTGCCGTCTGTCTCCAGGCACCGCGCGCACCCACCATACCCGCGTTCCAGCTCCTTCCCCTGGGCAGTGGGCTCACAGGAGTACCCCCACGCCCTGCCCTCGGGGCCACCCATGTCCCAGCCCCTGCAGGGCCTGTCCATGCGGGACTGGATGGACGCCTCACAAACGCACAGACACCCCGACTTCTACGGCCTGTACGGCCAGTCCTCCGCCAAGCACTACGTCACAAGCTAACCCATTACCCTGCACGCACGCACGCACACACACACACACTTATATATGCACAGACATATAAACACACACACATTTTGCTCCAGGGTCAGGACATTTATATTTGTTTTGTTGTTTTTGGTGTCTTGAGTTTGGGTTTCTTTCTTCTTGTTTCCTGGTCACACTTCTGCATCTTTCTAAAACGATGGAATATGGGGAAGTACACAAATGGACGTTGAGAGAAAGCAAGCCATGGCAGGATTAGAGTTGGGTTTTTTTTCCCTCCCTCGCTCTCTCTTCTCTATTCTCCTCCTCTGTGCTTCACACTCACTTGTCAACAAAGAACCAACCCAACCATCAGCACTTTCCCATTCCCTCCTGCAAGGTCAATCAACATAAAGGGAATCCAGAAAGATCTAGAGAAGGACGAGGAGGGGCAGTTGCATGGAGAGGAAGTGAGAGGGGCTACCTTCCTCCCGTTTCAAATGACAAACCCAATTTGGGATGGCTGCAGAGGTGTGAGGCCCACAGGAGTACTGACCACCGGCCAGGAATTGGACCCCACCCCACATCCCTCTTCCCACTTCCCTTTCTGGTTTCATGCCCTTCCTTTCCATTGCTCTCTCTCACTCTTTCCTCTCTGTCAGTTGGTCCTTTTCTTTTTTCTTATTTCCATCACAGCCCCCACGCCTCTTTCCCAGTTTGTGCACTCTCTCTCCTCCAGCTGTAGGTAATAATAACAGGTTTGGCTCAGTTGCACATGTTTTAGCTTCCCCTGCCCTCTCTCTCTCTCTTTCTCTCTCTCCCTTCCTCCCTTTCTCTCTCATGCACTGCCCTCTGGGTGGCCCGTCTGCCTGCCTACTGGGGCGGCAGCACCTGGACCCTACCAAGCTGTAACCACGTAACCGAAGACGGACGGAGGAACTGCGGACTAGCTGGAGTTTCTCACACACATGCCTTTCACGTGCCCAACTTAAATGGAGGCTTTTGGTGGTTTTGTCATGTTTACAATTCTATATAAATATGTTAAGAAAATCTATACGTATATATATATATATATATTTTCCTTGGACTGAAAGGGGAAAGGAGTTTTTGTCTTAATTCTGTTTGGAAGGCATGCCATCGAGGCACCAACCATGTAATCTGCACAGATTATTTTCTTCTATTTTTCTCTCTGGAGGCTCTCCATGGACCTCCACCATTGTGGCACTTGAGACTTGAGCTGGACTCGCACTTCCTGTGTCCAGTGATGTTACTTCCTGCATCCAAGCACATGTTACTGCATGTTCATGCGGAATCAGAGTCTGCAGAGTAAAGCAGCCGTGTGGCCGCATTAAGCCACAATTAACTGAATGCAAATATTTTATGTTAGCCCAGTGACTGGTAGGACCAATCAGATGTCATCTTCCATACTGCACAGTTCTCGTCACCATAGAGATTCTCTTTGCTTCCTGTTAGTGACGGTGATCATGCAGGATGGCCTTCACGTGCATTCAGAACCCAAGAGGCTAAAAAGGGGTTTGGACTGAGAACTAGTTGTTGGAATTCTTTTTACTCGTGAATTTTATACAAGGAAAAAGACTGGACTACGCATTTTCTGCAATGAAAAAAAAGACAAAAAAATCAGTGTGCTTCAAAAGAGTATTAAAATGCTGGTTAACAGAAACATATACAGTCTTCTTTTGTAAATATTTTGTGCAACAGAAATTGAAGCTCTGATCAAAGTACAGTTTTAATGAATTGTGGTTCAACAATAAAAGGCGAAACATATGGGCAATGATGGCAACACTGGCTGTGTTCTTAAGATGGAGAGCTTCCTGTTCATATGCACTCACACACACACTATTTTAACCAACTCTGCCCCTGTTCATTCTAGCATCAGTGGAAAATTAAGTGACTCAAATCCATGCCAAGTTGTGATGAGAGAGGCAGCCATTCTGTCCCGCACATACTTTTTTCTTGTTTTTTTCTCTCTCTCTCTCTATGCTCTTTCGGTTGCATTATGACTGGGCCAGAGATCTCGGCTGCTCTGGTTGGTTGTCAGAAGCCATTTCCTAACTTCTGTGTTTTTAAAGATGTGCAGGCTTTGTTGACCTGGTTTGCCTCTACATCTGCAGGAAGGTTTTCAATTTAGGGATGTTTAAACAGTCCATAGAACATTAAAGTCTTTATTTTAGATTTCTTGCCATCCTCTTTTCTTGATAAAAATTTTATTGAGCCACTCCCACACCAACCCACAGTCAAATACACATTATACTGTGCAAAATAGTGGTCAGGCAGGGGATGTTAATCTCCTTTGATGTTCTAACTGCTTACTATAGCAATGCATGTTTCTTGTTTATTCCACAGATATCTTTTCCAGTAGGTTGTCAATAAACCACTCAGGCAGGTTCTACATCTGTTATATTGCTGTCTGAAGACAGGTTTGATGCTGCTTTAAGGACAACATACCAGAGGACAGCACACTGTATTCTTGAAGGGTTTTAACAAAGGAGAGAGGCAATAACCCTTTAAACAGGATGATTCCCTAATTGGTTTGGTGCTGTCTATCCCATTGTAATGAGGACATGACCCATGGTATGCTCTGAAATGTCACAGTTTGCCTTCCCTCGCACTGTGTGGTCAGTGCAGGTGGTGGAGTTTAACAACACAGGCCTGTCTCCTGCCTCCTCTTAGCAAAGAGCTGCAGTCGCTCCTCCCGTTACCCAACCCCCCATCCAGACCCAGCCTCATTCCAGTCAGTCCAGAGGACCTTAATGCAGGGTCATTGGGTTCAGGGGGCCCACTGCCTTTGTGTTAACCAGTCTGCCCTCCACCCATTGGTGCTCTTCCTAAATCTGACATAGATAAATATTTTGTCTAGTTCTCCTCTGCTCTGCTCCTAAAACACAAGTATACCCACCCCATACATATTCTTTCAAAAACTCTTCAACCCACTCTAAATTCTCCAAAGATGTTTGCTCTCTCACTGTCTTGCATTAAGCAATTTCACAAACCCAAGCACATGCATACATCCATCACAATGTGCTCCCTAGGCTACTACCTATGAGCATTAGCATCAGCAGCTTACAAGAGGGAATGCAGTTTACTCAGTCAGGGATCAGGATTCTAATGACTAGCTTCAGTCAGTTAGCCTACCTGCTGGCTACCACCATCTTCAAACATGGAGTGTGGCATAGGCCTATAGGTTACTCACATCTGGCCACATTTTTACAAACAGACCAAATGGGTGCCACAAATTATGTGAACTGGCTGATCCTCCCAGCAGGAAATTCCCAATTCAGCAACCAGTCCACATGAGTGAATAACTTGCGGACATCAGAAATGTGTTGTCTAAAATATGGCCAGATGTGAGCCCAAATTGGATGCCACATTTAATGCACAGCTGTAACACAATGTTTTGGTGCTAAATTTGTTAGCCTGGCCGTTGAAATGAACAGGGCTAATTTCCTCCAGATCTTATATATTCACGTGTTTATTCAACTACATAGCACTGCACCCTTTGATTGACTCAATGATTGAGACCGGGTATATACCAGGAATATCTGCAGTCCAATATTCATATCATAAAACTATAAATTGGAGGTTATATTATCAGCTTATAATGTATCAGACTTCTCTAGTATTCAGTAGTGAATTATGTCCAGTATATGAGGACCTATGCTAGCAAAGAAGCCCTCAAATAATGTACTCCAGAGAGTAAAATTGTCCAACCTCCTGTTCAAAAGTCAAGAAGTAGATTTTTGTTTGATATTGTATGTAGACTACTTTAACATGTCATGATGCAAAGGCAACAAATCCAGATAAAACAAAAACAATTTTCGACCTGCTTGTGTGTAGTGTATACAGTTGCGATGTCCTTCAGAACCATCAAGTCAATATTGCATCCAGCCTGAGATCTGGGAGATAAGACACATCCCTTAGGTGCTCCAGACCATCCCAATAAGATGTCAATCATAGAGTCACCACGGTAACAATGAAATGGTGGGGGTAGGGCGGGTTGAGGGGACAGTTGGTATGAGGCCGGGGCACAGTCTGTGACACTGTCATCATGGCTGCACTAGACTCTCATCTCTTATTTATGGGGTTCAGTGCAGAAAGTCTCCCCCAAACTGCCTGTCTATATCTCTGCTGTTGCCGCCTGATAAGAAACCCATCTCATCATCATGCTTGGCGACTGTCAACACTTTGCCACCAATTAAAAGAACTCTGCTGTATTCCATTTTTATTCTCTCTGCTTCGCCTTTTATGGCTGTGGGTGGACCTGCCATATGCTTCTGGAAGACTCCATAAGGGGTTTGTTTTTTCTGCCCTTTTTTTTCAACTGTCTTCTTCCCTCCCCCACTCTTGCTATCACATTGTCTTTCTCTCCCACCACTGAAGGTTTCTTGTGCTTAATATTTGGGCATTTGTCACCTGTAAGTATGTGTGTGTTTGTGTGTGTGTGTGTATGTGGGGTGTGTGTGGAGAAAATATGTTTTGGGGGCTGGTGCGAATGTCTGTATGTGCACAGCCTGTTGGGCAAATAACATTGAGTAACATGGGAAAAAGCTATACTCAAATTTGATTATATGGAGTTTTTGCTTTTCTTACTCTTGTTTGCTGTATCTGCATAAGTATTTATGGTCCCATCAGGTGGGGAGATGTGCGTGGTAAGTGTGTGTGCTTGTGAGTGACTTCACAGTCGTGTGTTCTCAGCTCTGGGCTAGATGTGAAACCATCTCTTGTTTCAGAAGTTCCCTTTTCAAAAGGAGCACCTTTTCGAACAGCCATTTGAAATCTTTGTTTGGCAAGCAAACGGTGTGGGCATGGAGGGGCTGAATATTGATCTGTTTATGTTCAATATGTCAGATCCATCTGAGGACCAGTCCTGTGGTTCTCATTGTAGGCTGATTTGTGCATGTGTGTGTGTGGGTGTGTTTGTGTGCTCGTGTGTGTGTGTTTTTTTTTCAGCGTGGCTGCGGGGGCTATAACGACATGCATATTACAAGTGCGCTGAGCAAGGCACGTGTGGCAGCTGATGAGATTAAAGAGAATTCACCATGAGATCTTCCCCACTCACTCATGTTTAATTTAAAGTGTCCAGGGATAGGGAGTAGCCTCAAACGCATATGGATTCCTCCACCACTTTTAAACACACGTCAGTTTGGGAACCCTATTGTTAGCCACCACTGCAGGGTTTTTGACTCCAGCTCCGTGTCTACTGGATTAATGGGATCTAGAGATGAATTCTATAAGCTGATTTGACAAGACACCCAAAAAAGGAGGTAGAATTTCTGAGGGATTCTTTGTTATCTTCACTAGACTGGGATGAAGAATGTTTACTGTCATGCTAGGCACAGTTGTGGCTTCTTTTTCTTTCTTTTTCTTTCAGAATCCCCTCCTCAACTGAGCCCACTTCTGGTGGTCAAGGTCACACTCATCACCACGACCATCTGCATCAGTCCATCCCCAACCTTTAACTTAACCCCCTCTTTCACCTCCATACCTCTACCTTCTCTACAGCTTCCTGGTCGATGCGTGCAACTCCCCTCCCCCACACCACTACTGCCTGGGGCTGTCTGAGGTTGCATGCCTGTCTCTAGCATATGTGCTTGTCTGGGTTACAAAACACACACACACACACACACACACACGTGGAAAATGCATGTGGTAAATCTGCATGTGGGAGGAGGGAGACTTCAAAGAAATGAGCTGAGGTTTAATATCAGTCAGAAGGAAAGAGGGTGGTGGGGGTGGGGTGATTAATACTGACAGTAGAGCTGGTAGCAGAGTTCTCTCTGAGGCTTGTTCTAAATTTGCAACGTTTGCACCATTTGTTCTCAGGGACGTGTCGGTGATGTATTGTGTGTTGCACCAGAGAGCAGAAACTCCCACAAGCCCCGACGTCGAGGAGCATGAACTGGGCAGCCTAGAGGCCAGAAAACTCCATTGGCTTCAAACCACAGGCGAGCCTCAGACTCCAGGCAGAGCCAGACGCTCTACAGAGTCCAGCACCGACTCATGGCCAGACACAGTCAGTCAGTCAGTCAGTCAGGTATTGTCCCTTGTGTGTAACACACTGTGTGCACTATGTGAGAGGATGGGACAAAGTGAGTAAGATTTTTTTGTATGTGTGTATGTGTATGTGTGTTATGTGTGTTTGTGTTATGCGTGTGTGTGTGTGGTGTATGTGAAAGAGGGAAAAAGGGAGTCAGAACATGAGCATGAGAGAGAGGGACGGAGATGAAAGGGCAGTTGCCTGTTTAACTGCCAGGTACACCCACCCAGAACCTAGTTGTCTGTTTTGGGGCCCATCACATGCCCAATAATCTATTTAGAATGCAGAATTAAGATTTCTGCCATCCAGCACACTTTACCTCCAATCCCTAAAGCCAGGGAAGGATAATCCACAATCCCACCTAGATGTTCTGAGGCAGGCTGGCACAGGTGTAGAGGAACAATAGGGCCGGAGCCCAAAGGTTTGTCAGGTGGGGAGAGAGATGGGGAGACAGAGAGGGAGAGAGAGAGAGAGAGAGAGAGAGATGAGGAGACAGAGAGGAAGAAAGAGACATAGATGGAGGGAGATATATATATGGGGAGACAGAGAGGGAAAGAAAGAGAGAGATGTAGGGACAGAGAGAGAGAAAGAGAGAACAAAAGACAGATGAAACAATAGACAGAGTACAGTAGGATATGGTTAGACATGGAGGCAGTGGAAGGGAGTATTGTGCGCTAAACAAGTCATAATCAGCAGTCATGACTGGGGAGATTTGTTTTGGTAGTGACATGCTCTAAAAGATGGTACTTTTAGGGTCCTGTGCAGTTCAAGTCAAGGCAAGTCTTTCTTTCATGTGATTCCTTTCATGCAGCATTACAACAGCACAGATCTGTCGCATGAGAAAGAGACCTTGAAAGATCTAAAGCAGAGGACAAATATACAAAGGCATGCACACAACTAGATAGAGGCATAATTCAAGCAAGGGAAAGAGGGTTGACCTCAACCTGCTTCAGCTGAAATCACCTCACGATAACAAACCTAATCATGTTGATTGACACCTCAAACCAGAGTATTGTTGTTGAATGTGCAGGATGTTTGACAGAGGGAATCAGCCTAGACATAGAGAAAAGTGAAGTGAAGGAGTGAGGACAGGAGAGAGAGAAAGGGAAAGAAGAGGGGAAATGGAAGAGAGAGGGAAACAAAAAGGGAGAGAGAGAGAGATTAAGAAACCTGAGTAGAACCATTTTAACCCATTAAAACCCTGCAAAAAAGACCCCCTAAAACCTAGGATTTTCAGAAAATGCAAAAGAATTGTCAACACCTATTAAATGCTTTGTTTCTCAGGCCCTGTAGCAGAACAGAAGCATGAACTAAATATTGGAGAGCCTACAGCTTTGTCTTGTATTTGGATTGACTTGCTTAACCATGATCTTCGAGTGTACTTTTTGAGGTCAATCCAGACTCCTCTCATGTCTGGTTCCGCGCTGGTGGAATGACCTTCCAAGTGCTACCAGATCAACTGATACCCTCTACACCTTCAAGAAACTCTTGAAGACCCAGCTCTTCCAAGAATATCTCCTGGCGTAAATTTTGAGAATGCACTTAACTTATACTTAATTTCTCTTCTGCACTTTATTACACTATTGCACTTTCAACTTAAAATAGTGCAGTTTCCATGTTAGCATTATGCACTCTTTGTTAGTTTCTTTCATTGGGTTGTAGCTTGAATGTAAGTCGTAACTCTTTTGTAAGTCGCTTTGAATAAGCGTCTGCTATATGCTTAAATGTAATGTAAATGTAAATGAAAGTCATTGGATACAGGGCTTAAAATGATTGAAAGTGAAAACACATAGATGCTGCTCCAGATTTTAATGGTTAAAATTGATCTTTAAGGATGGATCTAAGGGTCACAGGTTCTCCCTCTAGCCAGACCCCTCAGGCAGGGAACCAGTCTGGGCAGCTCTGCTCCCTGGTGCCTCTGGAGCTCCACAGGCCCTGCAGTCAGGCCTGCAGCCTGTCCTCCTGTTCCTGCCCTCTGTGACATGCCAGGCTGGGGTTGCCTCGGGGTCGCTGAGAGCGTCACACCTGGACAATCCTGGAACCTCCTGGTTCTTTGTGAAAACTTCTAGAATTTCCTACAGGATAGGAAAAGTAATTATCTATCCAGCTATCTTAAAGGGATATTCCGGTAGGGAAGAATGGGAAAGAATTTGGTACAACATAGACAGCGAATTGACTGCTAATGCTAATTGAACAGAGTATGAAAAATGACGCCAAGAGTGAGTTTCTGTTAGCTTTAGCTGCTAGTTCCTTATTTTGATCTATGTTCCAAATTGTATTGTTTTTCTTTCCAACTGAGAGCACTTTGTGACCTCCAACAAGAAGGCTATGGGTTGAAATGCTTGAAATGATATCCCTTTAAAGTGGGGTGGGTTGGAGGGCAGAAACAAAGGCCAGAGCAGGTAATAGCTCACTGATGGCTTGCCTTGCCTGATTCCGTCAGTGTGTGAGTAGCTGTAGGAGTGAGGCAGGGATGGGGGCTCTAGAAACAAGCAGGCACTGTTCACGTTTCAGCTTCACAGAGCTGCAGTACTGACATGCTTTTGCAGGGTTGGCTTCAGATCACATTCACAGGAGCAAATGCCCCAACCCCCCCTGCGCACACACGCACACACACACAGCCTACACCATGTGTTGCAGCCTTTTAATCCCAGGGGGTTTGTGCTAATAATTTGGGTGCTACTCAGGTATCACTAAAGCAGCCGCAGACACAGATACACAGTTTCTCATCAGCACTCACCCCCAGCACTCACACACACACACGCACACTCACACACACACACACACACGCACACTCACACCTAATTCCCCTACACAGGAACATGAGATGTGAGCTGAGCAGGGGCCACTCTCTGGGCCCACACATCCCTGTCTGTCACCGTTCAGAGCCGGATGTGTTTGATTAGCCCGCGGAGCCCAGGAAGGGCTGGTGCCTTCCGAGATGAGGAGGAGAAATAGGAGGAGAAAAAAGAAAGCAGTGGAGGACGAGAAGGAGGAGGAGGAGAAGGAGGCACTAGCAGCTGCCGCGGGCCTGCTGTGCTACAGGGGCAGCCAACGCAAACAGCAGCTGCACCACAGCTGACACCTACAGAGCTGACAGAATCACCCACAACCAACCCTGCTCTCTCTCCCCGTGCTGCTGCCCCAACCTCATTCTGTGAGGGAGTGTGTGTGTGTGTGTGTGTGAGTGCGTACAGCTAGTAGGAGGAGCATGGGGAGGGAAGGGGAGGAGAGTGAAGGAGAAGGAGGCGGGGGAGAGTGGTAGGGAGTGTGGAGGGTACCATGGCAACGCACAGCTGTCAAGTGCATCGGGCCGCGCCCTGCTAACAGCACAAGTCAGGCGGGCACCGCTGTCAGGAGAGTGGGGTGGCAAGGAAGAAAGGAAGGAGTGGGTGAGTGTGTGTGTGTATGTATGTGAGAGAGAGGGGGGTGGGGTTTGGGGTGGGGAGGAAGACTGTGGTGGTGGTGATGATCGCTCACTGACACCTAAGCAAACAAACACCCACACACCATCCAGGCATGACCAGACTCGCACCCAGCCTCCAGAAACTAGAGGTGACGACGCTCTCTCTCGCTCTTTCTATTGCTCTCTCCATCTCTCCCTGCAACACACACATATATGCATGCACATGTCCAATCACATGAGCACACAAACTCACACACACACATACATACACTCACAAAAAATTCCACTGCATCTGCAAGCAGTAGTTGGTCATTATTGTAGCTTTTCTTTTCCCCACGTGAATGTTCACATGCAATTAAACTGCTATTCCCAGCCGCGTGTTTGAATGGCCATGTGTTAGTGTAGGACTATCCACACCTCGTTCTCCTCTCCAACCGTGTGACTCAACCACAGCAACCATGTGCCACTGGGTTTACTGGGAAACACTATGAAGAAGGGAAGCCCCTTCAAAAAAAAAAGAAAAAGAAACCACCCAAAACCAGCTCCTGTCACTGGAGGAGGTATTCACAGGAACAGAAACCGGATGTTGCCCAAGAACGGAATAAACAGGGATCCATTCCAGATTTATGAATTCTTTTCCTCTCAATAATTTCTCCCATTGGAGTTTCCCTTTTATTGTAACTAGATATAGGCTAGTACAGAATGTCTTTAATGAGACCCAACTGGAAGGCTGCGGTCATGATGAGTGAGGCGAATACGTTTCTCTCCTGTTTATTTCCTCACATTTAATGTACTGCGTGTGTCACTGGAAAATATGAGGTAAATGTTGATAGAAGAATTATAGTTATGATCAAGACATGCGTTATATGGATCATTTTCATAAACAATAGCGGATCATGCTTTCTTAGGATGGCAAACCCAAGAAATGATTCACTCTCAAGGACTGTACCTTGGCCTGGCTTCTTCAAACAAACTAGTGGGTTTAATGTAATGTGTGTGACCTTGGTCATCTTTCATTCACTGGGCATCTATACCCTTCTCATTGCTAAAAACTGGGTTAGGTCAGTGGAAACCTGAGGCTGAAAATCCAAAGTGGTGGCAGAGGAATGTAATTTCCTACACAGGCTCCGGTTGAAGGAGTTCTGGCGAGCATTAGTCTGGTCCTGCCGGGGTAACATGGCCAAGTCAAACGAGGAGCGAGGATTGGCTCTCCTCACCCAGACAGGCAGAGCTGGGAGGCGTCCATCACCAGGCGAGAGCAGTGGGACTCGTTATTCATTTCGCACCTCAACCACTAGGCCTGAGAATACACGAGGACACGCACACGCGTACGCATGCATACACCAGGGATGCAAATAATCGCTTTTCGGCGACTCCCTCTTTTTACGTCGTTTTGGGTGACTTGTATGAATCGTTTTTGGGATGGAAATTAATTAAGGCTTTCTAGTTCAAAGGATGGACACGAATTAAGTCTTTCTAGTTCAAAGTTGTCCAAAAGATTGATAAATGAAAGTGAAATGTTAAATTGCATGTGACCGGGAGCGCCTTGTTATGACATCAAGAATTCACTGATGGCAGCGAAGCCAGTAGGCTACTTGCTTTGTGGATAGCCAGTTTACGCACCATTACGCATATCCACCGGCAACATTAGACATAAAGTTTGGCTCATCATGCAACTATTTCTGGAGGGGTCACAGAAGCTGGCTCTGTTGACATCATCAATAATAACAATCATCATCAGATCAATCGGCTCGTTATGTCTTCCGTAACATATCCAAAAAAAAAGCCTTGCCTTTTTTAAGTGTCAGGAGGAGCGCACAACTGTCTATGGGGCAGGTATAGAACTGTGTAAATTTTAGCATAATAGTTTGCGTTGTAGCTATTAGCAATGTGGCTAATCGCGATTAGCATAATATTGGTCTTTTAAGCCTAATGAATCTTGCATTTTGATTACCAACCAGCTATATCCTGTTGTTTTATTAGCCTACTATGTTTGGATTAGACGTAGCTGACAGTGCAGCTACCTACCCTGACAAAAACTGTATTATTATTTTGGCATTTAAATACCTTGCATAAAGAGTATAGAATATAGAATACAAAGAATATAGCAGTGTTGAGAGGAGCTGCAGTCCAACAGGGGATTAATGTCCTATATTTAAAAAATAGTATTTTAATAGCCTATATTAGAAAATAGTATTTTTTGCACAATAGGGTAGCGCTTGATGTACTTTCAAGAACATCAGTGTCCAAACATTACTACAGAGAAGTGTCATAAAGACTCTTATGGCTATTGTTGCTATACTGTACATATGCTCAAGGTAGGATTGTTTGCCAAGATAGTGATGATGGTGCAGCAGCTTTGGCACAGACTAAAGCTATATCTACATTCACCGTAGTGACCATATTATACCTTAACCTCCAAAAGGGGCTCTGTATTGAACACCCCTAATACACTGCCCGGCAGCCACTACATCTACACTGCACAGCCCAACAAACTAACCCATCCCTGACACACACACAGACACGTACACATGCTCACACACGCAAACACCACACCACACACACACATACACACACACTGTCACACATCAGCTCACACACAGACCTGGCACACATCCTATCTGCTCATCCTTTGCCAGGCCGTTAACTTAAAGTTACTGTCTAATGGGTTGGACTTAAGTCCAAGAATAAGTCTAACAGAGAGGCAGGTTAGAAGGACATGTGGGGACGTATCACGCTGCTACAGAGCCTGTGTCTGCTCAGGCGTGCCTGATTCGCTACATTTTCACAGAGTCTTCCATATACTTTGAGCACAGGGACAATGCATCTGAAATCAGGCCAACGCAGCAGAGGGACGAAGTACAAAGAGGAAATAATGTGAACATCCTTCCTCTCTGACGTGAGTGTGAATGTAACACTTCTGTTATTTCACAGCCAGCAGGGCAATTCCTCCTGCTGCTGCTGTTCTAGAACCAGAGCTGGGCCATTCTCCCCACCGCCGCTGTTCTAGAACCAGAGCAGGGCCATTCTAGAACCAGAGCAGACGATTCCCCCCCGCCACTGCCGTTCTAGAACCAGAGCAGGCCATTCTCCCCGCCGCTGTTGTTCTAGAAGTAGAGCAGGCCATTCCCCCCACCACTGCCGTTCTCCTCGCCTCAGCAGGTTTTTCCACCATGGGAAAGGCAGCACCTCCTCACCTCTGTAGGGTGAGGTGAGCGAGGAGGAGTGTCGTCTCATGTCACCTTTGCCTCCTTTCTCACCCCTGACCCCTACGACCTCTGTGTTTACCCCCAGGCCTCGATCACTCAACCCCTTTCTCACCTTGCCTGTGTGAGTGCTACTCGTGTCAGCCTGCAAATCTGAACTGTCTCCTCCATCTTCACAAGGGACTCTTCCGACGGACGGAGTGGGTGGAGGGTTATGGGTGTCCTTCATGGTTCAAAGACACCGCCTCCCTTATCCCCAAACCCCCTACCCCTCCCCATCTCCCTCTCCTAAGCCCATTTCATTTCGCTCCTACGCCCACCCCCACCCTCACCTCTTCCCCCCTCTGCTGTGGGTAGGCAGGCACCTACACCTGGGCCAGAGCCTGCCTCACTGCCTTACTAATGATGCCGAAACACTCCTTAAATGGGTGAGCAAGCAGCATGACAGGCAGGTGGCACTACAAGATGTTGTGATCCCCCCCCCCATTCTGTCCCTCCATCCCAGTCCCCTCACCTCCATCTTTTCCCTTATGCCTTTGGTCTGCAGGCATCCTTTGAGTTCTTTATTATCTTCAACATGCAGAGTGCCTGCTTGAAGGTGTCGCTAAAAGCCCACACGAGCGAGTGAAATGATGGGCTCTTGGGAGGGCGGTAACGCCTGTAACACTCCTCTTTCAGTCTCTCTCTCTGGCTCTCCTGGTTACTTAAATCATATACATAAATCACTTACAACTGCTGCCATAGGCAAAGCTGCCATTCCTGCTAACTTAAACCGGACGTGCCGACAACAGGAGTTCGTTCCCTCTCCCTACACGTGATTTACGTATGTATGAAATGACTGGCAGTAGGAAGTTACTTTGCGAGTTTCCTGATTCTTCATAAAGCCAGAAGACACAGAACTAACTAAATATTTCCTCGTTCACTCAGCACACTGCACTTTTTGCACGCTTCCTGTAAGGTCACTTGTACAGTTTGTACACTTGTACAGACCTTTTTGAAGCCCTCCTCATTTTTCTTACTCTCCTGCACTTATTACACCCTTTTAATTAATGCATTTAAGTCTGTGGGCTATTTGAATGTGTATGACATGCAAAAATTTTAATTAATAAATAGGCCAAGGCTTTAACTGTTTCACTCAATCCCCCACCACTCTGCACGTACTTACACACACAAACACACACCTCAAAGCACTTAGGTGTTGGGTACACACTCGTTCACACACACCTTCTTCAAGGCTACAAATACACATCCATTTGTAAATCCACATATAATACACCAGTAATATACCCTCTGTGTAGTTGGCCTGGTCAGCTAGTTAGTTGCAGAGCCAGAGAGAGTTTCCACTACTGCTCTGTTCAATAAAATAAGAAAGTAAAATAAAATACTCAAAAATGAATATAAGTGCAAATCACTTGCTGGTCCACCACAGCTCCAAAGTATTCTGTATCTGTGCATTTTATGAAATCATATAGCCCCCGTCAATCCAAATATCTACTTTTATGCCTCAATACCACTGCCTGGCTGACGCTAGCACCAGTAATATATAAATACTTACGTTCAAAACAAGTCAGAATAAAACCGGATCAGCTGTACAAGGAATGAGCACAGTAAAAGCCTTAGTCAATTTCAGTGGCACTCCAATAACTCTTTAAAAACAGCAGGCCTGGACAGGATAACGCGAGGTCTTGAGAGGTTGCCATAGTTACATCAGGTTTGATGTTGGTTCAAAATTAGCACTGGCATGTGTGTGCGCCTGTGTGCGTATGGTCTTCCTGCCACAACCACCTCCTGGTTCTAAATCAAAGCAAGGTCCTTCGATCCAACAGAAGCCATTGGTCATGTATTCAGGGGAGAAGGAGTAGGTGGAGGACTACCTAGTGACAGAGAAGGAGCAGACTAGACTGGACTAGACGAGTCTGGTTAGAATTGGTTAGAACTGAAATTGGTCCCTCTAGCATAGCTCATAGCTTAGATTAGCTTTGGTTTTGAAAAGAAAAAAAAGAATCATTGGATCATTCTATTAAAATATTTTAAATTTTATCAAATATGTTTTTCCTCTGAGGTAGTTGAGATTAATTATTTTTCCATGTTCATCCATAATTGCACTTAAAAACTCATAGAATGCCTGTGGACCAATCAAATGCCTGAGCTGAAATGAACTGCAGTGTAATTGGATAATTGCTGCCTTAACTGCACTAATGTGACGCTGTGCTGTAAAACAAGAAGGAGCTGAATATCCAGTCCTATGAACAGGAAACTACAGTAAAAGAGAAAAAATACTGTGGATTGTTTCCTCCTGTGGAAAGGGGCACAACAGACATACAGCAGAGCATAGTTCACAACTTGTGGGTTATAAAATGATCAGGTTTAAATAAAACAGGAAGGTGCAGGCTGCCGATTCAACCTCAACCATCTGCACATAGACCTGCTGCTGTTGCTGCAGCTGCTTTTGAAATTTTATTGGTACAGCAGGGGAAAGCATACACAAGCATACCTCCATTCTGTCTTATGGATCACACTTGATTTCATATAAAATACTCTTTTGTAAAACAAAAAAATCACACACAATATAATATACCATTATACTCAACACAAAGCCCATTTACACTTGAGAAGAATCAGCATGACGGCTCTTTCATTTTACAGTCCACTTACCAAGACTAGTTCTCTTAACACAGACTGAAAGGTCTACATCTGATGACTCAACATGTATAGGTTGACTGTGTAGATGTGCGCATAGCAAAATGCAAACATGCATGCACACACACACAGGTGCACATGCTCACACACACACACAAAACACACTGATGGAAGTTTCACAGGAAACAGCGTACTAGTGGTCCAGGTAGGTAGTCTGTTCAGTCTGTTACCATGGTTTCTGTCAGTCATTCATTCCTTTGTGAGTCCCACAGGAGGGAGTGAGGGTAGGAGGACAAGCGAAGGAGAGAGACAGAGAGGTGGGACTGAGAGACTGCTGCTGTTACAGCAGAGATGAGCATGACGTGAGCAGTGACGCTAGTCTCAGAAGAAGCCACAATGTGGCTGAGGCAGCTCACCCGCTCACTCTGCACCTCAAACCAGACGTACCAACTGGGCCGCCACAGAGCACCAAAAGTGTGCTAAAGAATTTAGTGTTTTTGAACAAACATGAGAAACACACACACACACACACACACACACACACACAAATCCTCACACACAAATCCTGCTGATACCTCCAGAGATCTCAGAAATGTCACGCCGTTCTTTTGGGCATGGGTGATGACAATGTTGCGGTAGTCACACACTCAATACCCATGTACAATGTACACAGCACACCACTGCAGGTTTTTTGATATTCAAGAGGACACACAGTCACACAGCCCTGCGTTTAAGGCCAGGAATATCAAATTGAACGATGAAAGAGATAACTCAAAAGTGGCAGAAGTGGTGATCAAAACTGAGAGATGGAGAGAGACAGAGAGAATGAAAGAGGCAGAGAGAGAGAGAAAAGGAGTTCTGCGGAGACAGGCTCAGTCTGACATCAAATTGAAGTAGGCAGCAGGGTGTGGGACAACACAGAGGAGCTAGCCAAGTGGTGTGGAGCAAAAGTATTTCTGACATCCCCAGTTGCCCATGTGTGGTTGGGGCGAATCTGCAATGGGTAGGGCTGGGGAGGTGGTGGTGGTGGTGGGGGGGGGGGGGTTAGCTGTGTGAAGGGAGGCGCTGAAAGGAGAGGTAGGGTGTAGGAGGGGGTCAGGCAGCTGTCAACTTCCTCTTCCCTGGGCGTCAACAACTGCTGTTCCAGCACAGGTCATATTCCATCAGCTGGGGATCAGCAGCAGCTGTTCATTCAGAGATCCTCCTAGAATTATTATTGTTTGTTTAGTGTGTGTGTGGTGTGCGTGTGTGTATTCACATGTATGTCTGTTCCCACATTTCTTGACCAGTCCTCAGGAAACTCTGTTACTACTTCTTCTTGGCGGTAACATTCTTGCAAACCCAGTTCATGCCATCCTGAAAAGCAAAGGAAAAGCTTCTCATCATGTAAATAGTAGTTTGTAAGACCAGACGGCGTGGTCTGAAAACCAAGTCTCTTCCTTTAAACCCTCTATGCCTTTCCCAGCAGCCTCCCAAACACTCTACCTTCCCAGAAGAGAGACATATGTACAAACAGTCTTTCAACCACAATAACCTTCACTGACACACAAAGACAGCCTCGATAGACTGTTGTGAACAGTCAATTTTATAGCTCTCAGTTACAAACCTACGCTGTTTGATTATTCAAATGTTCAGCTAGACTTCCTTCCTAAATAGCTTTTTCAATTCCAATAATAAGAATAATAATAATGATGATACATTTTTCTTCTACCGTGTGTCTGTCATAAGACCTCCTGCCACACAGCTGTGGTAGAAAGGTCTGGTTACAACTAGAACTTACCATTTCTGAGAGAAATGCTTTTAAATCAAATTATAGTATTTGTTAGTTTTTTTTAAAAAAAATATATAGATTTATTTATTAGATGTTTTTAGTTCCTCACCTGTACCCCCTCCCCAGTGAGGGCTGAGCAGGACTGGATCTGCCAGATGCGGTCCCGGATGGTGTGTAGGTTCAGGCCCTCTGCCATCTCTGAAGCAGGGGCAGCAGTCAGCAAGTCCTGCTTATTGGCAAAGATTAACACGGGTATGCCACTCAGCTTCTCTTCATCCAGAAGCTCCGCCAGCTCCTAACACACACACACACACACACATGTACACAAACACATTATCAGACATCTTGCACATACAATATACATGGCATATTAACTGACAGAACAAACATAACCTTTAACCATCTTTTCAGTTATAATTCAGGAAGATAAGACTCCTGTGACTAGTGATTATAACTCAAGTTAATTACAGGCATTTCAGTGTGAAAAATGTCCAGTGAACATACATTTTCTGTTACTAACATTGAAGAGGAGTCTAAAAACTGTACAAAAACAGCTTAAAACATCACCCTTACCTGTCCTGTTTCTTCAAACCTTTTTCGGTCTGCGCTGTCAATTACATAAATCTGCAATGACAGCACCTAGAATTATAACAGATGTCTCAAAAGGACCCAACTGTTTAATAACACCAAAGAGACACTACATTAAAGAGTTGCCAAAAATGAAAATGGCTTTTGTCTGCTTCTGTCAACATCAAAATATTTTGCTGTCATTAAACCAAAGCATAAATGTCTTAACAGGTCAGATATCCTATTTTTTGGTCAATAAATTCTAATGTCATCTTCCACTCCTGCGTGCGCAGTCTGTACTCCTTAACAATCACTCTTTAATGCCATGGTCAGCCACTTTGGGATTGTATGAGTTAGTTGAATTCAGTGTAAGATTGGTTCAGTTGATATATCGTTTTCAGTGGTATGAACAAGCACTGTCTAGCATAAATTTATATCCAGTGAGCGATGTTGAAAGCGTCCACAGTGCTCACCAGAACATCTGTGTTCTCAAAGTAGTTTCTCCAGTAAGGCCTAATCTTACGCTGGCCACCGATGTCCCACACATTCAGTTTGAAGCCCTGAGACTGCACACTCTTGATGTTGAAGCCCTGATTGGAACATGAGCAAATGGCATGAGTTAATATTCATTTGAGCCTGCAAACAGTAATGTCAGACAGTATGAACAGAGAGAGAGAGAAAGAGAGAGGTTGTCGGTATGCAGCTTCCTTTGCCCCTGAGCCATGAAACACCACTGTACTTCTATTAATTTGTCAGACTGTGATAGAGTAAGAAGCGTGACTTCATGCACTATGTGCAAAGCAGTGGGTGTCTCAGATATAGCTATCAATTCTTTTCAATTCTGAAAAGACTTTGTGGCGCTTGTGACATTTCCATATCCACCTACACTGGCCTTGTACAAACTAGCGCTTTGAGTGTCATGTTAATTTAGTAGTTTGAATAGGCGGGAGAAAAGGTCATTTATCAGAGGTGACTGCAAGCATTTCCCCATTCTTCAGTAAAAGAGGGATCTCATCCTATGGCCACAAACCACCACAGCATGTGCACAGAGAAACAATGGGCATGTGTGATAGACTATGACAGGATGTGGTTGGCACCCAGCTGTGTAGAAAGAATAATATGTGTGTGTGAGTGTGTGTGTTGACACCACCTGTGTTGGGGTTATGTGGGTAATGTCTTCAGACGCCAGCTGTTTGAGGAGAGTGGTTTTCCCTCCGTTATCTAACCCCAGCAACAGGATGCGCACCTCCTGGTCTGGAGCACTTTTTAATTTTCTTAGGATGGACAGCAGACCCTGCAAATAAACAAGACAATCACATCCCTCTTTACACTATCCAGACCATAACATAACAAGGGTTAAACTTTTTATAAACCGAATACTAACGTATCTGACGCGAGGCCCAATGTAGATTCATCTATGAATATTAATAACTTAATTTCACGGTAGGGATATAACGTTAACAGAATGTAATGGTAACAGGTTAAATAGGTGCGCAGGTTACATAGACGGTAATGTTAGCCACAATAAAGTTAAGGAAATTGTAACGTTAACGTATTGATATCGATAACATTGTTGCAATTGTGGTCTGGTAACTTTGTAACTAGCATTGTTGTAACATGACATTGTTGGAAGCTAACTGCAATACGCTACCTATCGTCTTAGCAACATGGAGAGTAATGTTAAACTGGTTGTTCCGCGGTGCGCATATGGTGTGGTGATTTACCGCAACACACCAAGCTGGATATTGATAGTTTGCTCCATAACGTTAACGTTTCACCACAGGGTTAAGGCAGCTGAATGGATGCATTGTTGAGTCAATCCAATCTCTAGAAGGGCTATGTTTGAAGTGTCTGCCTTGTCAAACGAGAAAGTCAATTCCTGCATCATTTATTAATGCAGTTAAATTGCGACACACAAACTTCACAAACAAACGTCAATAAACTCACCATAATGATGCCTCAGCTAACGTTGTTAGCCCTATACCTTCGAAGACGCCACCAAGGGTTACTAGGGGGAGCTAGATGACGTCAGAGTCCGTTTCAAAGAAAGGTTTCATAGTTTTTTTTCGCGGAGATCTTCTTACTTGCAATGTGAAAAACAATGTTATGTTACACCTTACAGATATACAACACAACGTGTTTATACTGCTATATCTTGTCAATGTGCGACATACCGCAGTTTCTTTTCTGATACCGTGAAATCAGATGATTGCATGGCCTTGCCCGATCATTGTGCAGAATTTCTCTGGCACCTGTGACTTGACATGAAAAACAGACCTCATGTAGGAAATTGCGAACTATCTCGTCTGTTCAGACTGAACATTGTTTGGAATAAAGATGACTTTTCCTCCTCTATTTTGGATCTAACTTTACAAAGCCTAGAACATGACTTGTTATACATTAAATAAAACATTTATATAAATATAACACATAAATATTAATATAACATTTAGCAAGTTTCGTTAAAAATACCCAAGTCCAAAAACAAGGTAAAACCCAAACATGTCGCCAACAGAGCATGATGCCCTCAAACCAATTTGTGGAGAAAACAGGCGTCAACATTTGGACTCATATATACACCCTAGCGGTGACGCCGTGTAAAGGATTAGGCCTGTCAATTGGATAAACGAATGACAAATAGACAAATACGGATTCCTTATAAAAATTAAAACAAAGGAAGTGTTCAGAATCATAAACTTACCTAAGAAGTGAATTCCTACATATGCAGACTTCATTGTCATAAACCACTGTTAATAAATGGCAGCGTGAAAGGCTATACAAAACGTGTTTTGTTACTCAGATGTTTAGTTCTGGCGGTCAAACATATTCATGCCTATGTGACGCATAATAAAAACAGACAGCTTGGTATGCGTGTCTTTTTTTAAACATAGTGTAAATAAAAAAGGAATTTTATTTACAGTTTTAAAATGTACAAAATGGCAACTGTAGCAAACCTAAACCGTATATTGCTGTACCAAAGCTTACTCACACATTTTAACATGCACCACACACCAGGTTTTACACTAGCTGCCAGGATGAAGTAGTGCACCCTGATTGGGTAACACACTGATTGAGTCAGAACTACAACTCTGCTGGCATTAAAGAAGGAATCTGATTTAGAAATTTCAGATGTCTGTCCACATTAGATAACATTTTTTAAAAAGTAAAAGCACGATTAATAGTGCTGCTTGGAAAATCACAAAAACAACTTGGACACCGCATGCAAGTTACTACACTACTTAAAAGACAGTCCTTTTACACTGTGTTCCCTCATTATACCATAGCCATCTTGTGCAGACCCCTTATTTTTGGGCCTCATTGAGTCACTCTTAACAATGATTCACAGTTCATCCCAATGCATCCTCCTTTTCAAAAGCTGCTGGTGGTGTACAATGAATATAATATAAAACATATTCCCTGTGGGGAATTCGAGTCCAGGATTCTTTTAATATAGAGTGTGTCTGTTTAGTATGCTCAGAACTTTTGCTTCTTCTTTGCTGGTTTAATAGGCTCAAGTTCTTCCTCAAGCTCATCTTCAGACAAATCTGACTCTTCATCATTCTCAGTGGCTAAAAGGAAAGAAAAGTCAAGCTGGTCTTCATATTGTTCAGCAACTGGTAAAGGCTGGGGGTCTCAATTGTGGGGTTTAGTCTACAGGATATTTTCTTTGAAGACAAAGAGACTTGCCATTCACCCATTCATTATTCAAAACTGACACACAGGAAACAATCACTTTTTAAAAGAGCAAGACACTTAACATCTGCCCCCCTAATTACATGTGAATGTTACCACAAATCACATTAGACCTTAAATATATATGTAAATAAAATATCCCTGTATATTTTAAATACAATTTCATCAACCTCTTTGTCATTCCATGCAATAAGTGTGTGAGGTAACAATAAACACAGAGTAGTTATTGCATCTTTTCCCTTAAAACAGTCATCTGTAATCCTTACCAACAAGATGCATTCCACTAACGGTGACAGGGCCAGTGCCAGACTTTAAACGAAGGGTGACTGGTGCCATCAGTTCAAATCCACCAAGGCTCACCTGCAGACAGTATCAAAAAGATGAATCATGCTTTATACAGTCATAAGTATAATACAGAAGCGGATGTTCATGCTTAAAAAAAATTAAGTGCCAACAGCCCATCATTACATTAATGAAACTGCAAGGCAAATCAGAGCTTATGCTAATGCACACCTGCCAAAGTAACATAAATACTTGAAATGGCAGCACTTGAATGTGTAGCACAGTTAACACCATGCAAGTAGCAAGTTAGGCCTACATTGTACACGACATTACCATAGGAAGGCGAGAGACATGAAGAGATGCAACAGGTACGGATGTTTTCTTCCCCTGATAGTTCATTGCAGTCACCTCAATTACATTGTACTCCTCTTTGGCACCATCTCCCAGGCACACCTACAAGAGAGCAGTAAGAAAAAGAATATAATCAAACTTCGAAATTAAAATTATTAATAAATATAATAAAATTATCAAGAGAACAACATGTTCAGTGAGAGAGACCCTCCCACTACCACGTTTCTGGGACAATGGGTTTCCTTCACAAACATAACGAAGCTACTGTTTACATTTTACTTACGGTTCGCAGTTCAAGAAAGTGTTCTAGATCTTCATCTTCATCTGCCTGAAAAGTGTAGAAGGGAACTTCCGATGACAATTCACAACCTATATAAAGTTTGTAAAGGACACAGCTGTTAGCTGAGGAAGGAAACCGCAGACCCAAGCGTCGTTTTGTCATAAAGGAATGGGCTATGCGATAGAGAGATCACATTAGTTAACGAACTAAAAGTAAGCATATTTTACTACATATTCTATTTCCCCACGTGTGCCTAATGTGGTTTGTTGACGCATGCTATGCTTGGAGGAAGAATCTTACTGAAGAGATAACTTTCCAGTCTGGATTGGCCAGGGATGCTACCAGCATCAGATGCTTCATCAGCCATGATTGACATAATTAAGTCGATGTAGACAAACTGTACCGAAAAATAATATAGAGATTTTGCAATTGCAGATATTTAAACACTTGGCAGCACACAAATGGCTCCCGCGAGAAACAGCCGCACGTGAACAGTCGCAAAATGACAGCGTCA
This sequence comes from Tenualosa thibaudeaui, assembly GCA_027481765.1. NCBI lineage: Eukaryota > Metazoa > Chordata > Actinopteri > Clupeiformes > Clupeidae > Tenualosa > Tenualosa thibaudeaui. The sequence continues at coordinate 13,599,369 of JAIFZK010000012.1, read as the reverse complement.
CTGTTAGGGGCGGACGCTCTAATGACGTTAAAATATAGCGACTTATTTCATGACAAATCAACGCGACACCCTGGATAACGAAACGTGGGTCTAGTTTTGATCAGTCTTTACGTTTTTTTTTGGTTTTTGTGGTAATGATAACGACTGTTTAATAGGTAGGTCTCACACTCACATTCTTTTTTCCAAAACTGAAAACTCTGATAAGGTTGTGGCAAGAAAGAAATGGCAAGTGAGGCTAAAAGACCAAAGTTGGTGGCTGATTCTGCTGAAATTTTGGGCGAACCCCTCCAAACGTTTTTACAGTGGTGCCATAAAGTTGAACTAACCATAAGCAGTAAGGTCTGCGTTTCCAAGGAAGGTACTGTGGCGGAATATGGGATGTTGGCTAAACAAGATATAAATGAAGGAGAAGTTCTCTTTTCTATTCCCAGAAATATTCTGCTTAACCAGCAGACTTCTAAAATTAAAGATGTGCTTAAGGAGGGTAAAACGACTCTTGAGAACAGATCTGGATGGGTTCCTCTCCTCCTGTCTCTTATGTATGAGTACACCCATCCCCAATCCCTCTGGACGCCATACTTATCCCTTTGGCCTGACTTTAAGGCCCTCGACCACCCAATGTTTTGGTTGAAAGAGGAAAGGGACAAATTGTTGAAGGGAACAGGAATATGTGAGGCAGTGGAAACGGACCTGGCAAACATTCAGAAGGAATACACGGATACTGTGCTACCATTCATCCAGTCACACCCAGAACTGTGGGATCCAGAGAAGCACACACTTGACCTCTACAGAAGCCTGGTTGCCTTTGTTATGGCATACAGTTTCCAGGAGCCTCTAGAGGAAGAAGAGGAGGAGGAAGACAAAGATGCCAATCCTCCGATGATGGTTCCAATGGCTGACATGCTTAACCATGTGTCCAATCACAATGCTAACCTGGTGTATACACCAGATTGCCTGAAAATGGTGGCCATTCGTGACATTTGTGCAGGAGAGGAGATCTTTAATACTTATGGCCAGATGGCCAATTGGCAGCTTCTTCATATGTATGGTTTTGTGGAGCAACATCAGGAGAACAGCAATGACACAGCAGATCTCCCTATGTCCATTGTACACAAAGCGGCGCTGCGGCTGACCCAGACTGAGGAGGACCGACACCTGCTTTCGGAGAAGTGGGATGTGCTGTGTGACATGGAGATCATTGGAGATGGAGACAGAGCCTTCATCTTTGGCAAAAATGGTTGCCTCACTGACACCGAGCTGTACACGACACTGAAGATCCTGTGCATGGAGAAAGAAGAATTTGAGGTGTTCCAGGAGGACAGGGAGTGGGAGGAGGCCGATGATGAGGACGAGGTGACACAGGCCTTATCTAATGAAGGCATACCAAGTTTAGCACCTTCTTGGCGACACCTGCTGCATACGGCAGTTGGCCTCACTCTGGACTGTTATGGGGAGAGTGTTGAGGCAGACAGAAAACTTCTTGAAGACCAAGAGGCCTTGGCCAAGCTGCATTGCCGGAGCAGAAGAGCACTTCAGGTGCGCTACGGGCAGAAGATGATTCTACAGCATCTTCAGCAGATCACTCAGTTGGATGTCAATACACTGAAAACGTCTTGAAACACGTGCCTCAGTGAAGGGCACCAACTGTGGCCTAGTCTAGATTTTGAGAGGCTGAACATGCTTTTGTAAAACCTTCCAAGGTAAAATGTTTTTGCTAATAAACATACCTTTCCTACCTCTGGCCCTTAAGAATAAGTTTGATCTTTGAATGTATCTGATATCATAAATGATTCCAGAATGGTAGCCAGGCTAGCGCCACCTAGTGCTTCCGCTCAGTTTCATTCATGTATCAGGGAGGCAGCCGTAGCCCTAGGTGTGACCGTCGCACCGTCTCTGAGCTGGGACGGGCCAATCAGCAAACAGAGAGAGGGCTGAAAGCAATAACATTGAATTCAAACGATGCGTTCCAGCGCATAACACAAGTCTCAACCAAACCAAAGAAAGTATCTGCCCACCTCGGAGTGAACATATTCCAATTGCTAGGTGTTGGACATTTTGCACGAAGTGAAACGATGTGAAAGTGGCTGGTGCATCAGGCTACCAGAATGGGTGTTCACATCTGAAAATGAGAGTGCAGTGGTGCAGATCACCCACTGGCTCAAAGCATTTCATTAATTTGTCCAGTTCATTTATCCCAAAAGGATTCTAGTATTGAAGTATCAACAATATTTGTTAGTAGTTGGATAAGGTCAGTGAAGTTAGTTGAAAACCAAAGATAAATTTTACCTTCTGGTTTTACTGATTAATAGGGGAAAACAATTCTCTGAATTTATAATATAAAGATTGATGTAGTGCATGAATCTACAAGTGAAGCAGATGTAATGGGTTAATGTCAGCATTGGTTAAGTAAACTGATAATCATTTTCAATTCTTTCTTGTACTCTTCAATTCTTTGAATAATTATATATTTAACATTGTGTAAATGAAGACAGGCATACATTATTTGAACATGTTTAATTATTATTATTAACAATAATAACCATCTTACATACAAATCTTACAGAAAGTATACTTGCATGACTCCTTCCCAAAACATTCCAAAAAATGGAAATAATAACCACTTTTTAAATATATACACACACCATCTCACCATCAATGAATGTTCGAGCAATGTAAGCCCTTGTTATTTATGGATGACCTGTTCTTCCTCCATAGTAACAACATTGAGGTCAGACATGAGAACAATTTACGGGCCAAATGTGAAGTTGAGATTTACAAAAAACACCACAGTAGCCGGGTAGTCTTATTGGCCAGAAGAGGTGTTTTCCTGCAAACAACACCAGAAAACCTTGGTGATGACTTTTTAGTCCCCTGGGCCTCTCATGGAACTGATAAAGCAGAGAATCATTTTTTTTTTCTTTGAGTATGTATGTCCACAGGGAGATGGAAGACCACTCGGCAATCTGACAGGGCCAAAGATGCCATCCTGGGTTTAAAATCCACTTAACCTTTTGTGTGCCTTTTTGCAATACCAAATTCAAGGTCATGGAGGCCAAGTTCTTTTGTGTGTGCCAAAATTAGATCTTTTGACCAAAGTGCTCAATGTTCATCTAAACCTTTGAAAACAAAACAACTAATGTTAAAACATGTGTTGCCAACAAGAAGCTCTTCTGTGATGGCTCCCCACACCTATCATGGCACCAGTCACTACGAAGACAACTCTCCTCACTTTGGCAACTGCCTTACTGGACAGAACTCAGAGCAGATCAATACAGACAGCAAAACACCTCTTGACATTTAGGTTATATTTACAGAACCAACATATCTAATTAAAAGCTTCACTGCATAAAAAGTAATCGGCTGCTGGTCTATTTGGAAGCTCTTCGGAGTATATATTTAGAACAAATAATCCATATTGGATAGGTCAATTTCAACTGTACTAAAGTTGGTCAAAGTTAGGAGCAGGTATACCTATATAATTGGCTTTCCTGACAGACTAGAAATCCCACAAGTTTTCTCCATCTAGCTTCACTTATCACAAAGTTCCAGAAAAAAAGAAAACAAATCCCATTGCATGAACATATGGGAGAAGGCAACAGGCCTAAAGGCATTTCTGTGCTTGACTAAAACCATCACAGAGCCTCCTGAAACCAAACATATGGATGGTTGGGGACCACACTGTGCTCTGTGCACACAGCCATACTGGTCTGTATGAGTGTGGTTGTTTTAGGACAGGCAACCTTTCCATGTCCATGTATTTGGCCTTCAGGTCTGAAGACCTCACACAGTCACGTCACCCCTGCGAAGGGAACAGACAGGACCACTTACCACCTGTTACAGTTGCACAACTGATGTTTTGATCACTTATTGACCATGCTGTTTAAATACACCATTATGTGCTTTCCTGATGAGCGCAATTCCACAGAAAGGATGTTATTGGAGTGGACTGAGATCAAATTTGACTCGGGTACACCAAAGACCACCAAGGGGTCCTGTAGAAAGGCCAGTCTGTATGAAGTTCAGGTAGGCCTTGTGCTTCACAACAGCACCTCTAAGGGGTTTTACTCCTGTTGCATTCACTCACTTCACAGTCACACAATCCTCTGTCTCACTCACATTCACCAGCCCACATATCACAAAATTATGATTCAATCCTCAAAGTCACACTCACGTACACACAAATATAAGAATGCAAGTGGGAGACTGACAATGGGGCTTCAGCCCCTTCAGCAACGATGTACTGAGCATGCTCAGTATGAGCTCCCACAGTTTTCATGGACATAAGAGAATCATCCCTCCACTGCCCAATGGAACACTGCAACTCCACCCCCCCCTTCAGACCTTCTACAAGGGCTCTCTAAATAACTGAACAATGGGGTCTAGCTGAAGGAACAAAACAAAAAAGTTAACTTAAGCAACAGCGTTCTACAGAAACCTTCAGTGCACAACTTCAGAAGAGGCTACCTTGATTAAAACCTTACTGTTGAGGTGAACTACAAGAAAAAATAAACACAATTAAAGCAAAGTAACCATCAAGGCTAGGAAAGATGGCAAACATGTTGAAGGCCTTGACTGACACACTCTGCTTTCTTCCAACACTGTTCCTTTAAGATGTCCCCCCACTTATCCCCTCTTGCACTCTTTTCCGCAAACACATCCCAGTGGTTCATAAGCTCCTCCCCATGATGATGATGTCTTTCGGAAAGCCTTCCATCTTGGCCACCTCAAAGCAGCCCAGTTTGCTGTAGAAGTCCAACATCCTTTTGTCCATCTGCCTCACTTCACAGAAGGCACCATTTGAGCCTGGGAAAACATAGAAAGAGGAGAGGAACAATAAAGACAAACAACATTAGGAAAGGGGGCATACAAGTGAATGAGAGTTTGAGAGAATGATGGAACGATCGAAAACATCAGGTGATACAAAGGAGAGTGAAAAAGAGTGAATGATGGAAGGAAAAGATCAGGCGAATTAACCCGCTTATTTTTTGGTTTCATAAAAGCTTTTAGTTTTCTATGGCTAATGGAGGTGAAGGTCACTCCTCCTCACTTACTAAGTTGAGAGTCTGAAATAAAACACCTCATCAAAAATGAGAGGGGGGGTGTGGGGAGGGGGCAGTATGGAAAAAAAACCTGGCTAGAGGCTGCATTTAGTGAGGTGAAGTAGAAGGGACCACACACAGATCAAACCCCACGACAGCACTTGACTGCAAGCCACGTTTGCCAAGGTCCAGTAACAAGGCTCTCTTTTTTCCCCTCTATCACTCCCCCCCCTTCCATCTCTCTCTCTCTCTTTCTCTCATCACTAACACCCTTTAAACAGTGCTCTCCCACACAGTGGTATTCATGGGGCAGTGGAGGGCTCCCAGTCATCGGCCATGCCTGAGAGAACATGCCCTCCAAGAGGCAGCTTCACCCTCACCGCTCTTTTTCAACATTCCAACCGATGTGTGCATCACTTATCATATCAAGCAAAACATTCATTATGAGGGCTAACGGTGAAGGAATCATAACAGGGCTGCAGTAAGGCTTTCAAAATGACATCCAGACATCCACCTTTTAGGTGAGGTTGATTTAAAAAAAAAGAATCAGTCATATGTCAAAGCCAAATGGCATAAGTTTGTGTTCAAAAAAGCAGAGACATAACCATTACATATCATCTATCAGCTATCATATCAGCTTTGAGAACAAAGTAAACCAATGACGGTAATATCAGATACAGTTTCTGAAAGACACACCATTGGCTTTCAGTGAGGAGAGAAGGCATCCCATCATGCTTTTGGCCACGCTGGGGTCAGTGACTTTAGCATGGATGTCGACCTTAATGAGAGATGGGAAGTTTCGGAGGAAGGACTCGGGAAGACCCTCCTCTTCCTCATGGAAGCTCAGGATCATTTTCTACAGCAGAAAAATTGACGTTATTAAAATAAAACTGTGGGTGTAGTAACAACATGGCTGTGGGTTAGTGGAATTCAGAGAACAATGACCAACTGTACTGGAATACTGGAAATTGTGGAAACTGTAGTATGAAGCGTGCACACACACACACACACACACACTCTTACCTCTGCCTCAGAAAGCTCTTTGTCACCTTCGGGCTTGGAGTACTTCTCCTTCATGAACGGAATCCAGCTGACTTTACACTTTTTGACAAAGGGCTTGACGTCCGCAGTGCCTAAAGCATAGCCGCAGATCCCCTCCTCATCTTCCAGAACAAAGCCATAGTCTGGGCTCAGAGTCAGGAAGCCGCCTACTAACCTGTGGTGGAATTAAAGAATCTAACTGAATCAGATTTCAATTGAAGCATATTTTAACCAAAAGGTGAACATGTGGGAGGCCAAGACCAAGGTCAAAGTGAACATGTGGGAGCCCCCCTCAAATCAAAGAAACACATACACTAGTGCCTTTACAAGTAAACTGTTTATCCACCCTCCACCCCCCAGATTTAAAGCAGTAACAGTTCTTGTGGACTTACCGATCTCCTATCAGGTCTGGGTCTTGATCTGGGAATGGCATCCCATCACAACCCTCTGTGTACATCTCTCTGCAGATCTTGTAAACAGATGGCTAAAGAAAAATTCACACACAAACAAACAAATATATAAATAACAGTGAAACTAAAGTTCAAACTGCCAAAGGCCAAAACAAAGATCACTACTTTTTAACCAGTTTCATGTGAAAGAGCAACTGCATTTTAGTTTAGAAAACCTGTAGGCCGTCTAGTGCTGCAATGTTTAATAACATTATTGACAAACATGTCACACCAGTACTGCAACTATAATGTGCGATGGATATATCAGGTTAATGTAACAACGGGCCACAATAAATTTTATTTTTGGACTTCATGGCAGAAAGAGAACGGAGGACTGCAATTGGGCCCAGAGCCGTAGTTTGGCCACCTTGCTACAGATGATATCCTAAACTCTTAAGTGTTCACAGCACATGACCAAAAAGCATGAATAGTTTTGAGTTTCACACCATCCTTTGAGGAGGAGACTGGCCACAGCTTAACTGGATAAATGATGTCTGCAGTGTGAGACCTCTGTGGGCATGCAGGTGGTGTGTGTGTGTGTGTGTGTGTGTGTCTGCTGACTCTGCAAAATGGATCAGTAACATGGCAGATTAACCTCAAAGCACTGAGAAACTGGGACGCTTCTGCTGGGAATAGAACTTAGCTAACAGCCAGTGACTCCACTAGATTCAGTGACTGACATTCCTCTGACATAGAAAAAGCAACGTCCAATTTGCCCTTTTTACATCATGACTACACTCCCAGGGCCCCTTCATACCATGAGTACTCACTCTCAGAAACCCAGAGAGGCTCTTATCTCCTCAGCGAGGGAAGAGCATGTGATGAGGAAGCACAAAGAAAGGGAGAAACCACTGACCTCATCTTTGGGGTAGTAGGGCCGTATGGAATAGATTTTGGAGGTTGGCATGGACGGTGGAGGCTGGTAGAAAAGATCGTTTGCCCCATCTATTGGCAACAAACGCTGTGGAAATGCAGAAAGGAGAACAGTCAGTGCATGTTCAGCAGAGGGTGGTCCAGTCGACCTAAGAACCCTGTCACTCAGGCCACTTGACCTTGACCTTGAGTTCGCTCACCTCTGTTGGAGCAGTGTGGAGAGCAGCATAAGCTAAGCTAACTAGCAAAGGTGCCAAAAAGATGGCTTCTCAACAACAACAGGGTATTTCTCAATCACAATCTGCTCATCTGACTCTTCCACTGCCAGCAGAGGAGAGACACTCAACTTTTTGGTGCTCACTCTTTTTTTTTTCCCTCTCTTTCCCCCTCATCAAAGCATGAAGCAGCGTGCGCATTTCAAATACAAAGAAAAAAACAGTTGAGGGTGCAGGGGGCAAAAAGCAAATCAAAACCAAACTGATATAAACAGGTGAGGTACTTGGTCTGAGAAAGGCTTGACTGACTTGAGGAGATGCTCCTTTTCCGTGCTAAAGGCGTTAGCATCAAGTCGCTGCGCGGTTTGACACTCCTGTTGAGAGAAGCAACAACGCAGGCGCACACAAGAGAAAGCCCCAGGAACAAAACCCACATGGGAAGGCCAGCACACGTCCAGAAGGACATCTCATATTATAATAACACTTATAACACATATTTCCCACTTGAATTATTTGCTCATTTGACAATATAGTACAATATATTAACAGCATAGCTGGCATGTATTTGTTTGTTCATGGGACTTTTTGTTTCGCATGCGATCTCGCAAGCGGTCACGCGGGCGCAGGAGGGAGCTGCAAAGGAGCCAGCGCAGGGGTGGGGGGTGGGGGCGCATAATTAATAATTATCAATTTTATTACATTACGCTGTGATTTTTTCCTGTGAAGAAATGAGAGGTCATGAAGAACTGGCAAAAAAAAGAAAAGAAAAAAAAGGAGAAAAACCCCTAAGCAGAGCTGCGCGTGTGGGGAGTCGCGGGCGCAGGGGGAAAAGCAGCATCTCCTTGGAGCCAGCAGCTGCAAGAGACTCAAATATAGTCATCAGTTCATATCACACACATCTTAATCACACAAGTCCCACTGGCTCCCCATGGTAATACTGAGCCCTGTGTCAAGTGTCGCAGGTTCAATAGCGAACTCTTTTTGCTGTTTTCCAGCAGTCTTAGGGTTGACTTAAACTACCATGAGTAGAGTAAGAAACTGCTAAAATATCAGCTGACCTTCAACAGACCAATTCCTTCCCATTTTGACTCATCAAAACTAAAACTAAAATAAAACAAAACAAAACATATTCTACAACTTGTTTTTCTTTCAAAAAGAAAAAGAAACAAACAAAGAAACAAACAAAAACAATTTGCTGTATGTTCAATAGCGGATACCTGGAACTCTCCAGCTAGACCTCCCCTAAAGGCCCATGGCTCTGGGTCTCCACTTAAGAACTGTGCAGAGGACTGACTACGACACCCTGTGAGGATCACATCCAAGCGGAGAGCATTACGTGAGGGGGGGCTTGCTGACAAGATGAAGGGGGATGGGGGGTGGGGAAAAGAGGGATGGGTAAGAGGTATCTACCTCCAAAATCAAAAAGAAAGGATTTCTTTTATTTCATTCTTCCCCTAAATATGTATAACAAAGAAAAGAACAAAATGGGGAACAAAGTGTTAAATTGGCTTCATTAGATTGACACAAAAGGCCTCAACCTTGTGGCCTAGGGCTGAAGCAACTAAAGCTCAAATAAGTCCGACTGCAATGGATCTCCGTCATGTCTATTAAAACGGGCTTAAAGAAATTTGAGACAAATGTTCAAATGCGAGGTGACCGTTAGGCTACCTAAGAAGGTTAGAACTTCTCATCTCAGAACAAAGGGCCATCTTGCACTGTAACTTTAGCAGATCAACATAAAACTAGTGATTCATTCAAAAGTCCCTGGGATTGGGCGACTCCATCAACGGCCATCGAGAGACTTAAAACCCTGTGTCTGGCACAGTGTTACAGGGATAGGGGAGGGGTGGGGGAGTCAGAGTGATTGGAGATGCTTTAGCTGATTAAGCCCCATTCAAGTGGCCACGTCTTCTCTGAAGTCACATTTATGTCCATCCTGTCTTGTCACATGACCTGCAAGTGCTGTGTATGCACACCCAAAGTAAACACAAACCAAAACAACAAAACATATGGACTAAGTGGCCCAACAGAACCCCTCTCCCTCTCTCCACATAAGAAACCCTTTTTTCTGGCCGTGTACGAGCAGAAAATCCCTCAAATCCCATTAGCCAGAAGAAGCGGCCTAGGGAAATACGCCAAAAATTCCCGGCCAAGTAAACAAGAGTGCAGGGCACCTTCAGAGGGAAGAAATCTCCCCAACATGGCTGCCGTTGAGCGTGGGCCACAAGCACTTCAAAGGCCATGTGACAAGACAAAATTCAGCGCAGGCACGGGAGTCTGTACCGTCCTGCTGCCTAGCCATCGCTACGCACCATTTTATGGGAAAAACGTCATACATATAAACACACATAGCATCTCTATGCAGACATCCTGGAAAGAAGGGGCAGGCCAGGCCCTGTCCACAGGGGCACCACAGAAGAGGAATTCACATAAGGGTTGGGCTTCTGCTGAAACCACTGAATGCTGCTAATTCACAAAAGTACATGCTAATCTTCAAGGGACCAACTGGGGTCAAGCACAGAGGGTGCAAATCCCCCAGCAGGGTTGGACATCAACAAATACGTAATTTTAATACACTACACTAATAATTCTACTAAACAAATAATGAAATAATTACTAAACAAGTAATTAAAATATATGCTATAGTTACATAAACAATGGAAGGATCCCCATTGGAGCAGCTACAATAAAACATGATTGATTGGCAGTGAGTTCCTTGATTATGGTGCCCTCTGTGGCCTGGGCATGCCCTGCAGCCCCCTGGCCTACTGGCACAAACACAAAGGGTTAGAGGGGCTGTCAGAGAAAAGGACGTTATCACGCTCATCGCTTGCTTGCTTGCTTGCTTTAAAAAAAAAAAAAAAAAAAAAAAATCCTGACCAGGCCTCGCCAGCGCCGCGCAAAATGTGACTTCAGAAACAAAAGCCTGCTCTTCACACACACAAATAAATAAGCTAAATAAACGATCAAAACAAACTAAATCTGATTTCACTGATTAACTTCTTTTGGGGTCACATTAAGCCAATGAAACGCAATAAAAAAAAATCAGAAAGGAATCCGACGAGTGAAAAGGAACCCAAAAGGACCCAAACAGAGATTAGAGCAGTCAGCAGTGTGCATACATCGGCCACTGTGGATCCAGTAGCAGTAGACACTGGTGGAGAGGATTCTTCCATCTGTTCATAGTGGAGGGACAAGACAATAGAAGAGGATGTTAGAGAGGTTTTCAAACACATCGCCAGTGAGGTGCTGACCGCCTGCTACCTGCACTGCTACCGGAGGTGAGGCTCTGCCAGTGGCAGAGAGGGGAGTGATGTGCTAACCACTCTCTCTCTCACACACACACACACACACACACTCTCTCTCTCACTTTTTCACATATACACCAGTTCTCATGCATTCATTCACGCATTCACTCACACAGATTCTCACTTATTCACTCTTTAGTTCTGCCTGTCTCTCATACACACGCACACACACACACAGCTGATGTATCCTCTGCTATCCCTTATGCATACTGATGGCGCTATGACTCAGAGCCGCTGCTTACTGGCATCTGGTGATTGGTTCATTACCGCAGAGAATAAATATGTTAATATGGCTGCAGAACTTTCCCCACTGTAGCTTGAAGTGTTTCTGTCTTGTTTGTTCAGAGGCATGGGAGAGAGATGAGCTCAGGTGGCCACAGATGGACTGCATTAATGGGGCCACACTGAGGAAAAAGAATCACACAATTGGGGTCCCACATTCTCTACTGTATTGTTTAAGAGAGAGAGAGAGAGCGTGGGCGAGAAAGACTGGGGTGAGGGGAGGGATGGGTGGTAAAAGAAAGGATAGAAAAAAGGGGGGAAAAAGACATGAGAGATAGGGGCAAAAACTGGTGCAAAAATTGGTAGTGAGTCACAGTATGTATATAGGAAGAGAAAGGGAGAAAGAGGGAGTAAGAGAGAGAGAGAGAGGGCAACTTTATTTTTTCTTTTTTGTTGTGGCTTGAGCCAGCTTGGGTTGCTGCCTGCTGTGCACAGTGAGTCCGCCGCTTTACCATACAGCCGCTCAGAAACCTGTGAATGAAACATGGTTACCAGGGTAACCCGGGCCATGCTGGTGCTTGCGTTTGGATCAACTCGCTTCCACGCAACACAAGTCTTATTTATTCCAGACCCATCCCTCCAACTGAAACTTGGTGCCAGAGCCAACCAATATGTATGCTGCATGCAACTCTGCTCAGTGTGTTGATGTGTGAGTGAAGAGAGACAGAGCTATGGGGATTTATTGTGTGGATTAAAAAAAAAAAAAAAGAAAGACATTCTTTCACTATGTGTCAAAGTAAATACATCTGAATACTGCAAAACAAAGCATCATGGTGACTGTGTGTTGTTGCAAAGTAAATTTGGGTTCAGTTAGAGCGCCAGGTCCACAGAGCTTGTGTGTGGAGCAGAAAACACAGACTTCCTGTGAGTCTGTAAACAAGATCAATCACCCACTGGCCACACACCTGCAGTGCTATGCAGTGGGGTGTCAAGCTTTTGAACAGCCAGTTCAGCCAATTCTTTTTTGTTCATCATCATCCTCCATTCATTCAGGGCACCAGAATAGCCTTCATCAGCCAACCACTTTGCTCTTTGAGCTCGCATGCGCGCCAGAGGGGGCTTGGAGCCCGACACCCCTCCCCACCTCTCCATGGGGGGAGAGACGGACGGCAGCAGGTGCTACTGGGTGAAACGCAGCAAGTCACTGTTAGCGGTCATGTTGCTAAAGGGCATGCACAGCAAGCAGCAGGGCCCAGGCGTGGCATGCCTAGCCACCGCTTCCGATTAGCATTCAGTGGGACACTAGGAAGGCCAGGTATGTTGGAAAGGCGTGCTACGTTAACATCATGTTTTTTTTTTGCTTTGCTGTCCTTGTTCTGGGGGCAGGTGGGAAGGGGTTGTTTTGGGCTGGTTGGACGGTAGCAGTGCAGATGGCATTCGCTCAACAGAAAGAAAACAGCGCTTACACAGTACAGAGTTCACATCAAAGAGACAACAGACACAAAAAAGTGCAGTGAATAAAGAACGTTCTGTGGCACCTGTTTTGGTTAAGTGTGTGTGTGTGTTGGTAAGGAGGGGGGAGGGGGCTGTTTCAGTCATATAGGAACAGATGGAAACTGTAAAATGCTGAAATCTGATGCTACCTAAGGCTAAAAATACTTCAGGGCCATCTGTTGAGGAGTAGGCCTTCACCTGTATGTGTGTGTATGAGTGTGTGCACTGCACCAATCTGTATGCACATCTAAGCACTTACAGATATTTCACTAAGATGGCTGTAAGCAGGACTGTAATATAAAATATAAAAAGTGTCATTATTACAAGAGTAATGTCACTGCTTTGCATTGTACAGGGGCTACTTACTCCCTCTCATCAAAGTGTGCGTGGAGACTGTGAATAGGGCTGCTCTTTGTGTTTGTGTAAAACCATGCGAGGTTCAGTCGCAGTCGTGAGAATCTCTGGCCCATACCTACCTAGCCACTGCACAAAAGACTTCACCATAGAGATGATGCTCTTGATGTCCCAGATGTAGGGGTACAGGTCATAGAGGATGGTCCTGTTGGCCGAGTTGGAGAGGCGTGTGAACATCTGGATAACGGAGCAGCACATCTCCTCGAACTTCTCTGCCCGGTTCTTCCATTCCGCTACCTGAAAACCCCACACAGCAAGCCACATTAAAAAAAAAAAAAAAAAACTCTACCCGCATGCTTAATACTTGCTGCACATGTGCAAAATTCAGTTCACTCAGTTTTTCTTTCCCATTTGCTCTTCTCTCACTGGTTTAGTCTGAATCACGCCCCCTCTCCAATCTGCTGAGATCTGTGATGCTCCTGACTTGAGTACCAGCACCCCCATAAGGCTGATACGTGAACTGTCCAGCCACCATTTTGTCTGAGCTTCAGTTCAGAGCTGCAGGGGAGCCCAGTTCATTGGTTGCACCACTGGCCTGTGATAATCTCTGCTACCACAGTCTCCACTGTTCTACTCTATCCATGCACCTGACTCCAGGCCTATAGAAATGAATATGTGGATGTCTTGTCGGCAGAATGCATGTGTTGGGGTGTGTGTGTGTGTGTGTATGTACAAGTGTGTGTGTGTTATTTTTTCTACCATTGAGATAAAATAAGATGAACTTGCCACAAAGAGAAAATTCAAGTATTGAGGGTGTTCAGTCATTTGCAACTACACTTTTTGGAGCTTGAAGACGTTTCACCTTACATCCAAAAGGCTTCTTCAGTTAGTTCTGGCCTGGTGATGGGAAGACCAGGAGATTTAGCATGAAGTGTTGCGGCACCAACTCACCTTCTCTGGGTCCTTGTCTTTGGAGTTGACGCTGACGGTGCTGCTGTTGGCACGTAGCCAGTTGAACTCCTTGAGCATGTGCGCAGCCTTGGGCCCGTGCTCGTATGGCAGGTAGAAGAGCTCCGCCAGCAGAGTCAGGTCGTCCAGGGTGAGCGCCTCAGCCGTGTAGAGCGGCTTCTCGTTTGGGCCCGGCACGAAGGCCGGTTCCTTGGCCAGGCTCATCATCAGCGGCTGCTGCGGCTGTTGCTGCTGATGTTGCTGCTGCTGCTCATCCGTCTGCATGGGCGCAATGTCACTGCCTGAGTCCTCCTGCACGGACATCTCGGGCGACTTGGACTCGCCCAGGCTCTCCTTGTCCGTGTCCATGGGCCGCAGGTCCTCAGAGGTCATCTTAGCCTGCACAATCTCAGTCAGGATCTGGCTCACGTCCTCCGCCTCCGCAGCCACCACCTCAGGCTCCGTCTCCACCTCCACCTCGTCCTGCTTCTCGGCCGCCGTCTCCATGGGCTCCTCGTCCGACTCCTTCTTCACCTCCTCCTCCTCCACCTCCTCGTCCTCCTTGCCCAGTGGGAGTGGCTCGGGTGCCAGGGGCACTGGCGCAGGGCTCATGATGGGCTGCTGGAAGATGGTGGTGACGGTGGTGGTGGCACCAAGGCCGGGGCTGCCCAGAGAGGGAATGTCAATGGCTGTGCTCTTGGCTCCACTGTGGGGTACCTGCCGACCTGTGAGAACAGAAATCCATTACTTTAAATGCATGGGGGCTGGTTCTGCCAGAGTGAGATTTTCTCGGGAACTATGAGACTAGTTGCTATGACAAGGAGGAACTATGGGAAAAGGAAGGAACTATGGGAAAACAGTACAGAGAGCATAACCAGAGCAACTACTAAATCAGAGGCAGAAGATAAGATCCCCCCCCCCCAAAAAAAAATGCCAGGACCAAGAATTTTGGGAACTGGCTCTAACCTACACAGTAGACAGTGTGCCATGGCTGTGATTGGGAGGGCTGGGGGGACTTACTGTTATACTGATGGGGCACGCCAAAGTCATTCAGCCACTCGCTGAGTGCCATCTTCAGAGCCAGCTGGGGACTGTAGAGCATGTCAGTCTCCAGCTCCTCATCACTGCCCTCATTCTCCAGCTTGATCTGGATGGAGACCGTGCTGTCCTCACTGTCCGCTGCAGAAATACAGGGAATGCCACTGTGAGTCACCATTGCAGTAGCAGACAGTGTATGGTGCATGTGTATCTGAATTCATGTGTGTTTCATAATCCATCCAGAATATATAAACTCTCTTGTTGGATTGACACATTTACTTTTAAATTATGTCATTACCTATGTTATGCCAAACTCTTTTTTATAATTTGAAAACTCTTTAAAATACTGTAGGTGTAAACTAATCAATCAAACTACTGTCGTAAAATTAATTTATTAAACTAGCTTGTGTAGCTTTGGGACTTACTCATGACAACGTCTTTCCGCACCCCGTTCATGTTGGATTTGTACCATGTGGCCAAGGTGTGGATGGCCACATAGTTGGACTCAAATTCACAGTTGGGGTTGGTGAGAACCCCCTTCAGTCGGGGGATGAGTTCTGTAGAGCGCCCTTTGTAGGGGCCCAGAAACAACCTCTTTTGGTCATAGTCATTGGCATGGATGTTGTCCCAGATGACTGGTGCCCTCTTCAAGATCTTGGACACCTCCTCAATGGACTCTACTGTGATATCTTTGGACACAACCTTGGGGCCTAAATTATGAGAACAGCATAATTGCTGATTAGCTCGAAAATCTCTGAATGTGAGGGTGTTATAATGATACTGTTTTGGCTACCCAGGAACAAGGAAGTCACAATGCAATGCAATGCCCTCACCTGTCCACAGTACTTCAACACCAGGAAGCAACTTCTCTCCAATTGTGCGAAGGTACGGTGATTGGGCCACATTTGGGTAACAAAATGTTCCACAGTATTCTAAACAGACAGCGCAACAGAACTATTCAACATGTGAACATTAGATTTGTAGCACATCATTCTAGCCTGGTGTAGTCAGATAGCGATGCTTTATCACGCCCTCTCTCTCCTACTAGAGTCGAATTCGCTTACCAGTGGGACAGAATAAAAATGTGTCTGGCTCTCCCAGATACTGGAAGATCTCATTGGTGATAGACACCTGGGCGTGTGCAAATGAGCTGAACACTTCCTTGTCTGCTGGGCACATGTTGTGGTCGATGTCATCAAAAAGTAAGGCAAACGACTTGCAACCAAAGTGAGACACCTGAATGGGAAACAAAACAAGTTTACTTAATGGACTCATGTCAACCGAGCTGCTACACAGACATACATATGTAATATATTAGTTATATCAACTGACACATATGTAATATATGTCACATCAACTGATTTTTTTTTGTAAAAATTTTGTGTCAATATCTATCTAAAATCTATAGATTGTTTATCGACCGCAGCGTTTCCAGTAAATCACATTTCTAACCTGGTCAAGCTTCCTCTTTAATGTGGACACCTCCTTCTGATTGGAAAATGTGATGTCGAGGCCAGGGGACAGGGCATAGATGAACTCAATCCCATGTTCCTTTGCAGAGCTAATCAATGTCATAAGTTGCTCTGAAAAGGGTGAATCCATAGAATGTATTGTTAATGTCATATAGATGCAAATGAGCTCTCAAGAATATGAAATCTGTAACCTTCATCCTTCAGAGTTCTCACCTGCCTCCTCAACAGAATACATTTCTCTCCAGAACATTCTGTGCTTGTAGTCATCTTTTGGTGCATACAAGTATGTGTTCAACCCCCACTTCTGTAGCCTGTCACAAGGGAAAGTGATTTCAAAGATAATACAAATTATATAAATAAATAAATGAATAAATTCATCTGCCATTTATGAACCGAGGGATAAACAACTAATGACCAAACCTCCTGAAAAGCTCTTTTCTTTGTTCCATTGTCCATGGTCGCCCATAAAACCCTGGCAACAAAGGACAGACAATTGGTTCTTTTGCACAGGTTACACTACACATTCCAACCACCACATCGCTGCAACCTGCCGACATTTTGCAGAAATACATTGGCAACACCCCGTGGCTTTCACAGTGGCGGTCCTGGTTAATATTACGTTACAGAGACTAATTTACGAACGCATACTGCCCATGAACTTTTAAGTACTAAAATCTGCAAGTGACATAACATCTCGCCCTTTACTGCAGTTACCACATTAGAATATTGGAGAATCGAATGCAAATTATGACTTGTGCATTTACAATTTAACTGCCATAAATGCAATTAGATACACCAAAACTTTAATTAAAACGTGATGGGACAGCTGAATGTGAACAAATAATCTCACATTTACATAAAATCCCATGTCCAATAAATCTTCTTCGTAAAAACAACATATAGGAATATGCTGATCAGGATAATGCCTGATCATCACACGATTTGCCCTTTCTTGCAAATCAATCTTGATAACTGATCAGTAGACGTCAGTATTAAAAGGAAATGTTAGCTAGCACCGGAGGGCATACAACATCGAGCAATTGCAACGATTTATAAAAATGGTGCAATGTAATTATTATGATTATAATTATAATGATTATTGTTATTACACACACGCTGCAAAATGACGCTCAAAAATGACATTTGCCTTATACTGCAGACTACATGTACTGCAAAATAAGACCCTCACCCTCGACAACTCCGCTGATGAATTTTCTCCGGCCTGTTCTCTCGACTCCAATTATGGGTTCTTCGACAGAGGCCTGACCGTCGACACAAGCTTCTACAGATCCCAGACTGGGATTTGGTTCATTCTCTGGTTGGGCAACCTCCAAAGTTTTATCTTTTTGAACCATTTCTATCGAGTCCGTGTTCCTTATGTTAGATGTTCTGTCGACTAAGCTGCGATGCTTGCAAGAGGGACGTATATGTGCTAAACACAAATAGTAGGTTAGTAGGCCATCTCGCGTCGGTTAAAAATGAAGCATTTTGACGTCACCTTCCTCAAACCACAGCAACCACTAACGTATATGCTTAATGAAACAAACACTAAATCCGTGAAACTACTGTGGATGACAGCCAATAGTATAACGCTCTACTGATAATGTTAACATTAAGGTTAACGTTAGCTAGCTGACGTTAGCGGAGTAGGTATACTTATCGAAAGACGTTAGCATCAGTCGTTCGGTGACTTCGGAATGAAATAAATTACATATTGAAGAGCAGTACTATCTGTAAAGAAAAATGTACGGAATTTACATCAAGCGATCATAACATAACCGTAACATCTATCCAACGCTTTCGTGCGCACCTCTATGCAAGCATTTACTGTATTATCAGAGGTTTCTTCCTGTTTACACCGACTGCGCAAGCTCGACAACCTAGTTTAAACCAGTCACAACCGGTTGTGATGAGTCAAAAAACAAGCCCTCAGCAAAGAGTTTATAAAAAGGTGAAGATCCCATCCTTCCTTTAGCCTGATGCAATACACTATTTAGTTAAAGCATTAAAATATACAGCTCTAATACCACGTTTTGAACACCACACCACCATCAACAATAATACTGGCGAAAGCAACCCATCATGGTTGTTACAAGATCATTCAATCCATTGAATGCACTGCATTAAATATGTATGCAAGTTGTACTCTCGTCTCTCTAGTTTCTCTGACCTGACGTCATTCTTGTGGACTTTGACAAAACACGATGGTGTCGAATGATGCGACCCAAATTGCATTGCAGAGCAAATTGCATTGCGGATGCGTGAACATCATTAGTCACCTAAAAGGGCTTTTCTACTACGAGGGTGGAAAAATATAATAATAATAATAATAATAATAATAATAATAATAATAAAGCCTATATCTAGCCTAGGTTAGGCTACTCATGGTTTGCGTCAGTGTCCATCTGAAGAAGATGGCAGATATTCTACATTTTTAATGCAGTGGAAACTTATCTTGGAAAACCCTACCAACAATATATGGGAGGAAAAAGATACCACAATGAATAAAAAAGAAAACTTGTACATCCCCTAAAATGAGATGCACTATAAGTAAGAGCTAAAAAAAATATATATATATATATATTTTTTAAGTTGGACTTTCATAGTGGAGGTGATGAGCTCACATAATGAGAAGTATTGTGCATTTATGACAGAAGCATGACATTTCGTCCAGTGTTACAGTCTATACACCTTTATGGGTGGCACTTCATATTTGACCTCTGGAACTAGATATTTGCTGTATAATGTTCACATCTTTGAGTAAAAGTTTGTACAAATCAATTCAGAATATAGAATTTACATTAACTGCTATTCAAACTGGTTTCTTGAGTTCATATGACAAAATTGAATGGAAGCTTTAATTGGAAATATTCTAATCACATCTAATCACAAGGATTCAAGGATTTTTTTTATTGTTATAGCCTACATAGAAATTCTAAGAGCACGCATGTAAGGAAATTGCATCTGTTTGTCAGCCTAAGTGTGCTAAGATTTATTTAGCTATATATTTATGTGACAAATGCAGTTCTGGTTCCAGTCTTTTGCCTCAGTTACACCTGGGAAGTTGTTGATGTGGTCCTTAGCATTTATTTGGGTTAAAGGGGATACAGATAGCTGAAATGACATCCAAGTCTCTTGTTTATCTTGGTACCTATTAACAAGGCCAAATGACTTACAAATATATATCTAGGCCTATAACCAAGCTAAAATTATTTTTACAACTTTGCAAATGCAACCTCTACTTCTGCTTTATTTTCCATTCAGTTCCATAACAAACTGTCCTGGCAAGAACAAGAATGTGCGAGACTTGAGCTTGGGTGTATCCCCTCTAGTGGTCACCATGTACCATGTGTCACCATCGGGTTCTGATGCTGACCAAAAAAAAGGTATTTGGGGCAGGAAGGAGATGACACTTTGCTGGAGACCTCATGAGGCTACAGCTAGAAGATTTTACTGCTCAGCAGTCAAAAAAGACTCATTCAAAGAGCCCCGGTTAGGCAAAGTGAGACCAAATTTCTACCTGGATGTAGGCTTTATTATAAGATGTCACTGGAGATGTACAGGGTTTTTGGAGGCCCTCCTCCTAGCACCTTGAAGAGGTCAGGTTTTGGGTGAGCACCAGTGAAGCCATGGAGCCCACAACTGGAGCTGCCATCAGATTCTTTTTTCTAAACACCACAACTCCTCAGATGTTAAATAATAGTTCAACACATATGTGATACTATGTGTGACTTAAAATCATTTTATTCAAATTTGAATTGCAATTCTGTTTGCTACCTAAATTCAAATTCAACTGAAATTCAGAATTTTGCACAACCCTGGTGTAAATAGTCGAACTGTATCAGTTAAGGAGAAATATATATTGCATTCAATGAAACTGCTTTGCAAAAAAAGTATAAAATTCCCCACAGAAAAAGTGGCCCATATACCATTATGTCATATAAATCAAAATACCAAATCTTTTTGATGTTTGATGATATTTCAGTCAAGAGAAGAGGGGAGCAGTTAATCAGGCTCTACCAAGGCTAGGATGAGCTTGACCACCCTGCCAGATGTTGCTTACTGATTCAAGTGAGTCAGAACAAAAATCTGAACCAACTAGCTTCATAAAAACTGGCTCCATAAAAAGCTTCCAAAAACACTTGGGCTGCCTTGTACAATTTAAATACAAACTTAATAGATAAAAAGTTGCCAAAATCTGGGAATCCTGTTGACTGAAATTGCAGGTAGGACATAGAGAGTAATACTGAAAACAATAAATGTATTTTCAGAAGAAAACAAGGAAAAACAGTTCAAAACTTGTTTTAGGCTAATTGGCACCATCCCAGAGAGGATCTCAAAAGTAAGCACACTGATATCATTGGTCTAAATAGTCTAAAACTAGTGTTGGGAACAATATAAGAACAACACTCCTACACATCACCGCATTGAAAACAAACTGGTTTCTGTGATTTTAAGAAACCACATGATATGGGGGTGCACTACTGCATTGAGCATTGGGAATTTCACCTTCATCTTTCCAAGACCGAGCTCTTTTTGTGTTCTCGCCAATATGACTGATCCAAAATTTTAATTTATTACTTGGTTCACCAGAACTAAAAGCATTTCAGACCAAGGAGCTGATAGTAAATTTTAAGAAGAAAGGAGATCAATTGTACCCCATTATCATCAATAGTTCTACAGTGGAAAGGGTCAACAACTTCAAGTTCTTTGGTGTTAGCATCACAGAAGACCTTACCTGGGATAGCCACACTGACCAGATTGTTTTAAAAAAAAGCTCAGCAACGTCTCTTCCACCTCAGATGACAAAGGAAGTTTGGTATGTGAACAAAGATCCTAAAGAACTTTTATAGAGGACCGCAGAGAAGTAGACCAGAACCAGAAGACCAGAACCATAATTTCTTTCATTATTTGAAAGTTGTTCTACCAAACGAAAGGCACTGCAAAGACTCATAAGAGACGATGCATCAGAAAGGCCAACAAAATCAGTAAGAACACAAGCCATCCTAGTCATGGACTGTTTCACCTGCTACCATCTGCCAAGCGATAACGTAGTCTTAAGGCTCGGACCACCAGACACCAGAACAGTTTTTTCCACCAAGCTTATAAACACTGAAACAATGACAGCCTAAGACTGTTTTTTCCCATAACACACCCACACACTCTCTCTGAATACTTAACATATTATTTATTTTTGAGGAGGAAAAACACAAGAAATTTTACTCTCTTATACTAGGCAGTGCAGTGTAGATGCAGTGGCTGTCGGGCGGTGTATTAAGGGTGTTCAATACAGAGCCCCTTTTGGGGTTGAGGTGTAATATGGTCACTATGGTACGTGTAGGGGAGCATATTCTGTGTCAAAGCTGCTGCATGATCACCATCTTGGCAAACCATTCTACCTTGAACATATATGTACAGCCAACAACAGCCATAAGAGTCTTTAAGACACTTCTCTGTAGTAATGTTTGGGCACTGATATTCTTGAAAGTACATCCAGTGCAACGCTGTTTATGTCCAAAACAGTGCATTTTTGCACGTGAACTACAAACAAATTCTTGTAAAACTGCTGTTTACATACTCAGTAGGCCTATGCATTTTAAGATTTTAGTTAAATTGTGGCACACCACTAATAATGTAGACAAAACCATGATTGCTCCCAAGTAAAAACAAATGCTGTGTGTTTTAATATAGGCTATTAATGTCCAAAAAGCTCCTCTATATGACTACAGCTCTTCTCAACACCACTATATACACTTTGTGTTCTATTCTCTTTATTCAAGGTCCCAAAATACAAAAGATTTCTGCAGGTATTTTGTCAGGACAAGTTGCTGCACTGTCAGCTACGTCTAATCTAAACATAGTACGCTAATACAGCCATAAAGCAAGTAGCCTACTATCGTTGTTGACCTCAGTGTATTCTTATGCAATTTCATATTTAACACATCTTTTGGACTTTGAACTTTAAACTAGAAAGATTTAATTCATTTCCATCCTTTGAACTAGAAAGACCTGTTAATTGTTAAAGAAATAGACAGCATGACCAGTTTAAATATTTATTAGGGTTGACATACATTTTGTGCAATGTAATTCACAAATCATCCCCAAACACTGATAAAAGCTCCTATTTCAACATAATTTTCCATTTCTTAAAATGTTTTCCAGCGCTTGTCAAGTCAAATAAAACATTTAAATAAATCATTCTTTAAAAAAAGAAAGTCAATTTTCATTCATAGTTTCAAATAATTTTTCAGGTTTTTTTTGGTACTATTTTAATCTTTTAATACAAATCTTCACTTCAATAGAAGGTGTAAGCTTGCAAAACAAAAACGAAAAAACAGGACAAAACTAAAACAAAAGACAATCAACCAACACAAACATCTGGGTAGCGGAGGAAGCCTGTTCATGGCTATGAGGTAATTGATTTCGATCTCCCATTCTGCCACCCAGACTCCACGTTACCTTTTCAAGTTTCTCTGGGCTTGCTTGAGTAAAGTGTCAAAGTCTAGTGCATCAATTTTGCGTTTGGCAGATGTTGGGTCATACTCTCGACTTGAATCTAAAAGAGAATAACAATGACGGGGGAAAACGTGAGGTGGTGGTGTGTAAATACTGGTAGGTTGTTGTTGCAAATAGTGAGAAAACTATGATCAGCTGTGCTCTTCAAGATGTCACTTACCTAAATCAGCGTAACTGGTTTTGCAAAATTGCCGCCGACCTCCGAAACAAAGGTCAAACGGAAGTTCATTAGGTCGCCGGAGCTTGCTGCCATTCTCGATGGCAGTGAAGGCATCTTTTGTGTCATAGTAAGTGACAAAGCCATAATTGTCCCTGAAAATGTGAAGACCCAAATATATCAACCTTGACATGTGGACATAAAGACTTTGTGAATACTGCAAGACCACAGAAATCACACACACACACACACACACACTCTCTTACCCATGTTCTCTAAAGTGCAGGGTGCAGTCCTCAATCTCTCCGTACTGTGAGAAACGCTCTTTGAGTTCTGCACGGGTCATCCCTCCACGGATGCGACCAACGTAAACCACACGTCGTTCCTCCTGTAGTTATGAAGGCACGAAAAGAGGAAAAGTCTCATCAACCAGAAAGTGTTTTTCTTTGCAAGTTGACATTGTTAGTGTGGAAAGTGGGGATGTAGAGACAGGAATTAGAGACACTTACAATTGCCTTCTCCTTGCGCCTCTTTGTGTCCTCTTGACGCTCTCGGTTGCTGTAGCGACTGGACCTAGGACTACAGGGAAGAAGTGCACTCAATCAATTGAGGTGTACAGGTGCACAACCAGAAGGCATACCAAGAGACCATTTATCAGACATAAAGGTTTCTGAGAAGTCTAAATGACAAATGACAGATAAGTGAGTACTCACATGTCCTCACTCCTCCAGTACCTATGTGAGTCTGGGGAATTTGAGCGAGACCGGGACCGACTCCAGGAGCCAGAGCGCGAGCTGGAGTACGAGTACCTCCGTCTTCTATGCGGGGACTGGGACTGAGACAGAGACCTGGATCTGGACCTGGACCTGGACCGAGAACTGGAGGTACTCTCCGAATGACGTGAGCGATAACACCTACAGAAAAACGACCCACAGTGAGCCAAGGAACACTCAGCATAAAGGAGGCTTTACTTCAGAAACAGACACAGGAAGGGAAAGTTAAAGGACCATTTTCCAAAACATTAACTCATGCAAACTTATGTGATGGCAAACTATGAGACATGCCAGAAATGCTAAATTAACTTTGCTTCAATTCCCAAATGTCTAAAAAAAAAAAAAAAAAAAAAACCTTACCTTTTCCTTGGGGGAGATCTGGATTGAGACCTAGATGAAGACCTGGAGCTGGAACCGGAGCTGCTGGACCTGGAGTGGTCTGACTGGCGCCGCCTTGCCCGGCCCCTCTTCCTGCAACAGGGGCTCAGGGAGCACAACTGGTGACCTGAGGAACACTCCCGCTTTGGGCTTCTCATGCTCGTCCCCTCTGGTTCGACCCTTGATGGGGAGGCATCCGGTGTCACGAGAACAGAGCTGGCCAGAGCCTGCTCATCCAGAGGGTGAGGAGCACTGCCTGCCGACTTGCCGTGCCCGTCGGCCACAGGGGAACACGGTGTTGTTGACTGTTGCCGTACTTTTGAGGGGAGCTCAACAGTCCTGATGGTAATGCTGGGCTGATGTTTGATGTTAAAACGCTTGCCAGCCTCTGGGGATGTCTCCTTTAAGGGAAGACAGTAGTCATGGTCAGGGGAGAAGGGCTGGAAGGCTGTCGGGTTGGGGGCCATCGGCTGAGCCTTGCTACGGAGTTTGTTTGCCGGAAGGGGCCGAGGGTCGATTTGGATGGTCAATTTAGTGGGGATCTGTTTAGTGCTGTCAGTTGTTTTGCTTCGGCCTTGCAAGACTGCTGGGACCAGAGGCTTCCACATCTGATGGGGTGGAGTGCCTGGAGGAGTGAGGCCTGCATGAAGAACAGAACCAGGTGAGAACCGATTTTGAGGTTCTAAAAATGACAGATCTACAGAAGCCTGTGCAAATCACCAGAACCAGAGTTATAACCACAGTCACACTTCTCCCTATCTGGAGGGAAATTGCGACACGCAACTTCCCATTCAGACATGATGTGCACACAGGTGGAACTGGCTGAGTGCTCTTCTGACTGACTGCTCTTCTTCTCAGACTTGACTCACCTGCGGTGCTGCCCAGGTCATGAACTTTGGTGCCCTCCAAAGCTTTGCCCTCCATTGCCGGCTCCACACTGGAAACGCACACATGAGCATCATTAGCGCTTCTGAAGGGAAAGATATCAGCACTTCTACAAGTAATGGAACAGAACAATTGTATGCAACAAGGACAATGTGAAAGGCTGAACAGGCACGACAGACCAGATCCCCATTTTAGGGCTGGGATGTCACCTTTTCTCTTCCGTCTGCGGTAGGTCTTGGCGATGGAATGGTAGAACCACCATCCCATACACACATTATGTGCACATAGATACGCACACACACACAAGCAAACATGTCTGCATGTGTGTCTGAGAGCAGCGTGAAGGCTGTAGGGTAACTCCTACTGTGTCTCCAGAACAATACTCACCTGGAGTTTCCTACAGCTGCTGCTCTACCAAAGACCTCCGGCACACTGCGCTCCACCTTGGCTGCGGGGGAGAGATGGATGAGGGATAAATGGGCTGACCACAACCTGGTGTGTTAAGCAAAATGCTATGAACAGCCAACTTGGCATTAGCTAAATGCTATACTTATTTCTAATAATAATGATAATAATAAAAAATTCTCTCTCTGCTTTACTAAGTTTGGAGCATACTTATACCTTCTATGGTTTTTTTCAGGGGCAAAAGCCACACATAAGTGAACTTGGACATTTCAGACCCAGTCAGTGTATCAAATGTCACTGCAGGACAAGTCAATAACCTGTTTCAATAACATGCTGAATACTGATGTCTGAATGTGGCAACAAGACACCATCTTTTGGTTGTGCGTGTTTGCGTGCTATAACTCAACTGTGCACTGCATGTTGACAGACACATCTCATGTAAAAACGACCAGAGGTTACTGGATATTTCAAACAAAGCTGGCTTGATGAGCTCGCCCCCACCCAAACACAAGACAAATGCTGCCTTTAAAGCGCAGCTGTTAACCAGGACACAAAAAAAGACAGGTTACAATGAATTGACTCACAGGTTGGCCAATTCAGGGATTACATCATCATTCCATCACTGCCACAGTTACCAGTTCAATTAAGGACTGTGGAAAATTACTGTGAGTAATCGAACTTGCAACTCATTGCAAAGCACCGGTTTCATGTTGCTTGTTAGCAATGAAATACCAGACTGTTATCGATGGGAACATCTCCCTGTTAGCCCCTCTCGCTCGCATACGCAACGCCAGCACTGACACAAAGGCAATGAATACTCGTCTGATACCCCCCGCCACAACCCTCCGCGACCTGCCCCACCCCGGGTGAAAATGGATTTGCGGACAGGACAGAATTCCAGTGGCTAAACGAGCATGAGTGCAAGGCAGCTGTTCTGGTTGCACAACGGCTTTCTCTCGTAGGCCCTCTGGAGCCAACCCTGCCTTCAGGAGCTCTCCCTAACACCACTGGAGACCAAAGCCACAGCCACCATCATTAACCATCGCCTCAATGGTGGTCACCTTTGTCATTCTGCCATCGCAAAGGATTATGATTGTGAATGTGCTTAGAGGCACAAAATGGCTACAAGACCGAATGGGAGACCATCATGGGCACTGAGTTCAAATTCCAAACACTAGTTTTTACACTTAAGGTCACTTAATGCATGTTCAGATAAGATAAAAAAATATCTGCAACAGTTGAGATAAGAGTTCCAAGCATGGGGCAAAAATTCTACTTTTATAGGTGAACCCACCATCAGCACCAAACCTTACACAGCTACACCAAGACATAGCAATACTGTCGCAGGCCCAACAACTCATTAACCTACCTCGTTTCACAGCAAAGACAACAACCAATGGAGATCATGAGACTGAACAAACAAGTCACTTACTAAGGCCTCTCAATAAAGAGACACCCTCACCCTACTCCAAATGTTGGCTACCCAACACCAAGAAACATGCCCTCAGAACTACTCTCTACTCTGACGCTCAGGGTAATTCCAGTTATAGCTCTGCTATTCTATCCTTCATCTCGTCTGTTAAATTTAGAAAGACACAGAAAACGATGGACTAAGCCATCCGACCCAGCAACTAGGGGCTCTTAATCACTTTGACCAGGTCAACAGAGGCATGGGGGAACACTGTTGCTTACCTTGAGTCTCCTCAAACTGCTCAAGTAGGCTGGCTAGATCAGAAGCCTCGATACCTGAACAGGGATGTGTGTGGGAGTGGGTGTATCATTAGGTTTAATTCAAACAGATTCAAATTTACAACACACAGAGATACAACCCACACACATACACACACAGATACAACCCACACACACAGAGACAATACCAAACAAGAGAGACAGACACACACCCCTCAAACAATGCATTAGATTGCTTACCAATCTCACTTGTGAAAGACTCTATCAACTCCTCGGTTTGACTCTTCCCTTTAGGTGGTACCACAGCTGGGGTTGGCTTCTGCTGTGCAGGGTGGGCAGACAGGGCTCTGCACTGGCTCTGGGCTGACACCACAGGAGGGGTGGGCACAGCCACGGGCACAGCAGCGGCTGCCACGGGCACCTGCCTCTGCTTCTGCTGGGTCACTGTAACTGGCAGTGCCACTTTGATTGGCTCTGATTGTGGCGTCACAGTTGGTTGCTCTGGCCTTTTCACGGCTTGTGAAGGAGCAGCAGAAACAGCAGCAGCTACAGGAGGAGGAGCAGCAACCACCTTCGGTGGAGCAGTAGCAGGAGTAACAACAGCAGCAGCAGCGGTAGCAGGCTGAACCTCTGTAGTGGTTCTCGGGTAAACATCACTCTGGGCCTGGGCAGCCGGGGCATCGCTACGTACCTGAGGCGACACCACGGGAAGCTTCTGGCCCTTGAGGGCAGCTGCGAGCAGCTGGGCAATGCAAGGCTGGGACACAATGGCCTTCAGCACCTGGGAGGCTGTGGGGGTAGTGGCACTTGGTAGTGGAGCGTTGTTGTAAACAGCGGGTTGCGCCATTGCCGGGTGAGGTGGGCAAGGCAAGGCTTGACTGGTTGTAGTGTTCTGGGAAGAGGCTAGTGGCGCTGGGCTCTGGCTCTGTGGCTGGGGCTGGGGCTGGGGAGAGGAAGTTGGGGTTGAGGTATGGGCAGGGGGAGGAACAGGGGCAGGAGTGAGAGAGGAGGCAGAGGAAGATGAGGGGGAGGCTTGCACAGGGTCAGGCTTGGGCACAGCAGGTTTGCTGGAGGCTGCCACCAGTGATGCTGGTGGCACGAGCAAGGCTTCTGGAGTAGGAGGAGCAGCAAGGCCCTTGGGCTGCCAAACGGCCTTCACCTCGGGAGCAGGCTCCTTCGAGGCTGCTGGGGCCGAGGCCTTGCGCGGGTCCTTGGAGCTGGGCTGCTGCAGGCAGGGAATGGGGGGCAGCTCCTTGGGGGCCTCAGGCAGAGACGGCCACTTGGTGCTGTTGTCACCGGCCTTCTCCAAGGGAGCGGGCCTCTTCTGCTGGCGCAGGAGGCGATACTGCTGCAGGCTCAGCGGCTTGGGTTTGGGCTCGCTGGCCGCAGGGGCTACCACCTCCTCAGGAGCCTTCTCTTGCACGCACGTATTGACTGACTCTTCAGAGAGTACTGCTGTCGGCACTGGCACGGGCGAAGTTGATTGGGTTGGTACAGGTGGCGATTCGGGGGCTGGTGAATGTTTGGGTGCAATTGCATTCATCCTGAGCTCATCAGATTTGGGGGCTGGGTTCATATCTATGGGAGTTTGCGGCATCACCTGAGGGTGGTCAATCACAGCAGCCTGGGGCACTGGTGCGACTTTCTCCAAAGCCTGCGCCGAGACGGCTGGGGCAAAGGTCACCTTCTTTTTCATCTTCTGCTGCTGCTTCTTTTGCTCTTCCTGAGGTTTCTTCTCAAGATCCTTTTTTGTGCTTCTCAAAACTCTGCCCTCCGACACGGGGGGAGGTTGGGCCTCTTTGTTTTTCCGTTTCTTTTTCCTGCGCGAGGGACATTTCTCAGTCACCTCCTCCTTTGGCCGCTTGATGACCACCTTCTCTTCCTGACACTCAAGCCCCGGCTGAGGTGGGGGATTTGCAGTCAGCACTGACGCATCCGCCTCCAGAGCAGGGTGTTGCTGGGATGCCACAGGAGTCTGGTCTGGAACCTCCTGACAAGAACCAGTGCCAGGGTGCTCGACACTCAAATCAGGGATGGCCAGGATAGGTTCACCGTGCTCACCCTGATCCACCACCTCCAACAGAATCCCGCCTTCCGGAAGCATCTGCTCATCTGTACCGTCCTCCAGACACACGGCCATGCAGTGCATGTGTTTCACCAGGTCACCCAGCGTGACCGACACGCAGCTACCGTCCTGCTCTAGCGCCACACTGCTCCAATCCAGTAGGTCCACAGTCGGCTCAATATCAGACGAGTGCGTAGCTTCCTCCTCATCCTCTCCATCGCTCCTTTGTATCGTCACACTTGGCATCCTGGGTAAACTCTGCAGGTAGACAAGTATGGTAGGCTTAGTGTTTGCAAACAGACCATGGCAGGAAAAGGTCAGGAAAAGGATTCAATGCGACAAAATTCCATAAGCTGACAAATGGCCAAGGGGTTATCCTAGGTCAAACACATCGTATGCAGTCATACACCGCATGTTTACATGTTTATCTACTCCATACGACACAGATGTTCACATCACTCAGGAATCATGTTTAAGTCAAGAACAGTAGCGATAGGTGTGGTAGTTATTATCCACAAAGATACTCAGTGTGTAACTTGATCAAAAATTGCTAATGAAGGCATTTTCCTTTTTAAACCAATCGTTACCTTTCCTGGGCTGGAAAATGATCTTGTGTTGAACATGGACTCTCTGTCTGGGGGAGACCGTGACAGACAAAAGAGCTTCCTCAGCTGGGAAGAAAAAGAAATTAAAAAATAAACAAACATAAAACTGTTACTAAAACCTCCCTCCTGGTACACAAAAGCAGCTAGTTTTTAAACTACTTGCAGGCACTCCATTGTCTCTACCCGGCAGACCTCTGATGTTCCGCCACAGGTGAGAAGGCAGCTGAGGGAAACTCACCGGTGAGTGCTCATGGCCCTTTTGACCTGTTAACAGCTCTACATCAGGCAGTGTGTCAAATGGGGAAAGGTTCTCGTCATCTACGTTGTCAAGTACTTCAGTTAATGCTGTAAGCAGTGTCGCTTCACTCTCTTCATCAATTCCATTTTTTGTCTGAAAACAAAAAGGAAGCTCAATTAGACCTCCATCGTATGTTCAAAACTTGTTTGTTTATTTAATTTATTGCCATTTTAACATCTATGGTTATTTGATACCCAGACAGGTAGAAAAACATTACACAATTAAACAAAGACAAATAAATCAATTAAATAAGGTGTTTAAATAAAATAAGTGCTTTGTATGATCAAGTCTTAAAAAATACTAAAACATGCTGAGATGGAGTATAGCTGACTGCGCCTCAATCCATACTGTGAGCTACTTCCATGTGAGGAAAATCAGCACACTCAGTAAAATGTTAAGGGCATGTCCTGACATCCATCTATTCATCCCTCCCTCCCTCACTCACCTCTCCAGTGGGGGGGTCCTCAAAGATGGATAGGATGGAGGGGTCCAAGCAGCCATGCAAGGTTTCCACCACATCTCCAGCATGCAGGCCCTGGCCCTCCATGCAGTCCACCGCAAGAGCACCCTGAAGGGCATCAGCCTGTCAGATTGAGGAATAAAGGAACAGGTTATGACTGAAAGACATTTTTTTCTCCTCCTAGTCTGTAAAAGTGTCTAACCTGATCCTCAAAAGGTGTCCAGTGGTAATGGCTAAACCAGTTTTCCATGCTGTCATTTTCCAGGTAGAGGCACTTTTTACAATAATGGCAACTTATGACTTAAAAGATTTTCTAAACTTTAAGATTTGTTTTTTCTAAACTTTTTAAAGAACATTTGGAAGTTTATGTAGCTGACACCAACATCAATCTTATAAGGCCAAACATGTCTTACTAGCCAGGGATCCCTTTAAAAACCAAGGGGCCTTTCATGTCAGAAAATGTCAAACAGCCTAAGGGGACAGATGTGGATCCAACCTCCAACAGGCATTCCTGTGAGGATAAAGTGAGTTCATTTTGTTCCCAGGACCAAAGTGGAGAGTACTCCACAATAACTCTTTATAAAACTTCATAAACTTGACCTAATAGCTTCAAAATTATACCAAACTCCTAACTTCTGCTCTCATTACAATAACAGGTGAAGCATAAACAAATCCATGAGCAAGGCTAATGACAGGTATTTACATTTTTGACTGTTCACAATATGCATGTCCATATCAAGACAGTGTGTGTGACAACAACGCAACTGAAAACTAAACGCTTATCAAACGATCGAATACAAGCCTACTACTGTTAAGTCAAACCGTCTTCGAGAAAAACTTAGTGGATTTTGATGACTCCATGCGATGTCACCCACGTGCCAAGACCATCACGTCACCGGACACACCGGATGGATAAGGGACTTCCACTGTGTCCCACTAACCCACGTGTTGCAGATAACAAACTACCGGGACCTTCGAAACTCCGAGAGAAATGTATAAACCTTGAAAAATTCCCCAATGCAGTGTTGTTCGTCACTATCTAAACCATATAACTAATCAACAGATTACAGAACAAAACCTATGCTAACGTTATAACCTTCCAAAGTTTGAGTGCCCACGTGTTTACTTCCAACAGATTTTGTATTGAGATAGCATTTAAACCATTCTCTCACACTAACAGTAAATTGGG
Organism: Tenualosa thibaudeaui; assembly: GCA_027481765.1. Classification (NCBI taxonomy): domain Eukaryota; kingdom Metazoa; phylum Chordata; class Actinopteri; order Clupeiformes; family Clupeidae; genus Tenualosa; species Tenualosa thibaudeaui. Next base: position 13,567,496 of record JAIFZK010000012.1, on the reverse strand, counting down.
ACGAAATATCTTGTTAACTGGTACATTTATCACAACTGCCAACTTTATACACAAGAACGTTAATCACGTGTAACCAATGCACTCTCCAAATATAACACTAAATCTCACTGGAGTAGTGACAGCAAACTGATCATAATCATATATAAATCAATATAAACACACAGCTTTTATATTGTTAGAGTTCACCCATAACGTCCTATTTGCGTGTCACAAAAAATGTTACAAGCTACTCTTCCGATTTGCATGCAACATCACGCAGAAAACATAGGTGCAACATGCTTGAAGCACGTGGAAATCAGGCAATTCGAATCTTATTTGAGATCCTTGTAAACAAATTTCTGATGAAATAAAGCAAAAACACATTACGTAACACTCAACATCGTGCCAGTGGTGCATTATCAATGAGATGGTCATCCTTGCATTCTGACGGTAAAATTTCTGAATGAAGTGGCGTTACGTTAACAGTCTCGACAGGATCCAGATGGATTACACATTGCAACATCTTGATATGTTAAAATCTGAAATTGACACCCGAGTCAAATGTAAAACATGTTATTTGGCCATCTCTGAATACACACTTTCCACGCATCGTTAACTTCAATTTATTCTAATAGCGACTGAACCCTCGAGGTAGCCAACTTGCTACGCTGCTAGTTAGCAGCTAACTGAAACTCTGCGTGCAAACCCATCAGGCACACGATGTACACAACGTCCACATGCCTCTTCACAAATGAAATCCGCGTCTTTGGGACCAATTTTTCGATCAAATGACCACAACATGTGTATTACATCCACATTTTGAGACTAAACCAAACGGATGTCAATACCCGAGATCAAAAAACCTTCCCAAATCGCTTATCACGACTTTTACGTTTCATTCCACAACTATCCACGTGTCACTTTAGCGTGTGCATCATTTGTCGGAAAAGCATCTTCATCATAATAATCAAGCGATCAAACACAATAGCAAATTTGATTCATCGGGTCTTATTTTGCCTGTTTCATACCTCATCCAGACTTGCAGTCGAGAAAAATTCCATATTATGAGCAGTTAAAATCTCTTCGCCTGTTCCCCACCGGGCCGCCATCTTACAGCCGCTCCTTGTGAAAACGTGAATTGCACTGCAACGCTTCACAGCCGGGCTGCCGGAGACACGTGGTATTTGCATTCCCGGCAAAACGACGCTTCCTGTCAAAGTTCATATGGGCGTGTCTTATCTGCCGCACGCTGTCGCAGAAAGCGTGTGTGGTTAGCTCTCTCCCATGCCGACTGGGAGGCCAGCCAGGGGCGTGAAGTTCACCCTCGGAGCGCCCCGCGAGGCATTGGGTCCCACAATCCAAAGGGCCCACCCCACCTGTCAAATAAAAGTTTGAAAATTAATTACATTGTTATTGTTATTGTTATTATTATGCAAAAGTTGTGCTGTGTTAAGTATAGAAGCACCATTTAAGCACATATCCCTACCATATCTGACAACCAGAAAAAACGAAAACGTGGCAGAGTTTAAGAAGCAGTATTTTGTAGTGGTCATGTCCATCTGACTGACTGTAGGCCGATAATTTCATGTCAGCTATGTAATGTCATATCTTGTCTGAAAGAATCCACTGTAGCCTGTTATTACAATTTTGGATCAGTCTTCACTGTAAAAAATAAATCATGGTTTTAACTTTAAAAAGTTAGTGTCCGGGCTGACTAACTATTTTAAGTTGACCAAATTTAAGATAATGAGTTGTGATAATGAGTTCAGACCTCAAAACACAAAAAAATTGTTAACACAACAATTTCCATATTCTGTAGTTATTCTGACACATAATTGTATTGTTATCACAAATAAAAGAAAGCACGGACTGTGCAGAGGAGCTGAAAGATGTCTTCACAGACATCTTTAACACCTCCCTGAGTCAAGCCATTGTGCCATCAGGCTTCAAAGCTGCCACCATTATACCAGTGTCGAAGAAACCATCACCATCCTGCTTCAACGACTACTGTCCTGTGGCACTGATACCCATCATCATGAAGTGCTTTGAACGACTAGTCCTTTCACACATTAAATCCTGCCCCCCCAGCATGGACCCGTACTGCGTACAGAGCGAAACGATCTACAGAGGATGCAATCTGCTCTGTCCTCCACCCAGCCCTCACCCACCTGGACAAGAAAGACTCATATGTGAGAATGCTGTTCATAGACTTCAGCTCAGCATTCAATACCATAATACCACAGCAACTCATCTGCAAGCTGGACAAACTGGGCCTCAGCACCTCCCTCTGCAACTGGCTGCTGGATTTCCTCAGCCAGAGGCCACAAGAGGTGCGTGTTGGCAACATCATCTCCAACAGCATAACCCTGAGCACAGGAGCCCCACAAGGCTTCCAGAAGGGCCACAACCAATACCCCCCACTGACCATCGACGGTGCTGCAGTGGAGAGGGTGAGCAGCACCAAGTTCCTGGGGGTGCACATCAGCGACAACCTCTCCTGGACCACCAACACCACATCACTGGCCAAGATAGCACAGCAGCATCTCTACTTCCTGCGCAAACTGAAGCGAAGCGGGCAAGTACTCCACCACCCACCATGACTGCATTCTACAGAGGAACCATAGAGAGCATCCTTACCAGCTGCATCACTGTGTGGGGTGGGAGCTGCACTGACTACAACAGGAAGGCTCCCAACAGCTCGCCAACAGCTTCATCCACCAGGCTGTGAGACTGCTGAACTCTTTCCCTTCCCCACTCCCAGCCCCAGCCAGTCACCACGATGGCAGAAGTCTAGGAAGACACTGGACTCACCCCCCCCCCCCCCCCAACTGAGACTCTGCATATCCAAACGTAATTTCGATTCCTTTGTATGTCAAGTACATGTGAAGAAACTGACAATAAAAGCAACCTTGACTTTGACTTTGTGTGTTTGTGTTATGCCACTGAAGCATTTCATTGAAAGTTCTAAATTATAGGCTTAGGTAAAGACAACATCGTTCTCTACATAAAAACAATAAATTGTTGACAGTTCAGCTCTTTTTGCTTTTAACCTATGATTGAATAATGCAAAAGGACTGAGTTGGCCTATGATGCTTTGTAAATTCAAGGTTTTCCCAGAGTTGCTCTCTTTTCATACGGTCTGTCCCAGGATATTGGTAATCTTTTTCCCGGGTCACCAGTTGTCCTGGTTTTTCGTGAAATTGCACTTCTATGCATAAATTCATTAGTTTCACTTTCAAATAATCATATTCTCCTACTGTCACATCACTGTTTTCTTTCTGTTGATCTTAAAGCATTGTATCAAGCTTGCCGGCGACCCACATTGTTTTTTTTACTGTAGCCTAATATCTATCATGTAGATGTCGGCCACATGTAGCCACAAGCAAGGCTGAGCGTATATTTTGTAACATGGAGGATGTGCGATCAGACAAAATGTATGATGGTAGGATTAGTCAAAGCTTAACTTCAAGTAAGACTAAGTTTAAAACTGTCCTGCATGGAGTTGTAAGCATAAAGTTGACGACAGAAAATGCTTGTGAAGCATGAGGCAGTGAGTTTGCGTGTGTTAACTTTTTTTCAATGTGTGGCAGCCTCTACGAGAAAAAAACGTTGCATTATATAACAGCAAAACTGCAGTTTTTAAAGCATTGCAGTAGGCCTACTGTAATACGTGTGCCCAAAAATACTGCATTACGCAGTGAGGCATTTGAATGCAGTTTGTGTGACAGTGCAATGACAGTGCTAGATAAGAATACAGAAATGGGGACAGAGGTGAGAATTATTGAGTGTTTAATTGACAAAATTGATTAATAAAACACAAATTAGGCCAAGCGAAAATCCATAGGCCTTGTCTAAAATATATATAAGGAGAGCAGCAGCTTGTGTGCGCTTCCATTAGTATTATTTGCTTTACCTGTACCCACGGACCCAATCAGCACCATATACCTGTTCTTTGAGGCTGTCAGTAGGTATAAGAATGACAGAATTTGGTACAATATAGACAGAATTTGCTAAGTGGCAGATAACGCTAACAGATGATAGCATAAGAAAACAAAATGTCCTTGCCCTCATCAGTTTGTGCCGCTGTTTCGCTATTTGGTCTACGTTGCACCAAATTCTGTCATTCTCATGAACGTGAAACAACAGAACTAGGTGTTGATTTATTCCGAATAATCCCTTTAAATCCTGTTTCTCCTGTTAAACAATGCAGTCAGTGACAGATATTGACTACAAGCAGGCCTGGACTCTTCTACTGCAGAGCTACACTGGGGAACGTACAAGTATTGTTAAAATATTTTTAATTATTGCAGGTAATGGAATTGTTCTCCAGAAATATTCAAGGTCTTCCCTGATGGTGTCTGGATGGCAGCATAATGCTGAAAACCTATTTGACTCTCCGGATGTTAATATTACATATATGTAGTGGCAACTGGGTTTTATTGGTGATACTTTGAGTATCTTTTTCTATCTTATCTTTATGTTGGTGAGAGCTGAGAACCTATTCAGAGATTTATTTTGTGTACACACTAGAACTGACTCAAGAACCCCAGCATGACGACTGACTGAAGCGACAATGTCGTTGCACTGCCAGCAGGTGGCAGTTTTTCTCTGCCTTGCATTGAGTTTGGTCGTCACCCAGACTGGTAATTTCAGCTGCAGAAAATGTACGTAGCCTTTCCAATAAAACATCCTTATAATCTGAGGACCTGTCTTTTGAGGGGTTTTAAACACAATAGGCAATTTGCCAAACCAAAAGGACACCTGGGGTTGTCTGACTTGTAGGAGGGCAAATGAGAGAGAGAAAGAGAGAGATAAAAGGAAATATGCTGTTAACACACGCCGTTTAGCTAACTTCATGCATAGTCACATATGTTTCAAGTTTTTGGATGAAGATAAATGACGAGGACCGTTTTTCTTGACCACAAACTTGTTCAGTGACTTTCTAACTATTCTACTGAAAGATGCTCTCTGAATTCAAATTCATTTTAATGATGGTCATGTCTTTGGTCCCAGTCTCATACAATCTGTCCAGTCACAGCTACTTTATATAGTTTTGTTACAGAAATAACAAATCCAAGAAAGAACAGACTGTAATGTGATGAAAGTTCATTGCAGTCATAGCATATCGACAACATGATGTGCTTTGATTAACCAAGCAAAACGTGCTAGATGTGTTAATGACAATCTTACAGGTACCATTTGCACAACACATTTCTTGACCATTTCGTCCTTAAATTTCTTACACCAAATCATATAAACAAAACTGAATCACATCAGGGGGGCATGCCAAGCAGGTGGTTGTCTCAGGTCCCGGACAACTTGCTATCTCTGCAAGAAAAAAAAAATAGGTTACCCCGCTTCTTTTGAGAGCAGCGAGCAATAACACATGCGCAGCCTGTAAATTATCCTATTATATATTATTATATTTTATGCTATAGATTCACTTTCATAGCCATGACAGTATTTTTAAATTATTATTATTTGGGGGCGGGGGTAGCATCCCTATGGCCACAACAGATTAGTCTATTCTCTGAATTCTTTGTCTCCAGATAGGTCTGTCTTAGTACTGTAGGCCAAGAATTGCAATATTTTCGTTGTGGATTGTGCTTCCATGCATGCGTGCAACTCTTTAAAACGCACACTGATCTCAAATGTTAAAAGTCGATGTCTGCGTATGAAGGCTTTACAAAGTAGTAGACATTCCTCCCAAAAAAACAACTGTCACTTTGTTGCGAGTCACTTGAGAGGCGAATGAGCACACTCTGGCGAATGCCGTCATTACGCACGACTACTCAGCTATTACACGCATTACGTTCGCCCAATCAGCTGCAGATCCCAAACCACAGGAAAGAGGCAGATGATATGGCAGCTTTGTGAGCGACCAGGTGAAACTTGCTTTGTTAATTCCGTTTGGCTGGGGAACATGAAGACATTTTAAGTCGTTGACGGCAACGGGGCCTCGGTTAGAAATGATATATTTGATATTAATTTCCGCATTTTCTGGGGCTCTCGTCACGTTAGTATTACAATTCCTTTTTCTCTACCGGAGAAGCCCGGAGCCTATAGGAAGGACAGTGCAATATGTCAAAGCAGTGCCTGATCCCTTATTGAAGGATTACTTTAATAACCACCATGTCGAATCGGGACAGCAACAGCAAGAAAACACGACATCCGCAGCATCTAAACAGGCAGAGGCCGCTTCACAGAAGCCGCAGGAAGCGTCTGTCAGCAGTAGCCCAAAACAACAGCCGCCACCGCCTTCTCAAAGCGAGTCACTGAACACCTCTAAGTCGGAGACATGCGGCTTTTTAAATGCAATATTTTTGTTTCTGTTCCGGGAGCTCCGGGATACGCCGGTGGTTAGACACTGGGTGACCAAAAAAATCAAGGTGGAATTTGAGGAGCTGCTACAAACCAAAACAGCCGGACGCTTGCTAGAGGGTCTAAGTCTTCGCGATATATCCTTGGGCAATTCATTGCCCGTGTTCAAAACGGCGAAACTTATGAAGCCGGTCGCCGTTAACGAAGACGGCATGCCCGAAGAGCTTAATTTCGAGGTAGACCTTGAATACAACGGCGGCTTCCACCTGGCTATAGATGTGGACCTGGTGTTTGGGAAATCTGCCTATCTGTTCGTTAAAATGACCCGGGTGGTAGGCCGACTGAAGCTACAGTTCACTCGAATGCCTTTTACGCACTGGTCGTTTTCGTTCCTGGAGGACCCCCTCATAGACTTCGAGGTTAAGTCACAGTTTGAGGGCCGGCCGTTGCCCCAACTCACCTCCATCATTGTGAACCAGTTAAAGAGAGTCATCAAGAAGAAACACACGTTGCCAAATTACAAAATAAGGTAAAGGTTATCTTCTCTTACCCTGTAAGACAGGGTAAAACTGGGCTCAGCATTGTAATACAATACAATGTGTGATGTGGTGCAACAGTCTAAGATTGCATAATGTATGTGGCACTTAGCTTAGCTTTGTTTGCAAACCTGTTGCTCTGCCTTGAACAGGGCTGTGACCATTCTGTGATTGCAGCACAGTAGGCCTACATTCAAATGCATTCTTCTCTTAGTATATTCATATCCAATAATTGGTTTGAACTCACCTTTCTCCATTTTAAGGCTATATATGTCATTTAAGGTGTTGCTCCAAAGCATACACTGACTGAGTCTTTCTTGATCCACATGTCCACTGCTAATGAGTTGTTCACATTAGAATGATGGGTTCAAGAATGACTGTCTTGCAGACAGCATAGGTGCCTGCTGGAATGGTGAGAGAGTTTTGGAATGCTTAGGTAGTTGCTGTGAACACAACATTCTTGAATCCACCCAAGCACAGCTTGTTCAGTAGTGGAAGAACTGTGTTTTTGCTTTCTCAAGCTCTTCCTCTTGTTTTCTCACCTTCTCCCAACTCCCTCCTAAAAGTTAAAGAACTTCCTCTTCTGACAGACTTGAGGCTTCTTCATACACTAATTGCACATGATGACATTTTCAGAATCTCTATGCCGGCCTCTCTTCATTCTTGCTTAGTTCCTCTTTAGGGTCTCTGACAGTTTCAACATGGGTCAGTCTTAAGACTGACGGTTTCAATATGGGCCTTGAATTGCAGAACATGTGGCTTTTTGTCTGGTCATATGGCCTTGTAATGCTGTACTATTCTGTCTGAATTACGCCGATGTAGGTAGCGAATAATCTCAGTTTAGGTAAAGCACAAAGCTCTTGCCCATTTGTTTGTGTGTGTTTCTATAGTTTTGTGTTAACTGAGTGTAAATGAAGTGTCTTCTCTGACGGAGTTTGTCATGTAGTCATAGCTTTATGTGGCTTCAAGGCTTTTTATTTTGTATTACACACAGATAGTGCTCACCAATAGTGAGTAGAGGTCTCACAATGAGGGCGGTATTAATGTTTATGCACATTAGATTTTGATGCTTTGACTTTGAGGAAGACACGTGTGTGTGTGTGTGTGTGTGTGTAGTTTTGTTGAGTGATTTGTTATTGTAATCCACACATCTGCTTAATTGCTTCTAATGTGCAGGAAGGCTGATGCTTGTAGCACTAGCTGCCTGTGCCAAGTTGAATGTGTCATGTGACTCTCCATCTCTCTGTGAGTCCCGCAGTGGATGATCCCATGATTGCTGAGCAAGGCCTCTTAATTTCGGTTATAGCCAGCGGATGTCCATTCTCTAATGATCCGTGGCAGATATAGTGTGAGCGCTGTGACCTGCTCAGGTGCGGAGAGGTGGGATGAGGTGTCGTGCCGGTCAGACGCACAACGGATGTTGGCCCAGCCAGACTCTGTACTGCATTCATCTAAGTGTTACTGTGCCGTACCGCAAGAGCACTGAAGATACAACCAGGGTGCGTGGCAGCAATGTGAGCTATGGGCCATCTTTCCACACTTAGCTGGCTCTGGTGAAGGGCATATCATGAAGAGGCAGAGGTGCGCATGATGAAGGCAAGGGAAGGGATGGGGGCGGGGGTATGTTATCGCAAAGGGTTTTGCTGGAGGTAAGCATACCCAAACTGGCATTGTGTGCCCTGGCAGGCTTGTCACGAATGCAGTGGCAGCATTGTGCTGAGTGCAGAATTGGGTGCCCTCAATTAGAAAGCATAATGACCCATGCTGTTGGGGGCACACACACACACACACACACACATTCGCACGCACACGCACCCCCACACTCTCACACGCAGGCCCACAGTAGCTGTGCACTGTAGAATGACTCAGTCAGTGGCTCCCCCTCATCGTTGATGTGAATTACTTAAGCATCAGTTAGTCGTATTTATATAGTTAGTCAGTATTTAGTTTCTGTTTCCCAGGTTATAAAATCCTAGCCTTTGCACTGTTTTGACTGAGGTGGTTTCCCACTGGTCATATCAAGATGATTGCATCATTTGGCTCTTTAGTTTAAGCCTTTTTACGCGTGACTTAATGGTAACCATTGTGTTTGTTATAGATAAATTCTTCCTTGGCTAGCTCGAACGAGGTGCCATTTTTTGCCCCTTACCCCCCGCACCCAAAAAAAAGAAAACAGAACTGAAACTGATGGTTTTGGCAGGAGCAAAATGGACGTGATGTCTTCTCACTTTATGTTCTCATACCGTGTGTGGGCAGAAGCGCCAATGAAGGCACACAATGGCTTCAGTGTTTTCCGAGAACCCGAAGGGGGAAAAAAAACTTAATCGACTGGCATTTTAACCATTGAAACGAAGGAACAGCCTCTCCATTAATGAAAAGTAAAGCCTGTGTGATGTTTGTGGTGGAGCCATGGTGTCGTGCTGGTAAACAACACCACTGATAGAACTCTTCTTATCGTCGCATGTTTACTTTGTTTTTTCATATTTGACTTAAATCAGATTATCCGACAATCCAGAGCTCAGAATCAACAAACGATAGCCGTAGCCAGCGATGAAAGGGAGAGAGATTATGTGTCAGCACAAAACTGAATGTCAGGTTAACTGAATGTCAAGACTAGAAAGAGATCGTACATACCACAAATATCAATTTACTATTCTTAAAATGCTAATCTTTGAGAAGTGTCGTGTTAAAATTGTGTTAGTCTGTGAAGGAGCTTTTTTCTGTGTTTTACTGAAATATATGGGTATGGTCATGTTCTGTCTCATGAGGCCTTGGTCTAGTAACGAGGAAGACTCTGACTGGAGTCCGATTGCAGACAGAAGGAGTGATTTGGCTGTGCTGGTCGCTGTATTGATGTTTTGCATGAAGGACTGCTGAGGTATAATGGAGATCCCCCCCCCCTCAAGACACACACACACACACTTTTTATCCACACTCATCTGTTTCAGTGGACAGGTCAGGAGTGATACTGGGTCCTTGGAGATTACTGGAGAAGGGGACAGAGGAAGGAATGAGAACTGGAGAAAAGAGAGAGTGTAAAAGACAGACTGAGGAAGAATAGACAATAAGAGATGACACTCCGGATTGTTCTTTCCTGACAGCAGAGAGGCATTTGTGTGCACATATCCACACTGTGAATCTCAGCTGAAAGTCTGCAAATATCCTATTCATTTGAAATGATGCAAGCCCACGCAAGTCTGGCATCAGTTCCGGGACGTTAATTTGGCGTCCCAGCCTACTCCGGCCTGTCATGTGGTGGACACAGCACTAGCGCTGTGCAATACACACCAGTTTAGACAGGGCCGCTCCACTTCCAACCCCAACATAGCACACTTCTTGCATTGTCTTAAGTAGCACACATCTGCAGACACCGGCCTGTAAAAGGACAGGGCCACTGGAATGGAGTCTCTGTCTGTCTGCACGCTGCACCCAACTGATGCTCAGCCAGGGTTTTTGCGTTGGGGATGGCCAGGCCGGCACAGGCAGGAAGAGATGCATAATGATGTAATGCGGAGGTGCACAGATGGCCCAGCTGGGGACGAGGGGAGAGGGAGCACAGGCTGAAGATGATCCAGACAAACGCCACTGCACCTACAGGGCTCAGCCCATTGAGAGAGGGAATGCGTGTGCGTGTGCGTGTGCGTGTGCGTGTGTGTGTGTGTGTGTGTGTGTGTGTGTATATGTGTGTGTGTGTGTGTGTGTGTGTGTGTGTGTGTGTGTGTGTGTGTGTGTGTGGCATGGGTCTATATGTCTATGTGTGTGTGTTTGGAGACATAAAATATGTGGCTGAGTTCTTCCATTCCTCTGTTAACATGTTAAGACATGTTGCAGCACTTGAGGAACTTTTACTTCAGTATGTAAGGGCTAGAAAATGAACATATTCTTGACAGTGCTTGGCTGTTGGAACATCATCCAGCTTGCCAAATGACACATAGAGTATTTGTTTTATTCAGAAGCCACCAAGAGCCTGGTTCTCAGCGTGGACTTAGTATGTTTTCATTTATAAAAAATTGATTTCTCATCAATTATTTACCAATAAGATGTTTAAGTGACAGTACAACAAATACAAGTTTTGGCTGTAATGAAATCTGTGTGTAAATTCTTCTTGTACTGGTTGTTGTATCATAGTGTGAGCTAGTCTAATCGGTTTGGATGCAAGATTACTAAAAGGTACAGTCATTAGAGGCGATGAGTGTCACAGTGGATATGGGAGGTTTTGGATTCCAGTGATGTAGAACCCATATGATGTCATGTCTAGCCTGTCATGTCTACCCTGTGTGTGTGTCTGCTTGAGTTCATGCATGCGTGCATGAATTTTTTTTAGGCCTTTCTTAGATAATAGCATTACTACACACAGTGAATTAACATGAGCCGTGGTCTAAGGTTTCAATATAGTTTAGTGTGACATGGACCCAGCAGAAAAATTGCCCTATGAACTATGTTAACAAAATTTCTGCCATTGATGCTTACTCGACTTGTACTTCTTCTCTTGGTATTCGAAGAGAATTCTTAGAATAACTACTTTCTTTAAAAATCTATCTATCTAATGCACATTCATTTTTTTTGGGACCTAAACTGTTGAACAGTATGGCAGACTTTCATTCACCTCATTCAGAGCCACAGATGTTTTTGCTGACCTTAGTTGTGATGGGCCATGTGTTTTTGTTTCCGAAGCTATTTGAGTGCTTCCCTCCATTTTTAATCAGATGGGTCAGTTTGTGTAAAGGTGTGGTTGTGTTCTGTGCCAGGTGAGCAGTGTGACGGGTAGGAGTGGGAGTGAAAAGCCTGATGTGTGGGACAGCTCTTTTCCTCTTAGCACTGGTTAGCGCTTGCTGCTGTGTGCCGTGCCTTTTGCCTTTCTGTCAGTGCCAGTAGGCAACATGGTGACACCCCCTCCGGACATTACTTTATTATTTAAGAAAGAGAGAGGGGGGAACTGAAGACAAGGATGTTTTGAGGCAGAGATCAATCCAAACAAGATCTCTAGAGCTAAGGGTTGGATAAGACTTGCCGTAGGTGATCATGGGACATTTGGTTGACAAGCAGCTGATAGTGAAAACAAGCCACACTCTGTATGTTGATTTATTATAGAGTCAGTTCGCCCTCAAGTTCTTTTGAAAGAAAAGTCAGCTACTGTCATATTAGTATTCTGTTGACTTTTTATGCCATTGTATTATAAATATATTTTTCGTAGTTTTTTAAAGAATTAAATTTTATAAATTTGTGTAGAATTACATTGTCTTACTTAATGGGTTGTATCTGTGTTTGTTTTGTGTGTGTGAAGGCCTTCAGCGTGAAAAGTGCGAAAGTGTTCATCGTGGATGTTATGTAATTACTTCTCTGACATCTGGTCCTGCTGTACTGTACATCTGTGTGTGTGTGTGTGTGTGTGTGTGTGTGTGTGTGTGTGTGTGAGAGAGAGAGAGAGGAAGGGTTTACATGCCTGCCCCCTGTGTTCCGGTACCACCCCAGTCCTCCCAGCTCTTACCATTATCTTGTTTGATTGCTGTTCTCTGCACCAGGGTGTCACAGTAGGTTGTGGATGCTGTGTTTGACTATGCAGTGAGTGGCCCTTGTGGTCGTGGATGCTGTGTTTGACTATGCAGTGAGTGGCCCTCGTGGTAACAGTATTTTGTATTTTGCAATTTGTTGTTGCCAATAACAAACCGGTTCTTACGATCTTCTGGAGCAGCCATCCATGAAGTACAATAACAGGAGCACTGCTCATTATGGTGGAGGTGTGAATGGTGATTGGTACCGTTTTGAATTCACTTTATGATTCAATTAGAAGCTGTTTAGCCCTGACATACAGGCTTGAAAAAGCAAGGGATTCCCTCCAGATCATGCGTTGTTCCTAATGAGTGGCTACATTCAGTCAGAATGTAGGTGTGGCATAACAGTGTGGTGGTGTGAGTTTATGGCAGTAGTTCCTCTTAATGACTGTATATTAGATATATGGATAAATATACATACACGGTATATATGGATATTCTATGGCCTGCTATCACCTGACAAACACTAAGCTTAAATGTAAATACACAGGATTGTTTACACTGGAAGACCAAAGTCCAAATGTCTCCCAAATCTCTCTCTTCCCCCGTTGGCCAACAAAGTTTCTGCTGACGTAAGCACAGACATGTCTGTCCCCTTCAGTAGCGCTCCAGTTACTAATCAAGGGGGCTCATGGAAGCCCTGGTCAGTCATGCATTGTAAAGAAGGCTTTCGTGACAAAGGACTGTGACCAGCAGGTAGGAATCTTCCAAACAGAGGGAGAGGAGAACTGGTTGCCGTCACTCCACTCGGACCACTGGCAGAGCGTGATGTGGGCATGTCACTGCCGGCCGCCCATTCTCCAGCCAAGGGTTGCTGTTTCAGGCGCGGTTCTGCCAAGACTAGGAGGAGTTGAGATGGGAGGGGAGGGAAAATTGATCGGGCCTGATCAGACGGGATTGACGTGGTGATCTTGGTTTCTCGTGACACAAAATATGTCCTTGCGTAACGCCACAAGGAGAGATTTTAATCATGTAATCCCCCTGTCTGCTTCTCTGGCCCGAAGAAGACAAGGCTTGGATATTAGTTTGATCTTGACACGTAATCTGTGTGTCAAGTTGCACAGTCATGGCTGCAAGAAATGCACTTTTCTTTAAAACCTGACGTACACAGCATCCCAGCTTCTGTACATTTGGTGTGTGTGTGTGCGTGTGTGTGCGTGTGTGTGCGTGTGTGTGCGTGTGTGTGCGTGTGTGTGTGTGTGTGTGCGTGCGTGTGTGTGCGTGTGTGTGTGTGTGTGTTTGTTTGTAGTGGGAGGGTGCAGAGGGGTAGTACCATTGAGTACCACTGAGGTCCAGCAAGGGATCCAGTTGCACAGATGGCAGGTTACATAAATGATTACAGGAGTGCTCGCTCAACTCCACCCACCCCCAGCTCTGAGGAGAAGCGTACAGACAGACATATGGAGAATGGACAGTGTGTATGGCTCTTTTAACCACCAGCTGTACTTCAATGCACAGTATATGGGGCCACTTCACTCCCAAGATGAAGGTGGACAGGGCAAATGACAATAAAAATACATAGACACAACTCTGCAGGATTTTATTCTTTCTTTTAGACCATGTTCTAAAGAGCTGATCAGAGTGACTTGGCACATGATTGAAACAAAGCGGAAAAGCATTAGCCAAGTCAGCACTGGTGCCACATAGCTGTTGGCCACATTGCTTAAGTGTTTTTTTTTCTTCAGTCACTGAAATCTTGCCCTCTAATCCTGCAAAGGCCTGGGTGACTGACTTCTAAAGCCTTGTTTTCCACAACCAGTGGATTCTTTCAGGGGGCAGTGTTATTGTGAAAGTCTTTAACCTCTGGGGAACTGAGTCCTAGTAAGCAGATCAGGGAGTGACTGGCACAAGATGCCAAGCAGTTAATACTCACACACACACACACAAAGAGTTTGTATCCCCTAGTCTTCCGCATGTACCTCAGCAAATCAACCACGGCACTGTACAGTAAAAGTACATTTCATATCAAATCTGACACCTAAGGCTTGAGACATTTGCAGTAGTTCTCTGCTAACGTGTCATGTTATCTGTGGGTGTTCATAATCAGGTGATATTATTATTTATTTATTTATTTTTTAAGGAGGCTGGTCTATCACAGCATTCGCTCACTCTTATCTTATCTGTAAACCAGCCAGTCTGACCACATCCTATATCATGGGGGACAGAACCCACTGTGTTGAGTGTAGTCAGTTTTCGTGTGAGTGATGTACATTGATGTGATAATCAAACACTGCTGTCATTCGACCCTATTTGAAGGGCCGCTTAAAAGCTAATTAAAGCTTTTGTGAAGATGGGGTATGGGTGGACCAAACGGGTAGAGCAGTGTAGCGTTGTGTGTGTATGTGCCGCCATGCATTTTTAATGCGGACTGTTCAGCGCAGCTAATGGCGTCTGCTTGTAAACGATCCGCTACATCTGCACGTCCCTGTGTTTGCACGGGGTCTAAACGCATACATGGCGGGCCAATTTGGGTGCCCGTGTAGCACTGTCAAACTTGTCTAGCTAATCTGGACCGACGTCATCAGACTGCTCACCCTCGGCCTGACACTTAGCCTACTCTCTGTCTCTCTCCCTCTTTGCCTCTTGCTCTCACTCTGATGTCACTGAGCCAGCTGCCTTCCACTTAAAATTGACCTCATGAAGTGCTCCGCTGCTCTTCTCACTGCAGGTCTGTTTTTGTTTTTTTTAAAGATGATAAAGTAAAAAAACAGCACAGCCAATATAATGGCATGTATTTCCTATGGCCAGTTTTGAGTTGTCCATACATGTGAAAAAACATTAGAAAGGTTTATCAGTTCAGATAAGGCCTCGGACCTTTGAGCAGGAACTTGGCTGACGTTTGAAGAACGTGGGCAAACACTTTCTATGACTGTCAAATGTAGCTCATTAACTAGATGCGTTAGCTATTGTATTTGAAAGCTCTAGCCAAACACATCATGCCGGCTGACATCAGCCGGCTGATCATGCCGGCTGACCCAAAACTGTCATACTGTATACGTCTGTTAATGCCTTGACTAGCAAGTCTTGGGTTATGTTCTTTTAGTTGCTAGTTCTCCACCCATATTGTCCCCAGTTCCCCATTAGAATCACAGAGGGTCAACCTTGATTGTCCTTTCACTGCAGTAGCCTGCTGTGTAGGCTACAGTTTAAAACCAGTATTGACGTTTCCCTCCATTATATGAGTTACCCATCAGGGTTTTTGTTTAGAGTTGGTCGCCGTGGTGGCTTATCAAGACCCTGAAGCCTTTTTTTAGTGAAGGCTGACGCAAATGGTCACTGGATTTGACAGTAACTAAATCTCTTGAATGAAACTTTTGGTGACAGTGTAGTGTTGAGGCCTTGTGTGTGTGCATGTGTGTGTGTGCGTGCCTGTGCGCGCACGTGTGTGTGTGTGTGTGTGCGTGCCTGTGCGTGCCTGTGCGCGCACGTGTGTGTGTGTGTGTGTGTGTGCATGTGTGTGGCCTGTTGCAATCTTGATGACTGTAAACAACACCAAACACTGTGCGTGGTGCTGTTGGCTGTCGAAGTGAAGAGGAGAAGCTGATCTTGGGACCAAGCTGGCTGGCCACCACCCTCTACAGAGCAATTAGGCTAGTCAGAGGCAATATATGACACCTTGGTGTATCATATTATCTCTTAATGGAGCTAGGGAACTCTGCGGTTACTGCAAGCCAGCTCTTGCACTCCTTTAGCATTTTGTTTTCTCTCTCTCACTCTCTCTTCCTTTTTCTCCCTCCCTCTAGCACTTTCTCAGGGGTGAAATGAGTCACATATTCAGGGAAGGCTGCCTTTGTTTCCTTTTTCTTTCTCCTGCTCGCTCTCTCTCTCTGGTGGTCAGAGGAGATGGGAAGGCCACTGCGGCGAGCCTGAGCACTGAGACTATACGAGCAGCCCTGATGAATGGGTTATATTTGCAGCTAGTGTGAGTGCTGCAGTCCCATCCACATTGTGTGTGTGTGTGTGTGTGTGTGTGTGTGTGTGTGTGTGTGTGTGTGAGTGAGTGACTATACCTTCTGTGGGTGTCATCAGGGAAAGGGCAAAACGAAAGAGTACTCACACCATGGAATTTTTTTTTATTTTTTTATTATTGAATCACAGGGAAAAATCTAAAGCATCTATGCGGCCTCCTATCCTGCTGTCAGTGTCAAATTCATAGCATGTTGATAGCATCCTGCTGACTTTTGTACTGGTAATTCTTCACTTACAACTGCTGCACATACTGTACAGAGTCTGGTTATATTTCATGATGTACTGTTGTCTGAAAAATAATTACATAGTATATATGATTATTTAAAACAGATATTATTGAAAATTCTGTATATCCAGATAGACACATAACTAGGCACCCCTCTCTAGAGGACACAGATGTGGCTGTTGCTTTGACCTCTGTCAAGTAAATCTTGGGTCACTGCAGCCACTGACTGCCCTAAAAGGTGGCACCCTTGTTGTAAACCCAGTCTCAGCACATGTTAGATACATCGGAACTGTACTACAGATTTTGGCAAGCAGCTCTTTTCAGGAGGAAAAGTAATGGCCGGCATGACTTCCTCCATATCGTCTTGAGGCCAGAAATAGAATGTCAGCTAGATGGTGAAAAGCTGTGCAACATCCTCCAACTATTTATGCTCCTAATTACCGATAGTTGTGTCTTCAGGAAGATGGTGGTGATTTGACAAAATTAGGCCTTACCCTACTCAGGCAAGAGGCGCTCAGTGATGCTGAAACCCACAATGGCAGCAGATCGTGGCCCAGGGCTGGCTCTAGTCTGGCCCTCTGGCAGGTGCTGACTGAGACGGCTCGCGGGCCCGCTGGGACAGTGGGCTATGCAGACCACCTCCTGTCAAGAGGCAACGATTTCTCTGGAGAAACTTTAATCATTCATCTTGGTTTGCAGTTCCTGTACATGAGATATTGTTGTTACCAGACAGGGAGGGTTCTACTGAACGCTTAAACAGCGAAGCAAACAGTTTTGAGGGCGAGCTAGTTGTGAAGGCATACTTTTACATTTGTTGGAAATACTCTCCATATTTGTGGCCTTGCAGAGAATGTAACACTACAGTACCAGCATTCAGACAGACACAGGTGATTGGTTGCCATCTCTCTGAGATTGAGAAGTAAAAGCGAACATCTTGACTATGGAATCTCATTGCATAAATTTCCGGTTAGATTTTCAATAGAAGAGTGATGTGAGCTTAAGCTTAACCTCCCCGGTGTTGCACAAGGTCAATCTAGTGTTTTCCAGAAGTCAGGAACACCCAGGGATTTAGAATAATCACGGAGGACACAGTAGGGCAGAGCACTTCCTGTCAGTGTTCCACTTAGCCTGTTTAGCATACAATAAACCTCATTCTAGAATACTGCTGTGGCTTCCAGTGTCACACTCTGTGAGCTAGAACGAGAATCATGCTGGCATTCTTGTGGCATTCTTCAGCTATTTGTGTTGAAACTACAGCAACGGCTTGTTGTGCAACTGTGTATGCTGATCATGATGGACAACACTGAGTTGCAAAACTGTCACTGAAAGCAGCAAGTCAGTGTGGTGGTGTCATTTCGACCTGAATATATGGCCGGATTATGACCTTGAAGTGAGATCCTCTCATAGCCATCATAGAAATGAAAGCAGAACTCTGTAATGTGAACAGAAGCCCTCTTTCCATTAAGAAAATGAAAGAGGAGTGCTCAGCTGCTTAGAAGATCTTCCCACCTCCCTGACATAATTGGACAGATTTACAAGCATCTTGGTCCTTCCCTTTGTTCTCATGCAACCACAATTATTAATGACACACTCTAATCTAGTGTGTGGGATAGCACAGTTTGCATGTCAATGATATCTGATTGTGATGCACAAATGGCTTATCAAGAACATCATGTGGCCAACTCAATAGAGATGATGCTTGATTGATGATGATTGTGTCTTTTCCTCTAACTGGTGTCATTTTTCTCTTGCTCTTGCTTTCTCTTTTGAAAGGTACAAACCTTTCTTCCCGTTTCAAGTGCAACCTCCTCTGGCATCCAACTGCGACCAGGATCTCGCGCTGGGGGACACGCGATTGGTGGAGGGCCGGCTCAGGGTGACACTAGTCGAGTGTAGCAGGTAAGACAAGAAGGAAGCAAAACTGACTCTCATTGTGGCCATTTAGACCATTCAGCCTTTCTGCTGGGTCTTTGCTAGAACTTCTGCGTACCCTGAGACACTCTGTCCTACCAAGTACCCCCTGCACCACAAACAGCATGGTATAACAGTTAATAATTGTTATTATTAATTTATTTTTTTATTATAGTAAAGTATGGTTTTAAGACATAGTACATATATAATAATGTAATAATGTGTAATAATGGCAATTGTCTTGTATTGGCAATTGGTGAATGTAAGATCTGTTCCCACCTATTGTCTGTGAACCTTATGCTTGTGAGATTTGAGAACCTGTTCACAGATTTATTTTGTGTACCCCCTGGAACTGATCCAAGTGCCGCCAGGGGTTCTCGTACCCCAGTTTGACAACCACCGTGCTAGAATAAACTGTGCTAGGTGTGTTAAGGTTTAACACATAGCATATATTACTTCTACCAGTCCAGTAGAAGGAGAACCTCACTAACCACCACCAATGTGTATCACCCACCTGGATGATGCCACAGCAGCCATTATGCACCAGAACACTCACCACACACCTGCTTGTAACATAACACTGATTTGCCAGCTCTCCATGAGAAAAATGTCAAAAAACCTTGGTCCTCTTACACAGCTTTGGCTCAGTGAACTGGTACCAAAATAGGGACAATCTGCCCCTCAAACAATAACAAAACCTTGTGTGGACTTTCTTGAGGAGTAACCTACTTAAGAGCAGGATTAGCTACCTCACCTGTTTTATTTTTTCTTCTTGGCTTTTGGCTCAAGTGCAAGTTAAGTTGCTTAAGACAAAAGCATTCGCTAAAAAAAAATAAACGTAAATGCAAACAGCATGGCTTACTTCATCAGTAATGGGTGCCAAGCATAGGCGTCAAGTCAAGTCCATTATATATATTTATATATATTTAAATATTTATTTATATAGCACCTTTAAAAACAACAGAAGTTGCTTTACAAGTAAAGCAGTGGAAATCAACATAATTATGAGAGGAGAAAATAGCTTCCTAAATAAGTGAATAAAATAAATAAAAAGAACTTAATGTTGAGAATTACTGGTATGCATATGTGGATTGGGCAGGCCATGAAAAATAACATTAAAATTAAAACATTTACATTTAGGCATTTAGCAGATGCTTTTATCCAAAGCGACTTACAAAAGAGGATAACATTCAAGCTACAACACAATGAAAGAACAAACAAGGGGTGCATATTGCTAACATAGAAAAGTTGAAAGTACAATAGTGCAGAGAAATTAAATTGTTAAGTGCATTCTCAAAGTTTACGCCAGGAGATATTCTTGGAAGAGCTGGGTCTTCACGAGTTTCTTGAAGGTGGAGAGGGTATCAGTTGATCTGGTAGCACTTGGGAGTTCATTCCACCAGCGCGGAACCAGATATGAGAAGAGTCTGGATTGACCTGCACAAGGTGTTGGCCGTGCTAGAAAACGTTCCTTAGAGGAGCGAAGTGGTTGTTTGGTGACATAGGGCTTCAGGAGAGAATTCAGGTAGATGGGAGCAGAGCCATCATTCACCCTGAAGGCCATCATAAGTGCCTTGAATTTAATGCGAGCAGCCAAGGGTAACCAGTGAAGTTCAATGAACAGAGGTGTGACGTGTGCCCTTTTTGGCTGGTTAAATACCAGACGTGCAGCTGCATTCTGGATCTTCTGTAGTGGTCTCACTGCACAGGCTGGTAGGCCTAATAGGAGGACATTGCAGTAGTCAAGCCGAGAGATAACCAAGGTCTGTACCAGGAGCTGGGTTGCATGTTGGGTTAGGTACGGCCTGATCTTCCTTATGTTGAATAGGGAAAAACGGCACGACCGAGCCACAGAGGTAACGTGATCTGCAAAGGTCAGTTGGTCATCAATCATGACACCTAGGTTTCTTGCCACTTTGGTGGGAGAAACAGACAGGGAGTCGGTCTTCATGCTGATGTCGTGATGTATGGCTTGTTTGGCTGGGAGGACCATCCAGCTTTGTTAATAGGGGAGAAGCCAAGGCATGCAAACCTTACAAACAACACCTGTGTGCAAACCTCACAAGCCTTACAAAATTTCAATCAACTGACAGTGTTCCTTGGGATGAAGAAGGGAGGGATGTAATGTGATTGTTAAGATTAAATTTTAAAACCATGCATTTTGCAAGCCACATCTGAAATGCAATGATTTGGATGATTGTGTGCATTTGACTGTCTGAAATCAGGAAACTCAGCTGATTGAAATTGGTGACTTACAAATACAGTGACGAAAATAAAGCAGTTTGAGCCAACAAACTTCACAAAAATATCAAGTTAATCTTATCCTATGCCACTGAAAAACAGAACCTGTTCCTAAATTTCTGTGTGTGTGTGTGTGTGTGTGTGTGTGTCAAGGTTCGTGCGTGCATAGTCTGACCTTGCTTGAGGCATTCAGATGGTAAAATTCCTGGCACAGATCAGTTTACCTTCAGCATTGCCACTTGGTTAACTCATTTGTCCAATATCATCCTCTTTTTCATCTCTCTCTCTTTGTTTTTTGCACAAACATGCACACTCACATTCATGCCATTTCTTTATCTCATGTCACACACACATCACCCTGTGTAACCCAATAAATCTTGAGTTGCGTTGCCACTGCCAACAATAAAGATGCCATTGCTGTTGTTTACTCATTGTTTCTCAGTAGCTCAGTAATTATTCATCAAAAACAAAAATGATACATTTCTAAAGTTATCCCTAGATGCACTTAAATGTACAAATATGGCAACTGAAGAACTCTGTCCATTTCATATTTGTAGTCCACTTCTATCTTTTGTTCAGAACAGAATATTCTTCTTACCACCATGTTTGTAGAGTGTTTCTAATATTATAGCTATAAAATAATGATTTTTAAAAAAATGTAAAACAAAACATGACAAATTTAATTGTTAACAAAGTCATTTCTACACTGATATTGCACACTCCCACATACAAATATAGAAAAATATGGGGCAGTTGTAATGTAGTGGTTAAAGAACCTGGCTAGCATGCTTGTAGCCTGAAACCTGTGGGTTTGAATCCTGGCTGCCACTGCTGTAACCTGGAGCACAAGTTTCCCCTAATTTGCTCTAGGAGAGACTGGCCCTGAAGTAATAGTTGTCAAATGTGAGTCGCTTTGGAAAGAAGCATCTGCTAAAGACACTTGCACGCTTCCTTACACCTCTGTTCATACAAAGACCAATTGAGACATTTTGCCTGTGGCCACAGTGGAAACACTAAACTGAGGGAGACAAGCCCAGGTATTGTTTGCCTTCCTCAGTGGATGGCGTTTGGAGCCTGGGCACCATTCAGACATGACGCCATCATAAATTATGCATGCAGCTTGCCTGTGATAACGCAACGACCCAGAGCAGGCAATGCCAACAAGGGCCCGTAAATAAACCCTTTTTTTATTTTAATCAACTGAGCCGCTTCTGTCCCCCCCCCCCCCCCCACCACCACCCTCCTCTCTTTCTCTCTTTTGTCTCTATCTCTCTCTGAACATCTGTTCTGCATACACTCTTTCTCTTCTGATACATATTGATATTTAGGCGCTCTCCCTCTCCCTCACCCTCTCTCTTTCTGGGCACTGTTCTGTTCCACAATCATGTGGACCTTTTGCAGACAGGTGCACCCATAAGAGAAACGTGTTTCTTCTGACAGGTAGAAGAAGCAGTTGGAATCTTGCCCTCAAACAGCTGGTTTTCTGGCAAGGATGTGGATAGAACAGCTTTGGACTATCAAGGGAAAAGGCATAAATACTTGCTAATGATTGCAGAAAATGCCCACATCCTAACAACCAGTGAAAATTCCCCTGTTGATCTATAAACTTGTCACTGACTGGCCCTGGCATAGTCTTTACAGAGTGAAGTTGCTGATCCAGAACTGAAAGTGTGAAATTGCCTAAGCTGTCCAGTTAAGACCTTTGTGGATTTGAGAAAACATTTGGCCCTTCAATCATAAGGCTTTGTTGCTGAAAAGTTGTTACCTGGTCAGTAACCTTTTTACACATCCAGAGAAGTCAAAATGTAATTTTTACAGTAACTTTAAAAGCTAATTAACATGTTTCTAATATAATTTAAAGCTGTTTTGTTAAAATGAAACTAAGCCATGGAAAGTGGCAATGCATTACCACTTGCACATCACTAGAGGGAGCCAACCTACCAGGGAATGGTTTTGAGGGCTAAATTCCATTGGGATATGAGTCACTATGCAAAGAATGCAAAAGATTAATGTTAATGTATTAGTAACCACTATTTAATGAGGACATAATGTGACAATTTGAATGTTAGTCCTTCTAAATTTGCATCTAAATTTATTGAGATATTTATTGAAATACTCCCATTTCTCATGTGCTTTATGTAGTGCTCCCTGCTCATCACAATGGCTGCAGGAATAAGAGTTAATCCTCAGTTTTTCATAAGATTTGGTGGCACACAAAGGAAGGTATGCTGAAGAGGAAAAAAAGAACTGCCAGAGGGTACAGAAAAACAAACACTGCCCAATGTTCCTGACGGGAGAAGGCTGACAATAGTTATTCATTAATATTTCAGTAACTGTTTTTCTGAAGTGTTATGCATGGTTCCTGTTTGTTCTCACCACTCAAATGCACCGCTTTTACAGAAACACCCAAACAACTTTTGTAATATTTTCCCTGCTGTGTGGATCCACACCACAATTATGTGTCTACAAATTGCTGTATATCAGTAGCCCCCCTGAGGTTTAAGCTCCGAGCCCTCAAAGATTTAACAGCGTCAGCCAATCATGAAATCAGTTCATGTCAGCTAAGTCTTTGATGGCTCAGAGCTTAGACCTTAGGGGAATTCAGCAAGATGGTCTCTCTTTTCTGATGAACGTCTATTTTTGTGAAGTACAGTAGGCTAGATTGATATTTGGCATAAGTATTAGTTGTGTAGTGCTGTAATACTAATTTACTATCCTTTAGCTATAGCCTCATTACACAATTGTTTACCAATGTAAAAGCTAATTGCCGGAAAAGAGTGACAATCCTTACGTCTTCCCGTCACAAAGCCCATAGTTCCATCGCTTTCTGTGTGTGTTTGGTCACAATGCAACACCAGGGGGCAGCAAAGTCTGTGGTCATATTTGTTGACTGTGCCTGTTGACTGATGCTCCTTGGCATTTGTGCCATTTCCTTAGTAACTAATGTATGAGATTTGCTATCAGACCTTTTTGTATAAATAATGCAGTTTGTAATATATTCGAGGTAGACTTGTATTTTTACCAAATGTCTTGCCATTGTTGGGGCACACCAGCTTTAGCACAGCAGCTGTTTACCATTATATGTGAACCTGAAATAACAGTAATGAAAAAAATAACAGCCCTGGCCATTGCAACAACTCTGTACATTTGCACAGTTAAGTATTAGAGGGTGCTGAATGAGCCTTCATTCACCCCATTATGAGCCATCTAACTATCGATGTGACTACGAAGCTGGTAAATTAACCTAAAAACAGTATAAAATGTGGCCAGGTGTGCCTTTAACTATAATATGAGTAATTGGCTAAAGGCTGTTTGTTGGATATTGGCAGTGGAACTGATTGCTGTATGGCTTTGTCTGTTCCCTCCTCAGACTCTTCATCCTGGGGTCATACGACCGGGAGACATACATCCACTGCACCTTTGAGCTGAGTGAGAATGAATGGAAGGAGAAGACGCGCACCTCTATCAAAACGGTCAGTCGCAACCCCCTTTCCCAGCTTCCAGTCACTCACGGCAGTAAAGCCAACTTGCGCCCATCGTAGTGCATCTCCCTGGACAGGTTATCATAGACACATTACACTTATTTGTCATCAAACAAAAGCCTTGGGTTTAACACACCATCTTCATTCATGTGACTGGGTTGGGCACACAAATAGAAGAGGGTGTGTGTGTGTGTGTGTGTATGTGTGTGTGAACTCTATGTGTATTGGTGCTTATTTGACTTTAACCAGAATGACCTTTTCTTAAAGATAAAACCTAATCTTTGTTTTTAAAGACTCCTGTACATCCTGCAGAAGAGTTTAGACTGGCCTTGGTGGCCAGGCCAGACTGGCCTGGGTAGTGGTATCTACCCCTGTTACTCAGTTTCCTCTGTTTCTATGTTATCTGAAGGGGAGTGGGAAATGGAACAAATGGGTTTGTTATGCTAAAAGCTTCCAAGTAAGTCTTTAGCCTCTGGCTTTATTTGGGGAGGAGTGTGGGTCTCTGTCCAAAATGTCTTGACAATATTTGATGAATGGCCTTTCAGTGTCAAGGATTTGTCAGTTTTGCTTGGCATTTTCAGTGTTGTCCTATCGCAGGAAGCAATTGTTTGCAATTAAGGTAATCTGGAAATATTAACATTTGTCAAGCCGCGCAGGAAAGCTGGAGACTAACATCTGTTGAGAAATTAAATGTCACACTCAATTAGGCATAACCAACGTTACACTAATTTCTATGACTTTCCTGTTGTGAGAGAATCAGGCAATTTATGGTAATTACGCACCAATGGTTATTGTGACAGTAAAAATGAAATTGTGATTCTCAGCAGCAAACTTTCTTGTTCATGACCTACTGTTTCAGAATTTGTAGACTTCATCTGAAGATGGCTTTTTAGGCGTATTTGTGTGCGTGTTTGTGTGTGTGAGTGAGAGAGAGAGAGATAGAGAGAGTGAGTGAGTGCATGCATGTGTGCCTGCGCGTGTGCTTGCGTGTACTGTAATTAAGCATGCGTTGATATGCATTGAAACTCCAATCAGACCTGGCATTTCCGTCGTATTATCAGACTTCTCCAGACCACATACTCAGCCAGACTCCAAACCCAGGATTACTGCAGATACCATCTAGAAAAGGTCACTTTCTCTTTTGCACTCATTCACGCTCTCCATCTCTGTCTTTCTTTTTTTTATTCTACTCATCCCCCCATCCCCAGGACGTATGTAGTATGTATGACTATGACTTTTAGAGCACTGGCTCTCCATCCTAGCAATCACACATGCATCCATGGAAATGGATTTTCATCCATTTTGATCCTTTTTGTTGTTTAACTTCATCAGTATTGAAACAACCCCTCCCCTCTAAATCCATTTTTTACTCTCGCTCCCTCTCTCTATCCTTCTTTATCTACTTCCTTTCCTTTTTCATGAAAGGTCTCTCCCTCCTTTTTTGCCCAGAGATTCTTATTGTACTTTTAGTTCTCTCCAACAGGGACGTGTCTTTGTGTATGTGTGTGTGTGTGTGTGTGTGTGTGTGTGTGTGTTTTAAAGCATGCCCTCAACAAGGGACTCACTAATCACTAACTGTGACCATTGTTAAATCTACGTTTACATTTTACATTTATGCATTTATCACCTTGATCTTAATATCACCTTAATCCAAAGTGACAAAAAGAGGATTAATAATCAAGCTTCATTGCAAAAGAAACCTTAAAAGGGGAATGCCACTAGTTAGCAACAGGAGACTGCAACAGGGTGAGAGTGCAGAAGTATAGGTAAGTAGACAGGGAGGAAGGAGGGGAAGCAAGGGCAGAATAGTGTACTAGATGAAAGAATATTACAATAAGTGCACTAGGTAAAAGAATATTAGAATAAGCGCACAAGATGAAAGAATATTAGAATAAGTGCACTAGATAAAAGGGTTTGGAGAGTACATACTAGTGATCCTGCATTGGGTAGTGATCAGGAAAGATCGTACCTTTCAGGACACCGAAGAGAAGTCTCTGGGAGATGGCAGGAGTCATGATTTTACAGTGTAATTCTGCTTGTGCTCATTGTGGTGCTCCAGCCATAGGTGGTCTGAGGGGAGATATCAGTGTGCATACACATGGCTTTATTTGACACCGTCTGAGAGGATGCTTTACAAGACGGGCAAGAGAGCTCTCCTCTTCAAGGACCCATCAGCTTATTCTTCAAGCTCTCATCTCTTTCTTCTATGCACGCATGCGCACACGCATGCACACACACACACATACACACACACACACACACACACACACATACACACATACACACACACACACACACACACACACATACATACACACACACACTCACACTCTCTCTTGTCCCTCCCTTACGCCATCCCTAATACTCTGACACTCACTGTATCCAGCATATTGTTGCTATTGTTTTTATATATATGTATACTTGTAAATGCCTGTTGTGATCTGAATTGTGACAGAGGGCATTCCTTTCAAACAAACACATACCGTCTATCTTTATGCTTGTGTTGGTAGGCACATTCCTCCTATCCCTTACAGAGAGAGCTGGGAAGACCATTCTGTTTGTTGTTTTCATGGTCGCCATGGCTTCTAAGAGGGGCTGAACTCTGGGTAGGAGCCTTGACCCCCCCCCCCCCCATGCCTCTCTGACCACCCCTGCTGTCCCCACACTGGGGTGGTCCGGTGCTCAGTTCAGCTGCTGGTCATGGGAATACTACATAACTGGGAGACCACTGCTGAGATGGATGCAGCCTCACGGTGAAAGGCTGCATGTGTTCACTGTCTCGCGCTCTCTCTCTCTCTCTCACTCTCTCTCTCTGTCTTTGTCTGTCTCTATCTGTCTCTTTCACTGACTTCCTGTTACTGTGCTTATCCCTGCCTGTATCATGGTTTTCTTCCCTTTTTTATTGCTGAGTCGGTGATGCTGTTCTCTGGCGTGCATGTTGTCATGCTGCATACACCTGGTATAGAACTGCGTTTGGCCCATGAGTCAAATAATCTTTCTGTCATGTCTGTCATGCCCATATGATATAGGGCTATATTATATTTGTTCTAAGATGAAGCAGTGGAACAGTGTCCTCTTGATGGAAGGATGTAAGTATGTAAGTAAGCCATGCAAATTAAGGACAACAAAGGAAGAAGAACCAGAGAATTTGGTGCCGTCTAGACCAAATGGTGAACCAACAGCTAAGGTTAACTGTATGGTACCGTATGTAATGAAACTGAAAGTGAGCTTATGGTGCCAATTAGTTAGTGTTGGCTGCCTGTTCACTATTGGGTCTACATTGTACCAAATTGTCTTGTTCTTCCTCAAACAACAGGGTGATGTTTGGAGATATTCCTGATGAGGCGTATATGAGGCAACTGAAGGTGAGCACCTAGTAATGCGAAGCATCACGTGACGGTTAAATATTCGTTCATTTCACACAACATGTCAAGTGCTTCAATAAAATGCAAATTGACATTAACGCAACCAGCCTGTTGCATTAATCCAGCCTAATCCAGCCCTGGGTTGGTGCAGGGGCAGCAGAAGAATGTGACACATGCAGTAGCAGTCTCCTGTAAACAGGACCCTCGCTTGCTTGCTCACAATCCGTTATCGATTAGTAGTCGTGAACGGAAGATGATTGCAGTCGCAGTGGGTTGCGGGTGCATGAAGACCGTGATGGAGTGATTACTCGCTTCCTGTCGTCATCCGTTAATAGTGGCTGACCTGATGCAACGACTGTGTCTTCCTGATCAAAAACGGAATAACCTCCTCCCATTCACCATCAAGAGTATAATGGTGGATGTTGTTTTCTTTTCCTGTCCTCACGTCACTGGAAAATGCCAATACTGTTCAGACACCCACACACACACACACACACACACACACACACACACACACACACACACACACACACACACACACACACGGACAGATGCAGTGCCCAAGGGCAGTGTGGGAACTGTCAAAGAGCATCAGAGCTGAGGTGCAAACACAGCATCTCCTCACCAACACACACACACACACACACACACACACACACACACACACACACACACACACACACTGACTGGGTTGTGCATTTGATCATCTTAAAATTGACTCCTAAAATGATTCTCTAAAAAGAAGGAAAAATATTTACTTGTGACATTTCAAATTTACCTCTCAAATACCTCTCAGCATTTGACTATTTTGTAATGGAGAAAAAGAAAAAATAAAGAGAATAGTTTAAGCCATTTATAAAGTATTGTGTGTATGCACATGATATTTGCAGAGGATTAGATTTTATCAGAGTGGCCATCTGCTTCTACTCTCAATGCTTGCTTAAATCCGCTGTGATGTTTATTGATGCTAAATCACATTTTTGCTATTTTATTACTTTGTACGCAGCAGGAAACACAGCAGGGTCACTGCTAGTATCATAAAAAGACAGATGAACGTGAAATAGAATCTGAAATATAAACAGGTCTAGTGAGGGAAAGCTGGAGGGAAGTGACTGAACTGATGGCAGAGCCTGTGCCTGTCTGCCTGTCCATCTATCCGCCTGTCCGTCTATACTCTGTGTGTGTGTGTGTGTGTGTGTGTGTGTGTGTGTGTGAGAGAGAGAGAGAGAGTCTGTCTGTCAGTATTTGTGTGTGTGTGTCTGTCTATCTGTCTGTACTCTGTGTGCGTGTTTGTGTGTGGGTGTGAGTGTCTGTCTGTCTGTCTGTCTGTACGCTGTGCTCTGTGTGTGTGTGCATGTGTGTTTGTGTATGTGTCTGTGTGTGTGTGCACAATGTAGCAAAGATGGATTTGCCTCTACTTTTCTGGTGAACAGTGTGACATCACCCCCTCTCTCTCCACCCTGCCCCCTTCTCAAGGTAAATGCCATTCCTTGATCATAATATTCAGCAAGATGGAAGTTCTTCATATTTCCTGTAACAGAAAAGAGGCTGAATGGCAGTGAACAACAGCACCTCAAAGCATCTCTAAAAAAAGTTTAACAAGGGAGATTCGCAATTTTTAGTCTAAAAAGGACCAAAGTAGGAAGGGAAAATGCCAATGTGATAAGAATGGGTCATCATCTGTCAGCCGCTGAATTAAGATTCGAGCCCACTGAGTTCTAATGGGTAACTGGTGTGTGTGTGTGTGTGTGTGTGTGTGAGAGAGAGTCATGGAAAGGATGATGTCGCAGATCACAATAGATTTGTAGATTAATAGTTGAAAATAGTGGAAAAAGAAAGAAATGTGGTGAAGGAGGAAGAGATTGTACTTTTGTGGAGAGGGTGATGGGAAGATGAGAGCCCACAGGGTTACCGTATGTCATGAGTGCAAATTAGAGAGGGACAAGAGCACCTTTTTTCTCAAATGACTCTGTTACCATAACAACCACTTTTGTCCTCCTCTGTTTTTTGTGCTCTTTTCTTTTAAAGCATCCTGACATACCCCAAAAAGCCTCATTGGAACAACATAAAAGAGAAACACACACACACACACACACACACACACACACACACACATTAAGAGGAAGAACAGAGCTGGAGCACATCAGTAATCACACTGTAATATTGCTCTGTCCAGTAGATGCAAGCGTAACTTATTCTAACTTTTGACTCCGTTGGTTTTGTGGCCGTAAAGGCTTTGTCCTCGTTTGCCTTTATCTTGCCTGACCCTCGATGGTTCTTCCCTCCGGTCACAGTCCCATTAGCTCCAACTGGTGCGGTTCATGGGGGTTAATTTGGGTGTGTTTTTCTAATTTGTCTTGAATGGAGCGCTTGGAAAATTGTGGGTGATGTCAAATGGAAATGCTAAGTAGGCAGCCTGTGGCCGCGTTGGAGAATGATTAGGGCGTTGATTGAGTTATGGCAGACGAGGAAAGGCCACTTATGAGCGAAGCTTGTCATGTCATTGCTCATGTGTCAGAGGCCATTATCCATCCCTCTGCCACCTGAAACCACTTGGGCTGCCTCGGCAAGCATATCAGAGCAATTCACTCCCTGCTTAAGACATTCTTCTTCTCGTGCGACAAGGGCACACGGCAGAGTCGTCTCAAGATTGAAATGCTAAGCCTTTAAGACAGCTGGTCTCTGGAAGCATCATAGAGAGCTCTCACCTCAGACTTCACATGCTCAGAGAGCACGCGTCCATGGGAACATGCTGCAGCGGTTTAATGTCTTCTGCTTTGGAAATCCCACCATATGTAGTATGGAGTGTTAATGAAAAGGTCAAAGGTCAACCACCACCCCTCCCCCAACTCATTGTCAGTCAGCTTCCTCCTTTGTACTGTCTTCAAGGGCTCATAGATACAAACACAAACACACACCCACACACACACACACACACAAACACACACCAACGACCAGTGACCATAAACCAACACACACCAACGACCAGAAACCATAAAAGCTACAATCCTGGAGTGTTTTTACCACCACCAACAAAGTTGGCAACTAGCAATGTTTCCACAACCACAAGTTTCTAATCAAATAACTACAGCATTAGGAAACAAACCCCTGATAACCAGAAACCATAAAATAACATAAACATAAACAATAAAAAACATACAACGACAGCTTTTTTATTTTTTATTTTTTAAATGCTGCATCATTGTGAACATGATTTATTTAAAATTTGGTCTGTGTACTATGGAGACTTTCAGGCACTCTTCTCTCCAGGCCCTCAACATCAACAGGGTAAAAAAAAGGAGAAAAATAGTGAGAGTGAGTTGCCTGTACCCAGCTTCCCTTCTTGCCTGGCTCTGCCGCTGATAGAGAGTGGCAGGGAATAGCTTGTGTGCCTGCCTGGAAGGGACTTGTACCCTATAACCATACGCTAATCGATCTGACATGTGCCATTAGATTAGATTACGGTGCAGAATGGTGACAGCCAAACAGATTCGCCCCTTTTCTCGCCGACTGCAGCGCTATTGGTTCATCTGGAACAAGAGACGCCCCCCCCCTCCGCACACACACACACACACACACACACACAAACAGGCTGGGACTATTTTAGTTGGTTTCTGAAACGAACATGAGAAATGATGACGAATTTCACCTGCTTTAGATTTGTTTTTGTTAACCTTAATTAAGAGCAGAGGGCTGGCCATCTAGTGACGCACACAGATGATTTCCCAGGCATCATCCCTTGTGTCTGTGTGTCACGTTCAACACTCACTATATGTTTGCTCTCAAACACGCTTTTGTCCGAGAGCCGAGGGACTGCACGTCAAACGTCAACTTGTTTGTGAGCGGCAGGCAGCTTCCTGTGCGGCTACTTTTCCATGACGTCCCCCGCCTCTCAGAGAATCAAAGAGCAGACGCGGCGCGGCGTGATTGTGCACCGCTGTGGAGCTTGCGTCGGCGCAAGATGGCGCATCCCTTTTGATACTCGTAATTTTGTCACATTAACCTTTCATCGGGGGCCTCCGAACGCAGTCAGGGATGAAAGAGAAGGGTTTTCAGAGAGCCAGGGACAGGAAATTGGTCTGTTTACATCGATGGTGGTGTGTGTGTGTGTGTCTTAGTGTGTGTGTGGGGGATGAGCACGTAGGTTAACCCCCCCCCCCCCACACACACACACACTTTTTTTGTTTTCTCCCCACACCAAGACAAGGCAGCAAAAGCAGTCTGGCCTCTCAGTCAATGTTAACGAGGTTACACAGTCGCTCTGGCTCTGCCTAAGATAAAGATGGCACATAAGCGGCCAAGCGGCCAAGTGGTGCTGGAGGTGTGGCAGCCACAAAGCACAGGAAGAAGGAGGACAGATTCAGTGTGTTAGTAGAGATCAAATGTATACTGTGCTCTTGGCTCCTGGATCATTCCTCCCGTGCTCCTGATTTACAGTCCCCACTTTGGAAGGGGGAGAATTTTTTACGCCCTGCCTGCTCCCCAGCGTGCAAAAAATGGTAGCAAAATTTGTCCAGTTTTAGCCCTAATGAAATGCTTTAATGAAATCACATTTCTGCATGTGCCCTAGTTATATTAGAACAACAAAAAATGAGAACAACTTTTGATGCAAAGAAAAAATCAGAAAGAAAAATGACATTATTTGTTGTGATGTTTGATTGATTGATTGATTGCTGACATTTGATATGATTTCAAGACCACATTACTCGAGCACGGCTAATCATAGAGGTCAATACAGCATTGCAACCGGTAGATTCTCCTGTTTATTTTGACGTGTTATGCCATATTTTACTTAAGAGATCATGAGGTATTTCACTGGGATGAATGTATGAGATGCAGAGCCGTAGTATTTTTATGTATTCAAATTTAAAGCAATTTTTTTCGCAGGCCATTTATCACAGCATCTAGGAAATAACACTGTTGGAAAACTCAGGTTGTGTGGTTTCAAATGAGATCTGTGTGGCGAAAACTCAGAGAGTAATCTGACAGAGAAGAATGGGTGTGAATGGGTGGGGCACGGTACGGCCATTGGTCTCAAACGTCTTGCGCCCCACCTGTCGTGTGTACGCACCCCACAGTTTGAGAAACGCTGAAGTAAAACAATCTCCAATTGTCTTGCAACTCGTATCATACAAGAATGAGAGATACAGAGAGAGAGGGACACAGGCAGAGATACAGAGAGAGAGAGATACAGAGACACCGAGATAAAAAGAGAGAGCGAGAGAAGAAAAGATCGAGTTTGATTGTCTACAACTTGAACTAAAGTAGTTACCAGCGGACCAAATCACATTGGAGGACCTGTTGCCGATGTTGAATTGAGTAAGCAGGAGCACACTGGCTCTCCTGCGTCT
Source organism: Tenualosa thibaudeaui (assembly GCA_027481765.1). Lineage (NCBI taxonomy): Eukaryota > Metazoa > Chordata > Actinopteri > Clupeiformes > Clupeidae > Tenualosa > Tenualosa thibaudeaui. The sequence continues at coordinate 13,534,563 of JAIFZK010000012.1, read as the reverse complement.
GGTCCTTCTCATCCTTAGCTATTGGACTTGATGTTCCTAGAGATGAGCAGGCTTGTCCTCCCACCCCTTTTCTTTTCACTAATATCAGAACGTGTTAAGATTGGTTCTAGGCTGTCTAGATACAATCAGAGTAGAAATCATGTGAACCCCTTAGAATTATCTGGCTTTCTGCATTGATAAGTCACTGAATGTGACCTCATATTCTTGTAACTCACCAGTATGACTAAACACAAAGTGCTGAAGCTATTACCTCACTTATCTGGAGCCCTGGCTTGAGTTCAATCCTGCAAAAGGAGGGTCATCATGTGATTAATCTGAAGGGTTGACTTGCTTTTTCCTACAGACCTTTTGGCAATTCATGGATGTTGTCAATAACAACATAAAATATAATCATTTCTTTTGTGTCGATAGCTTCAGCACATTGTGTTCAGTCATACTGGTGATCATGAAGATCAGATCATATTCAGTGACAAATTAATGCAGAAAACCTGAAAATTCAAAGGGGTTCACTTACTTTCTGCTTTGACTGTATAATGTTAAATAAGAGTTGCAGAGTGTAGGAAGGATCACAGACCTCAGCTAATAGGCCACTGTTTTAGGACGTTGGAATAAAAGTTAGAGAATGTATGCAATGGTGTTTATAATCAAATTAATTTTCTTAGTTTATAATCGTGCGATTACACACATTAATTACACCTGTCTTTTCAACGTACTGCCGAGGTCGTGCATTATGTTTTCAGTTGTTTTGGTTGAGAAGTTCGCCACATGGGTTAGCATGCTGACAAGTAAACTGTACTTGTTGGATGCCTTCTCAGATGAATAATTTTGTCGAAAGATCCATACAGTTGCTTGAAGATGGTTAAATTACTATGACACCTTGCATAGTTGTGGCTAATTTAAAAAGTATAGCCCCATGTGTGACCTTATATCGCATTAGTGTGACATGCCCAGTACGTATTCAGCAGGTTGCCATGGAGCCAAATTATTTGTGAAGACCCAGCTCCAAATCAGATGCACATTTATCTTAAATAAATTTACATTTGTGTGGTGTGTGTGTCTGTGTTTGTCTGTGTCTCTGGGTTCCTATGTCCCTGCATCCTGTTGTGGTGTGTGAGTGTGTGTGGTGTGTGTAGACAGTATTTGCACTTCTGAAAAGGGTTGGCGCTCATATGCTGATTTCCCAGAGGAAGCGTGGATGGGCATGATCAGAGAGGAGCCAGGTGCGCACACACTCAGCCCACTCTAGACACACACACACACACACACAATGACACACACAGACAATGGTTTCAGTTAATGGATGTCAGCACCTACTGGACATCCACCCACACACACGTGCATACATTCTCACCATGACTCTTTCTCCATGTTCAGCCAACAACACACCCCACACCCACCTTCAGGGACACACACACAACAAACACACACACACATACATACGCAAACACACACACACACACAGGTTTACATCACAGCTCCCAAAACATGTGTAGTGTCATAGTCACCATGGTAGTATACAAATGTATACTTACTCAGCAAGCCTAACATGGGCACAATAATCATGATGCACACACACATGCACCACACACACACACCTGCTTAGAGATTCAATATCACAGACCTTTGTTCCAGCATATTCTAGTGTCTCCATGTGCATAGTGATAACATTACACACACACACACACATGCAAACACACACATGCAAACACATGCAGAGAGAGCCATTAGAGTTAAGCCGCCACCCCACTTCAACCTTTGCGCTGCCATATTTGGCATGTTTGCCCTCTTTCTCTCTGTCTGTGTCTTTCTCTCTCTCTTATTCTTCCTCTTTCTCTCTCTCTCTCTCTCCCCCTCTTTGCCTGTCTGTCTCCCTGTTTCTGCAGGCATCTTTCTTACAGCTTGTTTCTCTCCGAGCGAGCAGCGTCCTGCAAAGCCTGCCTGTCTCTTCAATCGGCTGCCTGGCATTGACGTGTATGTGTGTATGTGTGTGTGTGTGTGTGTGTGTGTGTGTGTGTGTGTGTGTGTATAGAGTCAGGCGGCCATGTTAGTCAAGCCGAGCGTACACCCCATGTGTGGCAAGAGGACAGTGAGGTGTGTGTGTGTGTGTGTGTGGGTGTGAGAGAGAGAATGAGAAAAAGTGAGGGGGGGGGGTGCAAACCTGACTGAGCATAAGGGAGATATTGCTCTGCTCTCGTTGAATTTATGTTTTCCCTCAGCTTAGTCTTGCCATAGCTGTGTTGTTGTTGTTGTTGGTGGTGTGTGTGTGTGTGTGTGTGTGTGTGTGAGTTGTGATGTCACAACAAATGTCCATGTCTTCCAGCTTCTCAGGGTGAGTGATCAATAGCTAAAGTATTCCACTGGGAAGTGTGTGTGTGCGTGTGCCCCTTGTTGAAGAGCCTGGATAGATGAGGTGTGTGTGCCTAAATTGATGTCTGTCTGTGTGTAGCACGTCCGGACTAAAGAGGCACCCTGGCACCTGTTTACCTGTTGCTCGCAATTCCACACTCCCTTCACCATGCGTGCGTGCACGCGCACACACACACACACACACACACACACACACCTGTGTCATTCTATATTTGTGTGTGGGTGTCCATCTGTGTTTGTTTTTCTGTGTATGTGTGATTGTGTCTGTTTGTCTTTGTGTGTGTGTGTGTGTGTGTGTCCTGTAATTGCCCTCTAGTTGCCATTTACTGCATCAAATTGCCAGTAATTGTGGCTGAATGTTGCCGTCTTGTTGGTGTCAGGGAGACAGCTTTGGCATCACCTCTGAAAATGGCTGTTATGGACGTAGTTTCTCCTTTCGGCCTTATCTGCTACATTTAAACAAAATCCCCTTTTGTCTCCGGGGTCTCTTTTGTCCACCCCCCTCACCCAACGCCCCAGGCGTATCATACTGCAGCCATTGTCAGGCATGCTCATGGCGTTGAAATGGAACCATTTTGAGCGTATTCAAAATGACCTCCCACACAAAAAACACACATACCCATATAAATAAAACATCAACACAACTCTCTCAGTGTCACACACTCCATATCACAAACTGTCACAATCATGCACAGGCACACACACATACAAGTGAACACACACTCACTCACATACACACACACACACACACATACACAGTGGCCTTTTCAGAAGCACTGGTCTGGTTTCATAGCACTTGTTAGAAGTGGATGCGTGGAGATGAAAGGTAAGTGTAGATCACAGAATCCTTTCCCTCTCTTTTTAACCAGGATAAAGAGACCTCTGCTCTCCCCATCACGCCGCCATTCCGTCCACTCACCCAGGATCACATACGTCTGGGGGAACAAACATGTCTTCACTCTTACATCAATGGCCCCCAGCAATAATGCATTAACATCCATTAATAGTACATCAGGTTATTAAAAAATGTGTATTTTATTCATTATGAAGGGAACCACATGGGTTGTCTGTGGAGAAATCCATGGGCCCATGAGTCAGATGCTTGCAGATTGTTCCTAATAAAAACATAATGGCAGCTAATTAATGTTTAAGTCAACTTTGTTCTAGCCGAAGCGCCATGCTGATAATGCTGGGAACTGATAATTGGAAGAATAGAAAAAAACAGTATTTATGAAGACCTGATACTTAGTCTCCCTTTTTTTTTTTGTTTGTTTGTTTCAGGGTTTTTTTTTATTGCATCAGGCCCATTCTTCATTACTCTTATGTGAAACACTGAAGTGTTACATTCTCTCACAGATGTTGTGTTCTGCCCAGACTCTTCCCAGACTAAAGTGTCTGGAAAACTGGCACGTCCCCTAATGTATCACTTAAGCCGCTGTCAGACATAAACTGATATATCTATTGAGAATCAAACGCTAGGCTGTACGTCTGAAAGAATAACAAGTTATAGCAAGTTTTTTTTACCATCTTACTACCCCTAGTATCATGTCAGACTAAACATGTGCGTAGGTGTGAAACAATATTATCATGTAACGTCTTCAGAAACCCACTGCAGCTAGCTAGCATCGCTAATATTATGCTAACCTATCCAGAGTCTACATCAAAGCCTTGTCTGTGTCTTTCAATCTAGAGACATCAAAAATTCAATTTGCCAGGGCTGGCTAGATCAATAACTACTTAGTTAGTTAGAGTTAGTCCGCTTAATTATTAGTCCGCTTAATTATTCAATTCAATTCAATTCAATTTTATTTATACAGCACCTTTTATAATAGTATTGTCTTGTGGCGCTTCACAGAAGGAGCACCCAAGAGCAACAGGGGCAAGGAAAAACTCCCTTATGTTCAGTTAATCTAGGAAGAAACCTTGGGCAGATCCACGACTCAAGGGGCTAACCCAACTGCCAGGGGTCATGCAGAAAAATTACAATCAGTAGTTACCATGACTACAAGTTGCCTATGTATGTATGCCTTTTAGCTAAGGTTCATAATAGTTTATAATAGAGTATTATCCCACATTACATTAGATGGTAGTCAGTCTATAGGTGGTTATCAGGAATTACTGGAAGTTATGTGTGAAAGGGGCTTTATTGTGCTTGAATCATCCTTTGACCGATAAGTGTCTGGAAACCCTCCACCCTCTGTTGTCATTGGCAGTGTCTGCTTGACACGAGTTGGTCAGGTCTCTGTCTCTCTGTTTCTCTTTCTGTATCCCTCCTAAAAAGTTTATTTTAATTTTTTTAGATTATTTATTTTGTTAATTATTTATTCTGTAAAGACATCAGGCACACAGCCTGCTTGCTCTTGTAATCTTGCATAGTCACACACACACACACACACACACACACACACACACACACTCTTTTGTGCCTTTTTCCCCCTCTGTGGTTAACTTGATCAGGCCCCTCCTGGAGGATTATAACAAATGACATGCTGGGAAATTACTCCCATCCATCTCCTGCTGAAACACACAGCTCTGGGTCCTGTTTGCCTTGGCAAGAGCCAAGAAGACTCCCCACCACCAAACAATGTACATGCATGCAGAAACACACACACACACACACACACACGCACACGCTCACATACAGACATCACCCACACATAGGCTATGCACAAGCACACACACATACACTATGCCCACACCTCCCCTCTTATCAATGGGTTTCAATCATGGGCTTGACGTGTTCAGCAGAGATGAAGGAGCAAAAACACACACACACACATCTCTGACGGCTTCACGAGTCCCCCTGGAGAGTATACACACCCACTGAAGCACAGAAGCCAGTCTCCTGTGAACCACCCCCCCCCCCACACACACACACACACACACTTACTCCTACCATACACACAGGGACAGAGAGAGATGCATACAGGTGAGAGCGCCACTCTCATTGCCTTTGTGGAGGCGTCGTCCAGCTGTTCTTTTTCTTTCTCTCCCTCCCTCCCCCTCCCTGTCTCCCTCTTTCTCCTTCTCTCTCTCTATTTCCCTCCCCCTCTCTCTCTTTCCCTTTTGTGCATAGAGGCAGCAGCACCCCCACACCAGCCCATTCACCCTGTTTGTAACTCTTTCTCTTCTTTTTCTTTGTTTCATTCTTTCATGGAGGTGTTGCTGTGCACACACCCCTCCCCATGTTCACACACACCCCACATCCATCTTCCCACACCCCCCTCATTGTGTTTTTATCTGATTTTAGGAAAACGCAGAGCAGGTTAGCCAGACGGCCAGCCAGGTGCACTGTAGGAGATGTGTGTGTGTGTGTGTGTGTGTGTATGCGCGTGTGTGTGTGCGTGCATGCACTTGTGTACGTGCGTGTGTGTGTACATATATGGTGACAGAGATTGAGGCAGCTGCAGACTGCTCAGAACCCTAATTACAGCCCTCTCTTCCTTCCAGCCCACTCTTGCATTTGTTCTGTGGCCAGCGTCAGCAAGTGGATGTGATGGTGTCTTTCTGGAACAGGAGAAGCTCTCATATAATAAGCAGGCCCACTGTCAGTGGCACACAATCAATGGTGTTGTCGTTTTTTTTGTTTTGTTTTTTTACTTGAAATGCCGCCCGCTCTCTTCTAATCTGTCAGATAAGTAGAAGAGTGCATTGTCATCCTTAGAGAATTACAAAAGAATGGTCTTGTAGAAAAGAGCATTTGCACCTGAGCTTAGTCACTTTTGATTGTGCTTGCTTTCTGGTGATTCCTCAGTTCATCGGAATGTCTTGATATGTGGATGGGTCATATTTGTGTAGTATCTGAGAAGGTGATCAGATAACCTATGGAAAAATATTTTTATATATGGTAATGTCACACGTCTAACAATGGAGGAACTTCCATCTGATGGGGTGTACCTGTTTTTGTCTGAGCTCTAGAGCTAATAAAATTGAAATCTATTAAAATTATTAAAAATCTGTCCTCATTTATCTAATTGTGTGTCTGTCTGTCTGTCTGTCTGTGTGTGTGTGTGTGTGTGTCACAGACTGAAGTGGTGAAAGGGCCATCAGGAAGCTGGGGCATGACATTCAGGCATGTTGCAGCCAGCGAGGGCGATGCCGTACATGTGGGCATTGAGACAGTGACCCCCAACTCCCCTGCCGCCCTGGCTGACCTACAGAGAGGAGACCGCCTCATTGCCATTGGAGGTCAGAATTTCTAGGAATCCAGTCTGCTATCCATAGAATTGTAGTTCATTAATTCATCCATTATTTTTTTTGTTTATCAGCAATAATGAATATTTTATCGCTTCAAATTATTTTTTTCCATTTTTTTCCGCTTTGTATTACATCCATGATTAAATAGCTATATATTATATTAGTGATTAGAATGATCTTTGTATGGATTGATTTTAGGTTATGGTATTTTCCATGTTGAAAGAGTGCATTAATCTTGGTCCATCTGTATCTTTCTAGGTGTCAAAGTCACGTCTTCTGTCCAAGTCCCAAAGCTCCTGAAGCAGGCAGGTGACCGAGTGCAGGTTCTGTATGAGCGTCCGGTACGCCACCAGACCCCCAGTGCAGGAGGCGCCACACCCCAGGATCAGCTGGTCTCGCTGGACGAGACAGCTTCCCTGCCCCAGCCCACAGGCTATGAGGAGGATCCCGCCACCATTACCACCATAGATATCTCAGAGAGCAAGGACAACGACTCAGAGTTTGAGGAACTCATTCCGGAGTCCAAGCCACCTGTGCCACCATCCCCTGCTGGAGCTGTTGGCACTCCATCGTCTGTGAGCGCAGAGGCTAAAGAGGACTTCCTGCTGACCATAAACCAAAGCCCGAAGAAGACGGTTGCCACGCTGGCATCCAAGCCGCTGGGCACCATCTCTCCCATCCTCAGCCGCAAGCTCAACTTAGTGGGGCTCCAGTCTCCTCTTAAGCCCCAGCCCAAAGAGTCGCCCAAGCCCTCACCCTCACACAAGTCTGCCCCGGAGGTACCCGCTGCTGGTGTCGCCGCCCCTGCTGGAGGAGGTGGAGGAGGAGGAGGAGAGGGACCACAGAGGCCCTCCGTGCCTCCCCCACCTCCCCCGGCACGCCCCCCAGTCCCTCCACGGCCACACATCAAGGTCACGTCGGTACCAGAGTCTCAGTGTCAGCCAGATGGTGCCGACGCTGTGCCCGCTGCTGAGAAGAGTCCTGAGAAAAGTCCGACGGCCGTTGGCACCACTGGTGGAAATGGTGACAAACCCGCTGCTGAGAAATCCCCGGTCAAATCACCAGAGACGAAGCCTTCAACAAAGCCTGCAGAGCCCGCCCTGGACACAGTCTCCATCTCATCCAGTGGCAGCAAGGCCGACTTGGCCAAAGACAAGACTTCTGAGCCAACTGGCAGCTCCTCCAGCAACCGTGACAGCCTAGATGAGCAGGGCCTGTGGGAGTCCTCTGAGACTATGTATAGCAAGAGGGCGGGATGTTGGCCCAGGGCATCGGTGGTCTTCGAGGTGGAGAGCCATCATCGCTTCCTCAACGTGGCCCTCTGGTGCAAGGATCCCTTCAAGCTGGGCAGTTTGCTGTGCCTGGGTCACGCCACCCTGCGCTTAGAGCACGTGGCACTGGAGTGCCTGTGCACGTCGTCGGCCGAGTACCAGAGCACGTTCCGCCTGAGCGCACCAGTGCCACGAGCCAGCGTGAGCCGCACGGCCCTCCGTAGCCTCACAATGCACAAGGGCTTCAACGAGAAGCTATGCTACGGAGACATCACTCTGAACTTCACCTACCTGAAGGAGGGTGAGCCGGAGCTCCCGTGCACCACGGGGCCAACGGAGAAGGAACGAGAGCGGAAGGGCAGCTTGCAGGAGGAGGAGTCCCAAGAGCGTGAAAGGGAACGGGAGCGGACGGAGCAGGCACACTCCTTTATGGCTCGTGACGAGCTGACCTACCCTTCCATGGCCATGGGTGACATACGGCACAACTTCCAGGACACGCAGTTCCAAAACCCGACCTGGTGCGAGTATTGCAAGCGCAAGGTGTGGACTAAGGCAGCGTCGCAGTGCATTGTGTGTGCCTATGTGTGCCACAAAAAGTGCCAGGAAAAATGCCTCACAGAGAACCCCTTCTGCTTGGCGGCTGGGGACCGTCGTAGCGCCGACCCCGAGGCCAAGTCCACCATCAACCGGGCCACCACTGGCCTCACACGCCACATCATCAACACCAGCTCACGCCTTCTCAGCCTGCGGCAGGTCCCCAAGGCGCGGCTGGCCGAGCAAGTGGCTGAGGCGGCAGTCGGGACAGGAGTCCCGGCAGGTGCCGGGGGAGTCAGCGCGGCCGAACCCTCGCCCAAGCACACACCCAACACGTCCGACAACGAGAGCAGCGACACCGAGACGTACGCAGGGGCCAGTCCGTCCAAACACGCCACAGGTGGAGGTGGTGCCAAGCTTGCACGCAAGGAAGGTGGTCTGGATGACAGCGTGTTCATCGCCGTGAAGGAGATCGGACGCGACCTGTACCGCGGCCTTCCCACCGATGAACGATCGCAGAAACTGGAGCTAATGCTGGACAAGCTGCAGCAGGAGATCGACCAGGAGCTGGAGCACAACAATGCCCTGATGCAAGAAGAGCGGGAAGCTGCATCCGACGCCCGTCGCAAGAGTCTTCTCGCCGCTGCGCTGGCCAAGTCAGGGGAACGTCTCCAGGCCCTCACACTGCTCATGATCCACTATCGTGCCGGCATCGAGGACCTGGAGTCGGTGGAGAGCACGTCGCCCTCTGAGACCCATGGCTTCCCCAAGACCAAGGGCTTAGAGGAGGTTTTGGAGGAGGATGACGCACTCATGGGGGCAGACGTCTACGACAGTGACATCTGCAGCCCGATAGATGCGATGGATGAAATCACTGACGAGCAGATCTGTGTTGAGGCACTACCTTAGAGTGGAAGGGGGAGGAGGAAGAATAGGGTACCCCTCCATCCAAAACCTACAGAGGTGAAGGAGCAAAGGGGAAGGGAAGTACAGTGATACAAAGTCTGGATGGTTGAGTCATTTGCCGGGGAAGCGAGGGGAGGGGGGGCTTGTAACTCACTAAAGAAGCTTGTTCAAATGTACGTGTCTAGGCTGTTGTTCCTTGTGGACTCTGTTCTGTGGATCATGTCAGAAAACCAGGCCATCGGAGGATATCAAAATTATTTTTGTAGAATGGAAGAAGAGAATCATCACTGACTCCCCAAAGTAGTTCTCACAATCAGTCAAGTCAGTGTCCCCTCCTCTCTGCTGTTGGGTGCCTTTGATCTGAGCGTTTAGGCAGCCTGAGGCTGATGTGACAATTACCAGATGTCCTGGTTTTCCTCTGCTGTGACATCATGAAAGATCTCACACCTCACCATCATATCACTCAGTCAGGTGAACTTTGTGCTCGTTCTGCATTCTAGCTGTGAGTTCAGATGTTGGCAGTGGCAACTGAAGACCTGGTGGCAGTTCTGTGTCGTCTGGTTTAGTGATGAGTACCTAAGAGTCAGCCAGTAGTCCACTAATGTAAAAAAAAAACTCTCTTCGGCTTGAGTGAGTAACAAGTCCCCATTAACACACACACACACACACACCAAACATATATATAATTTACAGTTTTACATTAAACATTGGAAATATTCAGAATGTTTACTTATGATTTACTATTATGTAATGTTCTGTATGTGTAAATCCAATGTTGTCAGTTTTGTTTTTCTTTTTGTCAAATTGTCCGAACTTTTAATTACAGTGTGTTGTTGGCACTCTTTTTAAGTCTAGTTTTGTTTTCTGTTCTTGTTTTTAACTTAAACCCTCTCTCCCTGTCTGTCTCTCTCTCAATGAAACTGCAAGGGAAAATAAAAATAACTTTTAGGATTATTTAAGGGGTAATGTACACTTACTGTTACTGTTTGGGGGGGACCATAGGTTCATTTGTCTGTTTTATTTATCTTTAAGGCCAAAATGGACATGGTAATATGATCATGAAGCCATTGTGATATTTGCTTTTTTGTTTTTTTTTTTTGGTCTATTACATATTTGTGTGTGTGTGTGTGTGTGTGTGTGTGTGTGTGTGTGTGTGTGTGTGTGTGTGTGTGTGTGGGGTGAGAAACATGAAAATCACAAACATTGATTATTTATTTACTTTCTTAATAATAAATTCATTCTTTCTTTTGCCACCATTTTGTTCTTGTAAGTCTGATTCCTCTGAGTTTTGGAGTGTTTTTATTACCTGGCCTCCTTAAGCCCATTCCCTATAAAGGGAAAATGTCTGCTTCACTGTTTCCTCATTTTCCAAACGACTTTACAGTGACTTCACAACTATTGTCATCTAACATATGGATTTTTATTTCAAGGTAGATTTACAGCTGTTTGCTATTTTGACATCTGAATATCTCTCTCTCACACACACACACACACACACACAAACACACACACACTTGAGTTGAGAAATGCGCTATTAATTTGTTTTGTTTTTGTTCATTTAGGGTTCAGTAAAGGAGTGCAATTGTGCACACATTGTTTTGGCCTTTGAAAATGAATGTACATTTTTTTAGTATACGCTACTGGCACAACCCACTAAATAAACAAAATAAATAAACAAATAAATAAAAGTCTGCTGGACAGCAAGCGTTCTGCTCTTATAAGACGTGTCGCAACAAGTCACTAAAACAGATACCGCTTTATGCAAAACACTTGATATTGAGCCAACCTGCCTCTCCTCTATTGGTGTTAAATGTTTATGGTATTGAACACCACGCACTCCAGCTCCTGAATACCTTGACTGCTCTTAAACAGCAAGCTATGGCAGTCTAGTTTCTGAGGAAGTAATCACTCCGGATCAAATTTAGTAATTACTTTAAGAAAATAAATAATCTTGCCAATTGAGACCCTAAAAAGCGCCTGATTCTTGGACTGACCTGGTCTTGATAGATCAGAAGTCTGACATCCGGAGTCAGATGCTGCCTGTTCATGCAGTTAATTCAGACAGTGGTGGATCCAAATCTCCCATATGATTGACAGTGGTGGATCCAAATCTCCCATATGACTGACAGTGGTGGATCCAAATCTCCCATATGACTGACAGTGGTGGATCCAAATCTCCCATATGACTGACAGTGGTGGATCCAAATCTCCCATATGACTGTGCCATTGCAATGGTGATAAAAGGCCAGTAAAATGTGGTGATGATGACGACAGGAGGCAAAATACAGGCTGCCTAAAAACTTCCCTTTCTCCCCCACAATCTTTTCTGCTGCACAATTGTGTGTGTGTGTGTGTGTGTGTGTGTGAGAGAGAGAGAGAGATAGGGAGATTTGAGTCAGGACCTCTGAAGAGATGTTTGTTGTTTAGTGCATGACTAGGTGCTTTGGGATTGCCTGGCCTTGCCATGTGGAGGGGATGAGGAGGCAAGGTGTTCCTACTGCTCTCGCTGTCCATGTGCCGCTTGTTGTAAAGGTACTGTGCTCATGCAGCTGCCACTATGCTACTATACAAACTCTTTCTTTTTTGTTGGGGTTTTCATTTCCTCTGCAGTTCATGAAACTTTTGTGCAATTTCATTCACTGGTTGTCTGCTGTTGTCCAGGGGACACCAGGATTTAAAGTAGTCTGTTTTTAAGCCTGTTTTTTTGCTGCTGAATCAGTTATAGAGGGAACCTTGACACCTCACCTGGAGTAATGAGTGGATCTGTTGACTGTCTTCTGTTTAATCTTTGTTTGTTTGTTTGTGAGTGATGCTTCTACTGCTGCTCCATGTCGCTCTGACTCTGTGCTCCTGGATGAAAAAAAAGTGTCTCTGTGTTTTCTGTCCCTCCTTCAGCCCGTGTTCCTGAAATATACTTAAAGGCATCAGCCATCTTAAACCACACCTGTGTCCTACAGTACAAAGTGATCTGGCTTCGTTTGTAGTGCTCTTGTACATAGCTTTGAGGAAAAACACTCACCATTGCTCCTAACCTCCAATTTGAGCTTTCTTTACTTTCTGTATGGGTCAGTATGGTATTTGTTGGTTTTGTTTGTTTGTTTGTTTTTTGGTTCTCCTGGTTGTTGTACATACAGTTCATTTTTTATTTAGTTTTTTTTCCTCCCCAATACAGCTGCTAAAGAACTGTCCAGCTTCACTATGTGCTGCAAGTCCTTTACGCACTAACATATCATATTTGCTTATGCACTTAAAATAAAGGTTATTATTTAAAAACAACCACAGAGGCTGTTATTTTTATATCCAATGGATCAAATTTAGAAGTGCATAGAGCCTCAATGACATATTCTTAACATCTATGTTGGCAATATTATGGTTACAAAAAATGTATTTATTTCCCAAGAGGTTTATGCAGAACTGCATGTGACATATTGACTGTCTCCCATTAGCACCACCGTGGTCATTTAGAGATCAATGCTACTAATCAATAGACTTGAATGGCAATTCTTAAAACTGATCAATACCCTTGAATGGCACCCTGTCAAAGTGAATGTTTGGACATCCAATAGAAGCTTATGTATATCAGGTCTTGGTAAACACTGTTCCTTTTTTCCATCCACGTATTATTTCTCACTTTGCTCAGAATTATTGTAGAGATAAATGGTTGAACAGCTAATGCATTTTGAAAAACTTAATATAGTGTGACTTGGTATGTATAATAAATTTACATTTACATTTACATTTAGCAGACGCTTTTATCCAAAGCGACTTACAACTCGTCAACTATCAAGTGTTCAGGGCCAGTAACTTGCAAGTTACAACGTGAGTTGTTTTTGACAAAAATATCTAGTAGGAAACAGGTGGATTTAAGGTATATGAGATTCACTGTGTTAAGAAGATACGGTTTAAGTTTCCAACTCCATAGTCAAAAAAAAACACAACAAAAACAGATTGACCTCCATTTGAGAACATTTATTTGAGCTTTTTTGAATTTTGTACTGACACTGAATTCACAGTCATTACACACCTGAGATTTTCCACAGATAGCCGAAGGCTTGTCTTGAGGAAATATCCACACTTGTTAGTACCAGTTACAATAGTTTATATCTGATATAATTGACACACATGAACCAAAGACGTACAAGGGTCTAAAGGCACACGCACCATCACCAGCAAACACACACACGCATACACATTGTGCATGTCACACACTTAAAATATACAAAACATATAACAAAAAATATATATGTATACCAATCTCAACAATATATTTTCATATAATCTGTTGACACAATGTCAGGTTCAGAAAACATCCTATATATAATCTGCAGTCATATTACAGTATACTCAGGCATGAATCAATCAATATCAGTCACTGAATGCTGCCTGTAGGAAAAAGAACCAGAAAATTTGATGCAACATAGTCCTAATAATGAACCGATAATTAACATTAACTGAATGAGGCATAGTGAAATGAAACTGAAAGTGAGTTTCTGTGCCACATTCAGTTAACGTTAGCTTATGGTTTTCCATTTGGTGTATGTTGTATCAAATCTCCTCATTCTTTTTCCTACAGACAGCATTCTGTGACCTCGAGCAGTTTGGCTATGATTTGATTCATACTGGATGCCTCCTTTAAACTGAACTTTTCTGACAACGCGGTCATTAGTCAGACCTGTTGGCTGTTGGCTGCCCTTCAGAAAAGTGACTTATGGCACTGAAGTATGTTTTCTCAGACAAAAAATTAAATCAATATCTCTTTGACTACACAAATGTAACAATTACTGACTCATTTTTTCTGTCGAAGGATATGACCTCTTAAGAGACACAAAGGTACTTGGTATCCTTGTGGATCATAAGCATCTTAAAATTTTAACTTACTCCATTAATGTACTCCATTGCCTTAGCATTAGTGTGGCTAAAACAGCATTTTTGCTGACACATCAGTGATGTGTAAGAGCCCTGTGCAACACCACATTTATTGTGAGTTTGTACAGAAACCCACCATATATCTTTTGCCAGCTATAGGCTGTAATGGCAATGGTTAATGGCCTGGTATATTAAAGACTTTCATGTTGTTTCACTTGTGCAATGTGTCTGGGATCTCTTTACTGGTGTACATTTCCTTCCTTGTGGGCAGATACTGTGAACTTTAAAACTATTTGGCATGCCAGAGCCAGAGCCAAAAACTTGCTGAAGGAAACCTAAGCCTTTGGAGAGATCCCCGACGCAGTACTGTAGTGAAATGCAATATTGAGTGGAAGTACAAGGTGGAGCTAGCCTGGCTACATGATTAGCACATGCTAAACACAAATTCAATTTGAACAACGTTGTTTGAATAACTGACACATTGGAATCTGACATATAGGTTGCTCTGAATGAAGACAGACTTTACTTGACTTGAAACCCCAGATCTAGAGATCTGATGAATGGTTTGATTCACATAAGGCACAGGTGGACCTTCACCCTCTGGTCTGGTATATTTACATAGCCATTTGAGTTCAGCTGAAAACTGGAAATACTCTGAACCAGTGTCACAAAATTACCATCTAGCAAACCAAGGTAACCAACCAAGATTATAGCCTGCGTCCACACACTGATGGTGACACATGTTGAAATCTATTTTTTTCATTTATCAAGTCACAGAATAGTCCTTCACTACCTACGCTGATTTGAGAGAGGGAGCAAGAATCTTCACAAAATGCTAAGGTACTTTGCCACAGAAGAAACTTTAGTTTCCGGTTTAATCCTCATAGAAAATTCTGTGACACCATAATGGCACTTGCAAATGAATACCCAGAGTAACCATGCAATGTTAAAGCCATAACAAAAGGACAAGTATATTGAATATAACAGGACAAAATGAGCACAAAATCTCTGTCATATATACGTACAACTGAACACTGGGACTCTTATGGTATCTGATACATGAAATCAGCTTCCTTCAGCATCACCTAAACATTTGGTCCCATAATTGATGGTGATAGTATGACTACATACTGTACTGCTGATGCAAGGTATCCACACCTTTTTTATACAACTACAAACCTGATGACTTTTAAAATCTTCTTATGACCTCTAAAAACAACATGAATGCAACTACTATGAGCAATCTTGAGTTGTAAAGCCCAATGCACTCTTCCTTCATAGTCTAATTGTTGGAGAAAAAGTGACAGAATACAGTCCAGTGACTGATAGGAGGACCGGAGGGCCTCACCAAAACAGAGATATTTACTTCTAACTCAGGAAATGGCCATTGCTGCGCGATTGGCACGTAAAATAAATCAATCATTCTGTCATTCTGCTCCATCTTTATGCTAATGCATGCCCTCCAAGAATTCCCAAAACAATATTTTAAGACATTGTTATGCCTTACATGTAAAACTTCAGACTTCTTTAGACTTCTTAATGATCGGTAGTGGGCCTGTGATGGTGGCTGAAGATGTCATTTTGACCATGACATTTATGATTTAATAACATGAATAAAAGGTTCAAGTAAGGGTTGTGTCATTTTATCAATAAATTTGAGTCAATATTTGACATCATTACTTTCCTTTGTGATGTGGACAATGATCAGCACAGCTACAAGACTGCAGGCACAAGGATTAGTTAATACAGAAAGAAATGTCATGATTCTATGAAAAAATGGCTTTCAATTGATTAATTTGTCCCTTCCCCCACACATGTAAAACAATTTACCAAAATATACCGTCTCTATATACAATAAATTAAGTATGTGTCTTTTTCAGAGGTACTCGAGTTACTTACAACATTATTTTTTAATTTTGTCTGTGAAGGTCAGAATTTGAACTCGTCATGAATTGGGAGTCCGGCGTTTTAAAAATTATTACACATAGACACAACAATAAAGCGTACCAGGTATTCTCTATGGCTTCATTCAGCAAACAGCACTGAGTATAATGAGTACTCTTTAATACCCTCGGCTGATTCCTAATTTATTTGATCTGCAGGTTCGATTGGAGGATATAGGCAAAACCTCTGATTACATACTGCAGCTCTCTGATTGTTGTCCAGATATAAATTGGCTGATATACTGGTCCTGAAAAGATAATTTCTTCATTGCCATTGTCTATCGGATAAAAATTGCCTGACACTAAACATCAGGAATAATCACTGCAATCTGTATGTATCTTTGTACTTTTGAAAAAGCCTGAAAAAAAATTCTGAAAATCTATAAACACATTTCGTCGATTGTAAATGGGGAATAAAACATACAAAAACATTTGAAGGTAATTCTAGAAATAATTATGTATAATTATTATACATAATATTAATTATGTATGTATAAATAATTATAATAATTATGAATCAACACATCCAAGTGCATGAATAAACAACTTTCATGGATGATCAGAAGCACATGCTGCATTAAATTGCCTTGGCATATGTTTCAGTAGCTGTCAATACTGTCACGAGAATGTACCTTGATCTTTGACCTTTAATGACCTATGCAGGTAAATAATTGACCATTAAAGACCTAAAAGGGAAACCCTGTTTTAACTTAGACCCTGTTCCACCTCATTCTCCATTCTGTTTTGGTAAGGCTGTTGGCTACAGCAGTGATTCCTGCAAATTGCTCTTTTGAAATCCATAGGGCGACAACAAGAAAGCCTTTTGCTTGTTTCTCTTTCGTGTGACAGTGACAATGACAGCCAAGAGGCCTTCTCATTTCCGCAGATTTTTGACTTGTGATTTTGTTTGGTTCACTGTTTTCTTCAGTTTTCATACAACAAAATAGATACTCTTGAAGGTCATGTGCATGCTGGACAAACACTGGCTACTCATCGCTCTCAGTTTCGAAGTCGTCACCCATCTGATAGTTTGAGCCCTGCATAGAATATGACCGTGTCTTCATCGAGCAGTTGGAGTCCATGAGAATGGCCTAGAAAGCAAATGACTAATTTTAGTAGATGACATGTCATGTATCAAAGGAATAATCTTAGTCAGATCCATTGAAATATAAAAAAAAACCAAAGACTAAATACATAAACAGAAAAAAATATAAATTTAGATAAAGTATTTACTCTATCAGTTGATTTGTTCCAGCCCATATGACCATACTGTTATGCAACAGTAAAATAGGTAGGCCTGTCTGTGTGTTTAATATATTCATTGTTGGTTTTCATGGGCGGGTGGAAGACTTATACATCCAGAGACTCCATATCAAACCTCCATCAACAACTTTTTCATGAGTACTGGGACTTATCTGCTGGTCCATGCTGTCGTGTCCTATTGTCATCAGCTGACAAACATTCACAAATCATCTGTGGGTGGAAGAACCATCTCTTCTGCCTGATGACTAAGGCACTATTTTAGCATGACCCCCGATCATCAGCAAACATATATGAACTGGAATAGCTGACAGATGGATGACTGAGTGACAAAAATTAAGTCCCTAAACCTTTCCACGAACAATTGCCTGCAGTCACTGCTTTGTCCCATATGCTAGCTAACCCATACCTCCTCAACCTATGCAATCCCTCTCTAATCTGATGCTCTAATCAGTGATATGCAGTGGTTTTACATCTTTGTCAAACAGCTTTTTGAGGTTCTTCACCACATATGCATTATACTTCTACTGTCACAGTGTTTCCCTTCAGTTTTTGTTACAGCAGCGGTGCTGTTAGTCCCTGTAAGAAAAGTTTGAAAAGTAACCCCTTAAATGATGACTTCTGGTGAGTTTTGTGGAAAGAATTGAAAAAGTTTGAGTATGCTCCACTCCATGATTACCATATAATGCGCAAAGTCACTTTGTAATGTCAACATAGGAACACTTTTGGAAATCAACATAGGAACACCTTTGGTGTATATCCTGTATTTGTTTTATCTCAGTTAATGATGTTGCTTTTAAAGGAAATCTCTGCCACATTTCACCCAGTAGTTCTGTTGTAAGATGGCTTTATGTATTTTAATTCGGTACAAAAATTATAAAAATCTGTCCAGAGATAAGTGAGCTAGCCTGCTAATATCGTAACAATGCTGATGCCTATGTTTTGACGTTAGCATTTGCCCCCTTAGCCATGGGGCTGCTGTTTAAGTCAAACTGTATACACTATTGCTGAGCCAAGACTTAGGGCCTGAATAGGACTCCACAAGTCCATTGTTTTTCTCACATCTTACCATCTTTTCCTCTCTGGCAGGGGGACTTCTGAGAAAGAAACAAAGGGGGGCAAAAAGGATGTCAATGACCCCAATGATGGTCATTAGGGCAGGGAAACCGATGCTCCGAGCAATGGCTCCACCAGCCGAGGGACCTGTGAGACAGAGAGCGAGAGAGAGAGAGAAAGAGAGCGACAAGAAACAACGAGAATTTAGATTAAGGGTTTTCAGGTGTGGCCAAGTACAGTATATACTCTTTTGATCCCATGAGGAAAAATCGGCCTCTGCACTTATCCCATCCATGAGCTAATGAGAGACACACACAGTACACAGTGAGGTGAAGCACACACTAACCCTGGGCAGTGGCGCTTGTGGAACAGTGAGGGGTTAAATGCCTTGTTTAAGGGCACCTCAGCTGTGGATGTGGGCACGGGAGAGTGATGCTCAACCACTTCCCCCACCTCATTTTTTCCAACTGGTCGGGGATCAAACAGGCATCAGTACAATCGAATCGGCACAAAACCATCATCGTTTCGACCAAGTCAGCATGGGCATCGATAAAACTTCAGTTTCAAGCCCAAAGCCCTAACCAGTAGGCCCAAGGTTGAAGAATTCTTGCGAGAGTGGTCCAGTGAAAGAAACTGAAACTATCTTCTGCTGAAAGAGGTTCTTGCAAATACCCCTATAGCCCAGACAGACAGTAAAACAATACTGAGAATTAGAATTGTAACATACCCAATGCAAATCCCATGCAGAAAGCCACATCAGCAATGGCATACACACTCCCATAGACAGAGACATGTCGCAGGTCTACCAGATATCCCATGATCGGCATCATGGAGGAATCAACCATCCCTATAATGAAGCACATAAAAAGTGGAATTCCAGTGCGTGGGCTGGAGACACATATTAAAACTTTTACATGTTAAAACTGTATTAGCTGACTGATCAAAGAGCAACAATGCTGCATATAAAATCAACTCTTTAAATCTTTTATGTTTTATAGATAAAAGAATGGATAGCTAACAAGGCTCTCTTTAGTGCTATATAACTGCATCACACCTGGCATGACAGGTCACCAAACTTACCAATAGCAAACCCCACTCCGAAGTTTGGCAAAATTAATCCATAGATGTCTTTGGCTAAAGGAACCTGTTGGAAGTAATGTGAAAGGGAGGTTTAAATGTCCCTACAATTGTTTTGTTTATTATTAAAATGTACAGAAGTCATTAGAAGCAATGTTATTCATCACAGATGACTACTAGTCAGACCCACATTCTGTTCTCAGAGACCACAGAGTAAAACAACCCGTTTCCTAAGAACTCACACATCACAGAGTGAAACAACCTGTTTCTAAGAACTGTTTCTGAGGACTGGTAGCGAGTAGGTGTGGCAAGGTAGCTGGCCATGGTCCTGACCACTAACACTGCCTGGTCCCTGATCCCCCTAAAGGTTAGTCACTAACATGCCTTTAAGGCTTTGTGAGTTTTGTCTTAAAAACTTCTACATTTCAAATGTATAATTATCAAAACATAAAGGTTATTCATATGACAAGAAAATGGTAAAAAGGTCATTAAGTGCACACGTTCATGTTCATCAATGGTGTGGATTTGTCTGATCACTTGAAGCAGTGTTATAGCCTGGGAATCAAACCTACATCAATCAAAACTGAGCTAGGGTGTGGCAACGAGGCCACTGCAGACAATTTTCGAATATCCGAAAAACACAACTACCTCGCAGACTTTGCATGATTCACAATGAAGACATCTGCGATATTGTCTGTTCTTCCGTAGAGGTCAGAGTTCTTCTTCTGGTCAGAGTTTTATACTTTAATATATGTTCAGATTTCTCGCTGGATATACCAGGTCAATCACTTTTTGGCAGCCCTCACCCTACAGCAGTGGTTCTCAAACTTTTCTGTCGAATTTTGACACACACCTGCCCTGGCAGCACGCAACTAGTGGCAACATAGGACTGCGGTAAAGTGAGTTTGTTGGAAATAAATAAGAGTTATCATTATTAGGCCTGTAGAGACGCATCGACTTCAAAATATCGTCGACGTCATATTTTATCGTCGACGCACACGTGGGTCACCCAAAACAAACTTCGTTATTTGAACGATGGAGACCGAAACAGCGACCTCATCACGGCATACACAACAAAGCCCTTCAAAAGCACCCCAAAAAACAGCTCGTCCAAAATCTTCAAGGGTATGGGAGTACTTTAAATTTAGTCCGAAACGTAAGGGAACTGTCATTTGCAGTCTTTGCCACATCGAACTGACATACCACACCAGCACAACAGCCATGCTGGAACACTTGAAGCGGAGGCACCCCCTTGTCTCGTGTAGTGGGGACAATAAGTACTAACTTTGGCTAAATGGATTTCGTTTGTGTAGTGTGTTGTGCAGTTTGACCTCAGTGCACTTCGGTAGTGTTAGTTATCTTAACTGTCTGTGCAGTTTGGTCGTGCTTGTTTGGTTAGTAGTTAATGTTAGGTAGCTATTAGCGGTTAGGCATCTGTGTATTAGTTATGTTTGTTAGCAATTAATGTTGGCTAGAATGGTAGCTAGCTTACGGCAGCAGAACACAGCTGTCTAAATGCTACTAACCCAGCATGAACAAACTGCACAAAATTTGTTTTTTTCTGATTTTCCTAATTGGTATTTGAGATGCATTATGGTGTTAATCGAACAACATAAAAATAATCGTTAGACTAATCGTCCAATTAGTCGTTAGATTAGTCGATTAATCAATAAAATAATCACCCGATTAATCGTTTTAAAAATAATCGTTTACCCCCAGCCCTAATCATTATGTACAGTTTTATAACCAAAATATGTGTTATCTCTATAATGATGTTGATGTATAATGATGTAATGAGGAACAGGATGACCTACCTCTCTTATCTTCAAAGCAGTTTAGGTTGATTATGCAATAGTTTCTGTGCAACTGTATCATGCTGTCTTTAATAAAAGTGTGGTCTGAGGCTCTGAAGTTAGGAGACTGTGGGAAGGGACTGCCCTGACTACACTCTCCCCTTTGGCAGCCAAAGTACCACAGAAAGGAAAGCTCGACTGTCGTGTGGTCTTTGTAGTAGTATAAAGGGATTTTTCCCTGACATAACTTGGTCCTTCAAGCTGGATGTCAACAGTCTGATCATCGAATCATGATCATGATCTGGAGTCTGATCATCGAAAGTTGAAGACTGTGCACAGCCCGCGGAGAAAAGTCCAGGGAGGTGAATTCCTGTCTGGCCAACTGACGGTGACCAGCTCCAGGACTGGATTGACAACATCCGAATAGCGGCAGAGCAGGACCACGACAGGGTGAGTAAATAAGAATAGGGTATTAAGTTACTAATTCTTATCAAAAGTTTCCCTCTGGGGGTCAGAATAAGAATAGAGTATTAAGTTACTAATTCTTAAAGAAAATTTCCCTCTGGAGGTTAGAGTCCTCCAGGGAAGGAGAAACAAGGTCCTCTCTGTGGGGTTAGAGTCCCCCAGGTAAGGAGGAACGGGAAAACAAAGGGGTTCGAGTGCCCATAAAGTCCCCCAGGTACGGTGAAACAGGGTGGGGTGCGAGTCCCCTCCCCCTAGGACAAGATAGGCTACAAAAGAGAGAGGTTCGAGTCCTCTCCTCCTGGGAAAAGACTAGTCAAAAGTGTATATATGTATATGTATATGTGTATGAATGTATGTGTGAATGAAGGAAATATCTGTGAGTTAAAACTAATGGTGAGTTTGGGTCAAGGTCTAGAATCACAAGGTCTAGAAGCTCGCTCCCTGAACACACCATTAGGCCAGAGAGCACAACACAGTATATTTCCTTATTGGACTAAGAATAATTTTTTTTAACAAAAAGTCAAGGGGAACCAAAATTCGACCCCAGTGACTCCTGCGACACACACAGGCGATGCAAAATAGATGAATATGCATTACGCCGATAAAGGACAGTGCGTGTTACGGTGGAATGATAAGTTTAAATTCGATGGCAAACTGACAGTCACAGGATGCCACAAACTTTTACAAGATGTAAAAAGACATCATGAATGGAAAAAAGGGGGATTTAAACCGTGACATATAGCCTAATTAGAAGTGCCTGCGTTCTGGTTTGAAAAAGCAAAAGAATGTGAGACAGCGATAAAACGTAGTAGGGAACGTAAACAGAAAGAAAAAGAAGAAAAGGGTTTTTAGCACCGTATGTGCGACAGGAGGATGATGAGGGTGTACCTCCTCCCCCTCCTCCTCCAGGCAGCGAGTGCTGTGGGAGCAACCGCTGCTACCCCAGAACCCTCCCCCTCCGCACCTACCCCAGAACCCTCCCCCTCCGCACCAGCTTAAAAGCAACAAGAACAAGTAAAACGGAAACCAAAAGGCAGACCAAAAGCGGGAAGAGGGGGTGGGCGTGGGGCTGGTATATATTTGCAATCTGGATCAGAACCCTATGAGGACGATGATGACAAACCCTATTGGCCAAAAAGGTTCGACCCTGACGACCCAGATGGGTCAATGGCGTGTTGCCCAATGATAGAGTTACCCAACCCACATTTCAATAGAGACGCAGCAGAATCTGCACAAAATCCCTGAATGATATTAGCATATAGAACATGGACAGTGCAGGACATCAAAAAGGCGGTAGAAGGGGTGGCGTCCCATAAAGTAGATGTGGAAGAATTCTTAAAAGAAATGAAAATAGTAATAGAATGAAATTATATTAAACGGAAATAATAATAATAAATTAATAACGGAAAAAATAATAATAAATTAAACTGAAAGGAAGTGGAGCAAATTTTTACGCCAAAAATGGGAACAAACTGGGCTTGCGTGAGCGACTCCTATAGCATTGCGGGGCCTGATGGGGAAACCACACAAAAAGACAATGAGGATGTGTGGGAATTCAGGGAACGATTTGAAAAACATCGAGGCTGTAGTGGACTCAAAGATGATGGACCTAATAAAGAAATATTTGAACAACAATTAAAGCAGGCATTGTTGTCAGGATTCAGGCCAGAAATAAGAGGGTGGCTGCAGAAACATTTTGTAGAACTAGAAAACCAGTACCCTGCCAGCATTTATGAAACAGGCAAAACATGCAGAAGAGGTAGCATGGAACAAAAAGAGAGAGAAAAGAAAGAAACAAATAATGTAGTGGAAGCCTTTGTGGCAGCCGTGGAAAAGAGTGAAGGACAGAGGCCGAGGTCGTGGCCGGGGCAGACATAGTGACGATCACTATGGTAGAACAGGTTACAAGTGAGCAAAGATAAGTTGCAGTTGTGGAAAGAGGAAGTGAAATACTTAGGACACACATTTTTTGCACACACTGGAAAAGGCGGGATACAAAACAACGACAGGGAAACCTGTGAAACATAAAGATTTACTGTTAAAATTGTATGAGGCAATAAAACTACCTGCAAAAGTAGCAATTTGCAAGTGCGAAGCACATACAAACGGCACAGACACAATTTCTAAAGGCAACGCCCTAGCAGACCAGTGTGCCAAAAAAAGCTACAGGAGTTGACATCCTGCTATTGACTGATAATGAAAATGACACAGATGAAATTTTACAAAGCAAAAGACAGCAAGCCACACATGCTGAAAAGCTAGAATGGACAAAGCAAGGCTGCACATTACAAAATGGTATCTATGTGAGTCTGGAACGCAAACCAGTTCTCCCACATATGGATTCATTACGTACTCAAAAAATGTTTTGCCAACAATGTGTAACATGGATACGACACAATGCACAAGGCCAATTGCGACCTAAACGAGGAGCTTTCCCGGTCCCATCATACCCATTCCATACAATACACATATATTTTATCCAACTGAATAAAGTTTGTAACCCGGAATACATATTCGTGGTAATCGATGCATTGTCCAAGTGGGTAGAACTGTTTCCGTGTTAAAGTCCAGGCGCAGAGACAGTTGCTAAAGCCCTATGCAGACGAATAATACCAACATACGGAGTCTCAAGAGTTATTCGAAGTGACAACGGGACCCATTTTGTTGATAGGACAATTGATTTAATTGGTCAACATTTTAGAATAGATTTGAAAAGACACTCGGTTTATCACCCTCAATCAACTGGATTGGTGGAACGATACAATGGAACGGTGAAAAACAGTAAGATAATGGCGGAAACTGGAAAGAAATGGCCCGAATGCCTAGACATAGTCCAACTGAGTCTCCGAGTTACGCCACACCATGACAGCAAATTAACGCTGTTCTTTCTCAAAGTGATCAAACAAAAGTGTTGGTCAGCAGCACGGTGGGAAGGGCCACACCAAGTGATTCTCTCTACACCTACTACCCTAAAGGTGAAAGGACGAGCCACATGGATCCATCTGTTGCACTGCAAAGTGCGAGACCTACCCACTGATCCACCAGCGGTAGAGGGAAAGTCCGGCTACAAAGGGAGCTATGTGTTTTAGAGCTTGGCTGTCTCAAACCCGGTGAAGATAACAGATTCTCTGCAGCATTAGGGACTGTGTGGGGGGGTTAAGGATGGCGGGCGCTGACGGCGGTCCTCCTCCGGGTGCTGATGGAACTACAACATTTTTGACTAAAAGAAACGATATAAAGAAACAGACTGAAACGAGACATTAGCGACTATCCACATGCATACTCTACAAACATGTGGTGGAAGCTGATGAACACGACAGCTCATCTGGCAAACAAAACTGACTGTTACCTGTGCTTTCAGATGTCAATTGCTGGACACAACCATAGCATGGCCACAACCAGAAACACCACACTATTGACTGAACTGCTGGTTACCAACCATCTGAAAGCTAAGTCTATACCTGTTTGTGTAATAGCCAATGGGAGCTTGCCGAACGTATGCCTTCTGTCCACCTAAAATTATGATATAACATGTATGAATTTAACTAATTCTGCTTGTGCCAATAATCTAACTGCAAAAAAGAAAGAATGTAAGGTTAATATTAGCCACGTGATAACTCTCCCCTCCGGGAACTCCTCACGGTGTTCACGGATAGTGCCAGGCCCTCTAGGGACCCGGTATTTAGCTGACTGGTATTTTTTGTGTGGGAACAAAATATATGGGTCATTACCAGCTGGGTGGGGAGGCTTGTGTGTTATAGTCTATGTATCTGATCATGTGTTTTTTTATGCTGCTCAAAATATTGATGCCTTTTCTAACTATTCTGTTATTATTCTGCTTGTTTACTTCATGTGTGATGCCATGTGTAAGAGCAATGATAACATGGGTAGTGATCTCTATGCAAGGAGCAATGTTACAAGAAGAAATAAAGACTCATGCCCCTGAACAAAGAGGATATAGTTTGACCTGTATAGCCTATGATGTTGTTGTATAAAACTGGAAACAGAAGTACAATGATTGATAATGATAAACAGCCAGGAGGTTATCATTATGTACAGTTTTATAACCAAAATATGTGTTATCTCTATAATGATGTTTTGGGAGGAAAAATACCTAAGAGGAACAGGATGACCTACCTCTCTTATCTTCAAAGCAGTTTAGGTTGATTATGAAATAGTTTCTGTGCAACTGTATCATGCTGTCTTTAATAAAAGTGTGGTCTGAGGCTCTGAAGTTAGGAGACTGTGGGAAGGGACTGCCCTGACTACACTCTCCCCTTTGGCAGCCAAAGTGCTGCGGAAAGGAAAGTTCGACTGTCATGTGGTCTCTGTAGTAGTATAAAGGGATTTCAACATTTTTTTAATATTCACAAGTGAAAATGACTGACTGATTCCTTCGTGGTGGATTTTTGCAAGTCCCATGTGCCCTTTTCCTGTAAATTTTTATAACTCACTTACATCAGACTACTAATCTATTATTATGCTACTATGCTATTATGAACCTAACCACATCAAACAAAGTCAGCAATGTTCATCACAGCAACTAGCAAATAACACAGTTGGAAAGGTCAAGCCGTGCAGTTTCACATGACGTGCACGCTATCTATGTGATGAAAACTGCAAGTAATCTGACCGCAAAGAATGGGTCTGAATTTGGGGGGGGGGTCCACAGTGTGGCCGTTGTTCTTGAGCGTTAGTGTTCTCAAGTGTTAGTGTAACGTCTTCATTGCTGGTTCCAATGCTTTGGTTTGCAAACAAGTCCACATGGATTGGTGAGAATATACAATGCTGTTGCTAATGCTAAAGCTCCTGAGGTAAAAAAAAATGCAGGCTTGTCTGGTACGACTTTAATCAGGATTAGGTCAGCCAGTGCCTGGGTCTCTTCCAGACTGGAAGTGTCACACTAATCTGATGAGACAATGTTCTGAGAGAGCACGGGCTTCCTGTTTTATACAAACCATCTCGGTCAAGGTGATGTTGCTGCTTTTTTTACTGGCTGGCTTCTGTTTCACTCGGAAGCACACTCAGACCCTCTCTTTTGATATATCCCTCCTTTGTTGTAGTAAAACCAATCAGCCCTACTACCATAGTAACAACACTAGCTATAACCGAATTATACCAGAGCAACTGAGACCATCTTCCACTTAGGCTTCAATAGATCCATATATTGTATATATATCCATATAGATCCATATATAGATCCATATATTTGTATTCTAATACGAATGTGTTTTCCTTCAAACTGAGTGATCAGCAGGTCCATGCTGGTTAGAGCTCTGAGAAGGGGAAGTGAATGAGTCAACTCCAGACCAGCTCTCAGGGCCAGATATATAAAGGATTTTGTGTGTGTTCCAGGTATTAAATCTTCTCTCTTATCACCTTAAAACAAGTCCAAAGCAACAAAAGGCAACCTTTTGCGCCTTTTTTGGCTAGGTTTGGCTTGTCTCACTTATGGCATGTGCATTTATGGGTAGGTCAGTAGAATTGAGGGAGGTTTGTGCAAAAATTTGGGAGTAGAAGTCTAAACTCCGACTCACCAACTCTCAGTCAACTAAGGTACAAAAAGAGTGCAAAGGTGCAAAAGAAAAGCAAAAAAAACAAAACAAAACAAAACAAAAAAAAATCATCTCAGTCCTTAAAAAACAACAGTAACTAGAAAAGCACTTGGGGAGCTGACCAGACAGTGTTACGGATCACCACCAAAATGTAATCATCTGTTCCTTGTTCTAATACCCACATTGTCTGAAGATTTCATCCAAATCCATGCAGTAAGTTTTGAGTTACCTTGCTCACAGACATGCAAACAGACAGACAAACAGACCAATGCCAGTGAAAACAAAACCTCTTTGGTGGACGTAATAATTAGTTTGGTTAAGAACGGCTAAAGAACTATAAATGTGAGCACACAGATTTGAGATACTCACACAAATAATACTGAGCCCGACTAGAAGCATTCCAATGAGGGAGCAGAGCCATCTACAACAAGACACCGGACAACATTAATTAGAACAAGAAACACAGTTTCTAGAGTTCCAGGAGTTTCACTTGAGACCCCAAGAGACAATACTGTAACTCACTGCACTGATAGTGACACCAAAGTCTCTAATTAGCCATAATTAATGTTTTGGAGAGGGCAGGTAATATGATAATATTTGCAATTACATCTGCCTTTGTGGCAATTTATTATGGGGTTTTAATCTCTCCTTTGGTAAACATGTCAAGAGGCAATATGAATTTAATAGCATTAAGTGAGGTCCTTGAAGTAGTGTAACCTCAGAGCTCCATAAATATAATAAACCTCCAAAAAACATAATTTGCAGCATTTAATGAAAAAAATACCAATAACAATGCTGAAACGATACGAGGGTTTCATTTTGAGGTGGAGAATGGCGGCGGAAATAGATAGCAGTGAGGAGACTGATAAGAAAAAAAAACAACACTCATTTCCCTTCATACCTGCCCATTTTGTGTGCCATGACACCGAAGATGTGAGTGCCTATGAGGTATGAGACACTGGCAGGGATGAACGCCACACCTGGGGAACGAAACAGGATGGAAAGAAGATGAGGAGAGGAATCAGGATGGTAGAGAAAGCAATGGGTTGGAGAGGTATAAGGGAAGAGACAGGGATGAGATAGAAGAATGGAGAGAGAGAGAGAAAAGGAGAGAGAGAGAGAGAGCAAGGGGGTTGAGAGGTATAAGGGAAGAGACAGGGATGAGATAGAAGAATTGAGAGAGAGAAAAGGAGAGAGAGAGAGAGAGCAAGGGGTTGAGAGGTATAAGGAAAGAGACAGGGACAAGACAAAAGAATGGAGAGAGAGAGAAAGAGAGACGGCGAGGAGAGAGGGAAAGCATTCAGACAACAGTGTGTATTATCAGTCTCCATCTGTGAGCTGCTGGTCCCTTTTCCAGACGTACTAATGAAGCCTCGGCACTCCTCCCATCTTAGAATGACACCCTAATATCCTGTCATCCCCACATCTCTCCTCTCGATCTCTCCGTCTTCTGTCTCTCCATTCACTACTTCCCTCTCTCTCTCATTCTCTCTTTCCCTTCCTCTCTCTCTTTCTCTCTGGATGATACAGCATTCATATGATTGTGGTTCAGGACACCATCTTATTTACAATGCTTCACTCTGAAATCTACTGCACATACTGGTGTTTTATATATATAGCATATAATGGAGGCCATAGGGACCAGACTCAGTCATTACGTCTGCACAACTAACTTCAGCATCACAAGTCAGAAAGTCTAGGAAACTAGAAAAACTTGTTTGAGAAAGAAAGACATTTATTCACACTCATACCGAGTTGCCATTTCCTTGGGCACATAGTCTCCATCATCCAAATAGGCAGAGCTGGCTCCAACATGGCAATGGCCATATTAGCAAAACAAATGGAACCTGGAAGGCGAGGGCCATGCAAAAAGAGAAAGAAGGAGTATTTAGTGCATAAATGGAGGTCTGGAGCTGTCTATCAAGCATCTACCTCTATGGAAAATTCACACGCGTTTTTCTTCTCTTCCCTTGCCTTCTTGGTTTCTCTTTGTTTGACTTTCCTGTCTCTGTGTCACTCATGCATACGCGCATGCACATGTACACACACACACACAAACACACACACTCTCTCTCACACACACCAGACACCACTGGAGTGGTAGACTGTCTAAAAGACACAAAGATGTTTTTTCTTAGCTTTTCAGCCTTTTACTGTGCTTGAGATGACACTCCCCTCATACACACACACACACATACACACACACACAGACACATACCTGATATAATTTTGAATGACTGTATGTCACCTAAATTTAGTGAAATGTTCACTCAGTGAGCATATCACTGTTTAATTACATATGCCCTACTCTGAGTCCTTATAAAACACACACTCTGCACATAAAACAGGATATTCAGATCAGTTCTTCTCACAGCTCATTGAGCCATCCTCTTAGGCATGCATAATGCCCCTTTGATCCCTTCTTTTTTGAGAATTTTCAAAAGGGCAAAATGGCCACCATACTAAATAGAACACACTGCTTCCAAACAGGTTCTTTCCTTACCTGCAGCGATCAGGATGTAGGGGTCCCTCATAAGGGCTAAGAGTGGTGTGCCCTGCTGACTCTGAGAAGGTTAGAGAAAGGGACCTATGAGACATAAATACGGTCTGTCTACTGATTATTCCTAAGGTCTATTGTCTAATAACTGGCTGTTGTTAAAACAATCAGAAAGATCTTCTTTTGACAGATATGGCTATATGTGTATGTCTTTTTATTTATTAATTATTTATTCACTTCTTCAGTACATGAAATTGTAAAAAGACTGAAACATTTCCACATGCATCTAAAAACAGAATCCCAAGCACCTCAACGGCTGCATCACAGAAGGTGTAACATGGGCCTTATTTGGTACCCTTCAAAAACAATGCATTCAAAAGAGCCCTCAAACAACACACACCCACCCAGCCATTGAAACTGATCCACACCAAGCCATCAGCCATCCACATATATAGAGAGAGAGAGAGAGAGAAAGAGAGAGAGAAAGAGACAGCTCATAATTACCCCTGTAGGCTTTAATTGCAGTCCCTTTCCCCTACCCTGCTTTCCAGTAAGCGTCCTCATTGGAGGAGGTGTCACGTCAAAAGAGAGCTTCGTTTTCTGTCACTCTCTCCCGTCCTTTTGTGGACGCCTGAATATAATTTGACGTGGGGGATGCCTACTCTAATGAACAGAGGGCTTGAACAATAACTCCTTGCCAATCATAATCTGACTACATCTGTTTTGATCAGTAACCATCTCACACCTCCCTGTGTGAAACCACCTTTTATTTCTGGTCCACTCTTTTGCTCTGATCGCCCTTTGTGCCTCTGTTTGATGATTTAACAGTCGAGGAGTGTGTTGTCTGAACGGGCAAGTACATTTGAGCATACTCGTAAATATTGCTGCCTTAATGTGTCAGATGTGCATTTCCTTCCTGCAGAGAGGGGCAGGTTTGCATTGAACTCCTCGACTCTGGGGAGCGCCTCCACACTGTCCAGCTCTGATGACTTGCTTTGTTTTTCTTGTTGCAACAAACAATAGTTGTTGTTTGTTTTGGAGATTGTTGTTTGTTGGTGGTGTTTGTGTGTGTGTGTGTGTGTGTGTGTGTGTATATTTGTGTGTGTGTGGGGGGGGCGGTGTATCTGGAATCACAGGCTCACATGCTCAGACTGAGTGCTGGGTGGAGGCCTCTAAGGATGTTTGAAAGGACCAAGAAAGTGCTGGCCAGAGAAACTAGATGGACACTGAGCACATTAGCAGCTAGACAAACACACACACACACACACACACACACACACACACACAGACAATTCAATGTGTTTTTCTCATTGCTGCCGTCATATCCAGAGACAGCGATAGACATCATTTCTCATAGATGAAAGTCAGAGATACTCTGATAGAGATCTCCATCCCACAGCTGCACTTCCTGTGAGTCATCTTAAAGGGACACCCCAAAGGACAGCTCCTCTGACATGCTTTTCCTATTACACTCCCAGAGCCTGTCTCTGTTCACACTCCTGTTGCTGTACATTTCTCATAGCTCAAATTCAACCAGGAAACAGAAACAAGCTTTCTGTGTAAATTTCACGTCTCAGATATAAGGAAAAATCGTGAGTCAGTCAGCCCACAGCCCACAGCCTTCTTTGAGGTTGCTGAGTGCTGTCTGTAGGTACAGTATAAGGACGGCAACATTTGGTACAACACAAACCAAATTTACAAATTGCCATCTAATGCTAAGCTAACTGAACTAGGGCACAGAAAAACTAAACTGAAACAAAGTTTCTTTGGCCTCATCAGTTAGCATTAACTGCCATTTCTCTGTTCGGTCTTCGCTGTACCAAATATTCTTTTTCTTATTCCTACCTACAACACTCAGCAGCCATAGACAACAGGGCTTTAGATGTATGGACTCCTGACTATTGCTTTAAGTGTACACAAATATGTTAAGTGTACCATGTATGTGGGCTTCACCTTTGTGTCTGTACTTATTTCACTGGTGCAAGCCAGATGAAGTTTTTTAAAACGTGCCTGAATACTGTTTATTGTTCATTTATAATATAATTATTACAATCTGTTTCGATCTCTAGCAAAGACACATTACCACGAAAGACATCATCGTTCCATCCCTCACAGAAATCCCTAGATAAAGTTGAAATTGGAGGTTTACTGACTAATAGCACTCACCTCTGGCTCAACCTTTGAGGGCTGCAGGACAAACAGTTGTAACGCTGTTTAGAGAAAAAAAAACACCTAATTTTGTTGGCCATTAAGTATAAACACATAAAGAAACATTGCTAGAATAGTAAGTGGAGAACCTGTATATTACATATGTCCACACTCAACAGCAGACGCCAGTCCCTTCACTTCAGCCAGGCCAAACATTCTGTGACACACACAAGAGTACAAGCATCTGGTTCAACTCACCTCCGTCCAGCACAGCCAGTACAGCCAGGATGAGGAAAGGTGCGGTCTTCCCGACAAACTCATACATCACGCTACCAAATGGCGGGCCCACTGGTGGAAAAACAAACACATCACTCAAGCATGCAGCTTTAGGGTGTTGCTACACAGTCAGTCACATCAGCCAGGCCCCAGGCACAACTCTGCACACACACAAACACACACACACACACACACACACAGCAGCAGCAGCTCTACTAAGTCTCATTATTCTCATCACAATACAATCGCAAAAATGAACAAAATGAAAACTGAATGAAAACTTTGGGTGCTACTAATTCATACTTCATCACTCACTAAGGCCTGTGGGTAAATCTTAGTTTATTGTCTGGTAAAACACTCCATGATACGTTCATAATTTTACAGCCTGTTAAATTGGCCGTTAGACATCACTAAGTTATTGTTTTAATTACACAGTGTAATTTAATAAAGTCAATTAATTCCCACACAAATCAGCATTCTGAGTTAAAAAAAAGACACCTCACCTAAAACTCCCATGGCCAAACCTCCAAGAGCTATTCCTATTGCATTGCCCCTCTCCTCGTCATCTGTATACACACTTGCCAGCATTCCCATTCCTGTATAAAATATCACGCACACACACACACACATGCTTAAGTGATTTTACCTCCATGTGTGGAATGAACATTCACAATACGGTATCTGCTGCCAGGCCTGTTATTTTTAATACAGAATGTAGCATAGCTCACCCGCTACTGAAGAGCATGAGGATCCCACACCCTGTAAAGATCTGGCCAGAAACAGCAGAGTGTAGCTCTTTGAGAAAGCAAACACTTACACAAGAAGACATCAAGAGAAAGAGATGGGAAAACATATTATGAGATGCTCTCATCCATGAGGAGCAAACACACATTCATTCAAATGAAACAAAAGCTTCTTCCTAGGCCTCCTGAATGACTATTTAACCAAGTGTAACCATAGTGCAGGAGATGAAAATAACACTACTGGCAACATATACATACATGTTACATATACACAGCATCAGCTGTTTAGATATCATCATTCAGGACATGTCACATTTAAGGAAGGCAGTGGACCAAATTTACCGATGTGAACCTGAACAGTACTGTTCAGTGCATTGAAACAATGTAAAAATGCAACGCAATGCAAATTATTCAAAACAGCCCTTGTGATGTTGGCTGGGTCTTCTTATATGCCACGGCATACTGTTATTCTACTGATGCTAGCTACATTTGTAGTACAGCTGTGTATAACAAATGCATCTGTTCAGCTGGTTGAACTGATCAAAAACTAAAGTCTGGTTCAACAGTCTGTAGCCTTCTATGTTAATTCTGTAGCCTGACAGGCCAGAATATAACATCTAAATGTATAGACTGTCTGGCCACGACGACAGACGAGCTCAATCCTAGGGACGGAATCAGCGGTTGTCTTTCGAACTGGATAGCGCTACGACCAATCAGAGCAATGTCGGCAAAACAGCAAATATGTTCTTGTTTGAAATGAATGACTTGAGCACCTTTTTCCGCTCAGCTTTCAAAGAAAAGCCCAAGTCTAATTCTTCCAAAGTCGATGCCAAAGCCTATTCAAACGACTGATATTCCCTGGCCAATAAGCTGATTTGCACTGTCACAGCCCTGTCATTATCGTGCTAAACCCGCCCAACAACTCTACAAAGATAGAGTGTTGTGATTGGTCTTACCAAGCCTGCGTAAGACCAATGGTAGACCCACTAAGGCTCCAATGGTGTGTGGCTAGAAGTACCCACTGAGAAAAACTATTTGCTACCGCAAGGGTGCGTCTAGACTATTAATGCCGTATTGGATACATGCACATCTATATGACTTTTGAGAGATAACTGAAATCATTCTTGTTACGGTATTTTGACAGACAATACACATGGTTCACCTCCAGTGCCTATTGAAACAATCATAATACAGACAGTCTGGGAATTGAGAACCAGGAATCAGAAATGAGAAATAAATGCTTTAAATCACTGGAATCGAATCCTTCTGACATTATCAATTCCTCTTCAATGCTTGCATGTTTTTCAGACCATGGTCAATGTGTCTTTCTGAACACAAAATTGAAACAAAAAACAGTTCTACTTGGTTTCCCTCTAATAACCTTCTAATAAGCTGCTATGGTCTCCTTAGTAGTATAGGTTATATGACAGGCCTATATAGGATTTATACTGAAAACCTGTGAAGAATACTTTCTAGAAAGTAAGGAATTGAAAGATATTGGTGAAGAGTTAAACCAATAAGCTAAATCGCCAACAGCATTGATACTGATAAATTCCTATCAGTTTCCTCCCCTGCTGTAGTCTGCACTGCAGTCTGTTCATGTAGGCCTCAAGCAAGTCCTGGTAAGGAGAGGATACTAACTGAAGAAGATCAGTGCATCACTTACTGATGGTGGAGAGAAACATGATGCAGAAGCCAGCAAACATCGGGATCTGGTAACCTATTCTGAAACGACATACATAGAAAATGTCAGATACTGGACATGTTACACAAAAGTAGAGGATATTAGACTGTCTATGTATAAAACTAAAATCATTTCATCTCCTATGCACATTGAAGTTCTGAACTTCTGACCTTAGACACACAAGAAAATGAAACAATATGTATATGGCAAGGGCCATGAAAAGTCCTGTAATATTAGGGTAGCTTGAGACTCTCCCAATCTCTATTTCCCCTGTAACTACTCTACATCTGTTAAGGAAGACAGATACATAGCGACAGATAGATGCTTTAATGATCCAAAAGGAAGGACATCCCATAGCTTGTAAGACACATACTTATACATTCATCACACACAAGGACAAAAAGGGAAGAGGAAAAGAGCAACACAAGGGAAAAGAGCAACACCAATGAAATAGACATTCATGGTGAATTTCTGTTCTGCATTCTGTCACTGTGAGAGCACCAGTTGCGGGATAGTGCAAAAGGTGGGTAGATGTGTCCCTAAGTCTACGGGGATGAGGCTTGAAATCAAAGTCTGTATTTACAGCGATAGTGCAAAGTGGAGGTCAGATAAATATAACGTGTTAAACAAGAAAGTGATTGCTGCACTGGCTGACATAAAAGAATGAGACATGCTAATCTAAGCATTAAAAACTGATAGGTTTTGTGAGAACAGAACTAAAAAAAATTATTATCAGCATCACTATTATCAGTCTCCCATTACAGGCACTCTTTAACTGTGTCTACACTCAAACAACATACAAATGACCAGCAAATATTTGACTGCAGAATAAGTATTTGTCTTTGAAGAAAAAATATGGCACACCAGTGAGCAGGACAATCTGCAGTGTTATTTTGTTATAACAACATATTACATACCCAGACCCAGAAGGA
This sequence comes from Tenualosa thibaudeaui, assembly GCA_027481765.1. NCBI lineage: Eukaryota > Metazoa > Chordata > Actinopteri > Clupeiformes > Clupeidae > Tenualosa > Tenualosa thibaudeaui. Next base: position 13,498,993 of record JAIFZK010000012.1, on the reverse strand, counting down.
TCACTCAAGCTTAACATTGAAAGATTGAATGGTCATATGACATTTGAGTGTCCTGGTCACAGTTTTCTTTAAACTTCAAATGCCTTGACACACGATCATTCCTGTCTCAATAATAATTTTTTTTTTTTTTTGCTTGACTGGCTTTATGTCATCTTTCCCATGTCTGAAAGAAAAGGTGAAAGGAAGATCACAGAGCTGTAGTCCTTGTTTAAATTGCAGGGCAGTTTTGTGCTCAACCCATGCAGAAACAGCATGGCATTTGTCTCCTTTCACCAGCATTGTTCAGAGCCAAATCTATTTTAAATCTATTCCAAATCTATCAATATAGGAATTCCGATGCCATAAACACAATTTCATAATCACACTATATCGTACATAATAAAAAAACAGAGAACTAATAATATTGTTATTGGCCCAATGTATGCTATGTGCTGTGGTTTGTCATATGTAATGAAGATATTTAGCGTAATTAAGCACCAGCCTGTGACTTATCACATCCTGTCACAACAGAGAGAACTAAGGGGGGGGGGTCAGATGAGCATAACCCTGGAGATGACCTCTGCCCTGCATGTGACATTTAACAGTGTCATCAGCATGTACAAGTCAAACCCCCGGGTAATGCTCTTTTTCCATCTATCTATTGAATGTTTTCACAAAAAATCTCTGAGTGAGATTACTGTATGGCCACATTTCACTTTTGAATTTTTAGTTTGGCTTTCTATGATTTGGCCTCTCAGCATAACACAATGTCCAAAAACAAAGATGTTCAGGCTGAGATTATATTCAGATTATACAGAGGCGGCAGCAGGAGGGGGGAAGTTAGGATCATTCTAAGGGCCTGGTACAGACAGGGGGCCTCAGAGAACATGCTGATATTGTAATAGAACTTAGAATAATTTTCTGCCATAGGACCCAAAATTTTTAGCAGTGCCCCTGTCCAGATATCCCATCGCTGGTGTCTCCAGTCTCTGTCACCCACCTGTTAGTGAGTGGCCCAATGAACGGGTTGGTGAGGAGCTGCACGGTGGCTTTGGAGGCGAAGAGGAGTCCCACTTTGACATTTTCATTGAGGAGCTGTTCGTCTCCTTTGGGGCAGTCTGATCCGGTGGCGTTAGTGGTTGCGGACGGGGCCGTGGTTGTGGACAGAGCTTGCGGTGGCGGAGTGGAGAGCAGGTTGTTGCCACTGGTCTCATATGTAGAGTTGTCATAAAGTGACACAATGGTCTGGAATGTGTTAGCAGAGGGAAAGGGTGTAGTGGTGGGGGTTATTCTGTCCTTGGTGCTTGCCTCATCGTCCACTGTGTAAAGGTAACTGGGGATGATGGGCACTGAGAACAACAAAGAACAGAAATATCTAAGACCGACACACACACACTTAAATGATCTGTTTGATTTCTGATAATACACTGCTACCAATTCTCACAGACTGATATTAGAGCAACAGTTTATATAAGCCTGTTCCATGACGCGCTTCTCTGTCAGAGATTTGCACTTTCCCTCAGGCGCAACCCTATCTACGACCAGTTCAAAGCACATCTGTGTCACTTAGAATCACACACAGCAAGGTGATGTTGAGAATATATATGGTTTGACAAGAAAACATTACCCATTCTTCACCAAATGTTTGGGCTGCTTTCTCATATTTTACATTTTATTTTGTAATATTTCTGAAAGTTTGATTTTGACTGTTTTAAAATCAACTAAAATTTCAAACATATCACAATGACAGTTTCAAATGCCTAAACAAATCATCTATTTTTGGCCACTCAGTCTTCCAAAAGTATTTCTAAAAACATAGCGAGTATTAATATTAATTATCAAAATTCAAACACATTCTGTTATGAATGAAAATGGTTTAGGCAGTCTTCATGCCCATATTTAGTCTTCCTGCTATGGGTTTTAAGTTTTCCATCTTTCTACAAAAAGAAAACTGGACTGAAATAACCAAGGTTCTAATTTGTTTTTATTACTAAATTACCTCGATATATGCGATAAACGGACTGATTTACTTATCCTTATCTATGCTTATTGAATTAAGCTGGCCCAGAAAAGGAAAAAAAAAACTCGTCCCTCAATAAATGACCTCTATTGGATTAGGACTGTATTTTCGCACCTGCCAGAAATCAGTAACCACTGAGTTCTTATCAGCAATGAATTCATCATCTACAGCTTACCGCATCCTATATAGAAAACATTTAAAGTTTATCTTTCGGTTTATGTCATGATCTGCTGGACAACACATTTAAAACACTACAAAACCGCTACAGCGTGCGCATGGAGACATCCAAAACCAATGTTTTATAACCCAGCTGTGGATAGTGAACAGCAAATGATGGCACGACATGAGTAATGCATGCATAACAGGTGTATGATAAATAAACTTCAGCTTTTGTACTTACCGACCACCGTCAAAAGCATGTTATCCAACAAAAGAGCGATGAAAACGATTAGCAAGATCAGTCTTCTGGACTGCCTTCTTTCTCTCAGCCATGTCAGCAAACTGAATTCTCTCAAAGAATCTAATGCTCCCATTTTCACAGAATCCGAAAGGGAGAGAGGGATTGAGCCCTGCAACAGGATAAAAGCACACAGAAAAATGTCTCAGGTGTAATGCATAGGAATGTTCGTTTTATATTTTTTTCTTTGATATTTCCTATGTAAAACATCAAAACAATTTAAGTTAGCTTACACACTTAACCCGGAAGGTTAGGCTACTACATGAACAAATTGTAGCAAAACAGTTACGAATCTCTGCCTGGGTTAAGTATTACTTAGTTTGCTTAGTTTACTTGAATCTTACCTTAAACGCTCATTTACAACTGGGTTTGCTGTCACGGCCGTGGTGTAGGGCACCAAAGACACGGGCGGTTTACTTACTTACCGCTTCCTGACGTCAGTGGTCCTTATCAGTCGTGAGCATCACCAGGGGCAGCACTGCGCAACCTGCGCACCAGTAGCGCTTTTGGAGAGGTGCAGGATGCCTAAGACTGACGTCTCGGTGAGAGAAGTCAAAGTAATATTTGAACAAATTAATCAAAACAAATTCAGTGAATACAGTGGACAGACACCCAAACATCCGTTAAAATGATTGAAAAAGACAACTAGATTGATTTTACGCATGATAACTGGTCCTTAAAACATCTGAAAAGCCGTCGCGCAGTATGGGAAGAGAAAGGGAATGGGAGAGTGAGTTGTAGGGGACTGCCTTAGAGATAGTACAACAGATCTTAAAGATAGTACAACAGTACCTTGTCCCAAGCGCAATCTTTTTCACGTTCACTAAAAACACACTGGCGCCATCTACTGATTATTTCAACTTTTTGCAAGCTCGCAGGAGTGGCGGCTGCTGCCTCTGAAATGTAACCTCACCCCTAGACAATCCTGGAACCAGTCATAACAGTTTCTTTGACATTATATTTATTTGGCTTTATATTATCCACAACCAGTGAAGGCATATGCATAACTATCATTGACACAAGAGTTTAATTCTTTAATTTAAATTTCACGTTGACAATCCCCCCATACTGATCACTTCTCACCAGACCCAACTGTGGCCCAGAAAAGTGGTCTTGACTGATTGATTGGGTTTACCCAAAAATATCAATGGCTTGTTTTCCCAACTCTACTGTTATTCCTGCTGATTCACTGTTTCACATTCTATTCACTGTTACTCTACTGTTATTCACTCATTGGGAGATCATTCCAGATGAAACAGACCTATTTGACTTCACTAGAGAATGGTGCAACAGCTGTCTGTGATTCTAATTCTGATGGTTATATTATATTTGAGTGAAATAGTTTTATTGGTCCCAGATTGCCATTCTTTGACTACATCCTAACTGAATAGTGCAACTACATGGTTCTTAGTAAAAGATAATCACAAATAGGAGTGGAAATCAAGAACCGTGAATCAAGCAGAACCTGTAATAGAACACTGGTTCACAGTTCACTGGAATCGTACATGATCAATTTCTCTTATCAATGCCAGCATGTTTTCAAACCATGGTCACTGGGTCTTTCTGACAGCAAAACAGAAATTGACAACACAGGTGGTCTTTCCTCTCCCATTCCTTACCACATTCTAATAAGTTAAGTCAAATGTTATGGGCACAGTAGTAGTACAGTATTTCACAAAAGTGAGTACACCCCTCATTTTTGCAAATATTCTGTTATATATTTTCATGAGACAACACTATAGAAATGAAACTTTGATACAACTTAAATAGTCAGTGTACCGCTTCTATAGCAGTATAGATTTATTGTCCTCTGAAAAGAACAAATTTACATTTAGCAGACACTGTTATCCAAAGCAATTTATATTTGTCAGGTATCAATTACATCAGGCCCAGTTTCCTCTAGAGCAACTTAGGGTTAAGTGCCTTGCTCAAGGGCACAATGGTGTCAGCCGGGATTAAAAACCACAATTTCCAGGCTACTAATCAGCCAGGTTCATTAACCACTTTGCCACTACCGCCCAACAATTGACATTTGGAAATTTGGGCACAATTAGGACATGTTCGCTGTAAGGTGCACACTTTTGTTGCCGGTTGTTTAGACATTATTGAGGACAATAAATCTATACTGCTATACACTGACTACTTTAAGTTGTTTCAAAGTTTCATTTCAATACTGTTATCCCATGAAAAGATATAAAATAATATTTACAAAATTGTCAGAGGTGTACTCACTTTTGTGAGATACTGCAAAGGCTACATTGTAAGCCTATATGCTAATACTGAAACCCTGTGTAGACTACCATCTAAACAATAAGAAATCAATACAAGTAATGATGAAAAATTGGACCGATAAGCAAAATCGACAATGGCATTGAGTTTGATAAAATGCTATAATTTCCCACTGGCCTGAAGTCTGTAAGGTGATCAGGGCTTGCATCAGTTTCTCCCATTAGCCTGCTGATCACAGTGGTCACTCTTAATCTGTGTTGCCTCTGCTCCCCTGCAGGCCACCTGGGTTCCTCATGATGGCCACATTAGGACTCAGGTTCCCAGCGTGCACTGGGGATGGCTAATTTTGGGAGATTACCCACATTTGGCGCCAGTGTAGGTATATAAGCACCCCCCATTTCACATTCTGCCTGCTCCTCTCTTGTTTTTAGACTGACAACATTTTTGAGCACACACCACTTTACAGACATCCCTGCACACTCACATACTACCCACATGCATACATAAACTATCCCCCCCCCTTGACATTTTTCCTATTTTTATTTATTTTAATAAACAAATTTTGCTTGGTTTTTAAGTGTTGCCTCTGTTATGTTGTTATGCTGTTATGTTGCCTCTGTATATGAGCCAGGCACACCCCAACTGCCCCCATAAAGTAGAGTCAAAATCAGCTTTATTGTCAATTTCTCCACATGTACCACACATACAGAGGAATCGAAAGTACGTATCTCACTATCCCCTGGTGAAATAAAAAATGCACAACTGAACACTAAAGTAAAAAAGGTGCACAACAAATAAAGACATTTTTCCTAACACTAAACGATAAACTGCACAACAGATTAGAGACATTTCCTAACAAGCAACAATATTAGAAGACAGGATCACAAGACAAAAACATAAGAATATCACAAGCAGCAAAAAAAATCTGTATGATGTTATTGTCCAGAATGATGTGCAAAATATATTAGTGCAAAAAGACATGCTGCAATAGTGCAAAAAATTAGCAGCAGCAGCTTTTTTTGGGGGGGGGCCGAGAGGGGCGGGGGGTTCAGTTTTCTGACAGCCTGGTGGATAAAGCTGTTTGCTAGTCTGGTGGAGTGGGCATGAATGGTCCTATATCTCCTCCTAGAGGGCAGGAGGTGAAGAGACTGTGTGCGGAATGTGGCTGAATAAACCTAAATAGTCTATGACATCAGGGGCAAATCATTCAAGCCGCCCCCTTTCCATTTCTTTAATAATTCAGAGATAATATCAGATTTGAAAGCGCAATTTGGTACCATACACAGCATTCTATTAGTGCCTCTAAAACAATTATTTAGATAGAGATTTTTTATCCCGTGGGAAAATTATTTTTAGTGACCTAAACAAAAACAAGACTCATGATTCTGCAGAAACGTATGTACAAAGGGAAAGTTTATAAGTGAAAAGAATGAAAGCAAAATGAGGAAGTCAACAGATTAAGCTGATCTGATACTATATTGGTCAGTCCCTAAAATGATGCTATATTGGCCAGTCCCTAAAATGCTCTAAGACAGGGCATAACACCGGGGTCAAACAAATAGCCTTTTGTTAAATGAGTACCAACATTACATTAAGGTATGTCAGAAGAACATAATGAAAACTGAATTTTCTAATCAGTTTGTCTAGTCAACAAGATTATCTTCTAAGAAATCCATTTATGGCGTGACCTTTAATGAAGGAGTCTATTGTTTCCATGTGTGCATCCTAAAGGAACAATGTTAGTTCATTGAACAGCTCCATAAGTAAATGGACTGATAGAAGAAATGACCAACACACAGATCTTTTCACACTTACCTTGATAGAAGAAATGACCAACACACACTTATCTTGCCCATTACAGCAATTTGACCAAAGAATCTAAAGCGGAGCTCTCTCAAACAGCCTCTTTGTACTGCATTGGATTACATATGACTTAACTTATGGTTTTAGGCATTTTGATGCTTGATGTAAAGATATGAGCCTGAGCCTTATTGACCTCTAATTTTCAAGGGTGTTACCAGAGGTGTAGTGGGCATTGGATGGGGGATTGGGGGAATTTCTCACTTTTTTAATAGGCATTCATTTATAAAATTATGTTAATAAGGTGTCACCAGTGGTACCAATAAGTGCTTATGTCAAGCAAACCTCTCCAATAAGCCCTTCATTGTCATAAACAAATGCTAATTAACATTATAGGATGACCATAATCATGCAGTGATACTATTTGACTTTCTTTGCAATCAGGCCTGTATAATTAATATTGCATACCGCCATCAAAAAAATCCCCACTACACCTTTGGGTGTTACCAGTATGAGAAGTCAAGCTAAATTGGTGCGTTCAATTCTTACCAGCTCTCAGAAGTGCCGCAAACACCTTATACTTGTTGTTAACAACACCTAGTGTGCAGTTGTATTGTATAGTTGTTGAGTTTGAAGAGTTTGAGTACTGATGTCCATATGGTTTAACGCAAATGCCATTATTGGTCGTACATCAGATAAAGCCCATGCTGGATATGTAGTAGTGATTAGTAGTGGGTGATCTGGAAACGGTCCACTTTGGGCTTGACTCCAGACAGATCTCCAGAGCAAATGAAGATGTATTAAAAAAAAAGAGAAATAGGATTAGAATGCACACAAACACAGCCTGGCTTTTGTGACCAATTACAGCTATTGGAGACTGAGCTTGGTCTAGATGCCTAGCTGTCTTCTCCCACTTCTCTGAGATGGGATCAATGAACATAGGTCAAAATGCCACCATCAATTGTTTCTTGCTTTAGGTTTTGGGTTTTAAGCCCACCTCTTTTGTGTCAGATGTATAAGCTAGTTTTTGATTGGCTTCCTATCTCAGATAAATGAAACAAAGTGCAAATATTGTGGCCATACTGAGTTGCAGAGCAAAATCAAATCACTCACAGATCAGAATGGGTTTAACCAGGCTACCACAAACATCGATTTCTGAGCTGTTTCTATGCCACTACATTACTTAGGTCAAAAAGGAAATGTCTCTGTTCATATGCTTTGCATTCGTTTTAATGTTGGTGCTAGAGAATGAAAGACACACAGAGAGATCATATACATTACATACATTACTCCACTGTAAACGCTGAGATGGATAATGCATATTATACAAATGCAATACTGGAAGTCTTAAGAATGTCACATGATGAAAAATAATGGACACACAAATTTCCCCAATAAACCCACTGTACAAATGATTTTGTTTAAATAAGAAAGTATTACATACTCTAACTCCTGTTATTTGAGACCAAGTATCTGCCATCATGAAAAAAACACATAAGCTGTTAGCAAACTAAACAGGCAGCATTTCTCTCTGAAACACAATACATCCATTAGTAATTAGATTGAGCTCCAGGAGATTTCTTGACATAGCATTACATACCAGAGACTCTAAAGACCACTAATGCAATGAACACAAATAAAAATCTAAATAAACTCACTGGTTGATGAACACAATTTCTGCATCCTTTAACATATTGTAAATATTGGTAATATATCACTGGTGGCCAAAAAACTCTCAGAATACTGACAATGAAACTAAGCTGTACATTTCAGAAATTGTTACATAGAACTGTTTCTACTTAGACAAAATTCAAAGCATCAAACATTGAACAGAACAGAACATAGACACTGGCATTTTCCATGTATGAGTGCAGATATTTCAGCATTCAGACACCTAATAAGTGTAGACTCAATCTGTTAATAAACAAAACTCTGAAATTGGGAACTGATATAGAAGACGCAGAAATAGACTGACTGCACAAACTGCAAAAACTAGAGTTGATTTAATATTCTAATTTCTAAATCTATTTCTAGATAATAATTTTATTACAAAACAAAAAAATATTCTGGTTTGTTATCAATTATGGTGTAAATATACCATGCAAATTTGATCGAAATAATGAGAAATGGTCTTATTATTTGTTCAAATGTCTCTATACATGAAGGTTCCAATCTTGAATGGACTTGCTATGTACTAACATGCATATTCATTTATTCAGCTGCATGCTCATGTTAAATTATTCATGCCGACCTTGTCTAAGCCACAACATACACTAAAGCCTTTCAAAGAGAGGCACTTAGTGGTTCTCACATCAAAGCTGTCCCATTCTGCATGGAAACATCCAGCCTTGTGGCCTATCCCAAACCCCTCTGAATATCCACTGGAAAAGTATCATTGGTCTCATTGGTCAATCTGGGGTCTGTCCCACTCTTTCAGGGAGTCAGACCCTCCCAGGCTAACTCCCAAATCCCCACATTACCCAGTCTCTGTTCATTCCAGCGACAGGGCTGCTGTCTCTTTTTCTCTTCCTCTCTCACTCCCTCGCTGTCTCTCTGTTCTGTCGTCCATCAGTCATCCTGGGTAGCCTCGTACTTGACCCGCCCACAGCTGATGCAACGCATGAGGCGGCGGTAGCAGCTGATGATGCTCGACTGGCCCAGCTTGAAGGCCATGGACATGATGGCCATGCCGCTGATGATGAAGATGAAGGTGAGCATGAAGAAGTTGGGGTGCAAGGGCACAATGTCGCCGAAGCCGATGGTAGTGAGCGTGATGAAGCAGAAGTAGAAGGAGTCGAAGAGCGTCAACTGGTCCTCCCACAGCCTGAGCACCAGGCCGCCGAGGAAGATGTAGGCGAACACCACGAGCAGGATGAGGAGCAGCGGCACGTTGAGCCGGTCCATGTCGTCGCCAATGCCGCCCCAGAGGGCGGAGCTGCCAGGCACCGAGCAGTTCAGCTCAGGGCAGGAGCGACTGCGCAGCAGCGGGGCAGAACAGCCCAGCTTCTCTCGGACGATGAGCTGCTCGAAGATCTCGCGGTTGTTGAACAGCTTCACCGACTTGCGCTTGACCGAGGCCTGCGTGCGGATCACCTGTTTGATATCCAGTGGCTCGCGCACTACCACCTCGTGGCTGAAGGTGTACATGCCGTCGGCCATTGCTCGCTTGCGGCGGAGGAGCCCGAGGAGCTTGTGCAGGTGATGGTAGCCCTTGGAGAACAGACGTGCCATGATGTCGCCCACGTCTGTGATCACCAGCAGCATGAGAGGAATCCCCACCATGGCATACAGGACACACATCACCTTCCCTGGCATAGTGACGGGATAGATCTCTCCATAACCTGGGCAGATCCAGCACAGAAAAAAAAACACCAAATGATAACGAAAGGGACCAAATGATGAAAAGGCATTGCAAAACCACTGCATCTACAAGTATTTGTAGGCAACTGTATACATTTGGTGATGGCTTCTGCTGGTTACTTTAGTGTGTTGTCTGCAGGTGTGATTCTATACGCTAAGACTCTATACCTTTTACTGTATTTCAAATTGGTTGTAGCACCACATAGAATTACACCAAAAAGTTAAATGTCTTAAGAACTGAATTTTGCTGTGATTGTGTGCTGTGATTAATTTGTGTATGCTTCATATTAAAGGACAATCCATTAAAATGCTGAAGACAGTAAAGACAAGGTAATACCTCTCCTAGATGGAGGCTGGGCCAGGTCTAGTGCAGTGACAACTTTTATTTATTTTCTTTCCTTATTTTTTCTTTCTTTATTTTATTCATCCTTTATTTAACCAGGTCAGGTCCCACTGAAATATTGAATCTCTTTTGCAAAGGAACGTTACCTGGACCACTGTGGTTTGGGTGTCAATTCCATTGTTTCAGCAGCCTTGAAAACATATAGCAATCACACATAAACAGGCAAAATCTTTTTACCCACAATACACAGCCTGAGGTAGTTGTTTAGGCATACTACCTACCTAAGTGCCAAAAGAGACTGTGACTGCCTGGTAAGACATTAATCAACACATTGCAATAACAGAATATGCATACAGTATGTATAGACATGAAGCCCTCCCGACCCGGGAAAAAGTGCAAAGCATCTCCAGATGTAAGATTATTCTTCTCTATCTGCTCACAGGAGTCAATAAAGTGCTAATGCTGTGGGTAGGAATGTGGGCTAGAATCACACTTATCCAATCAGTCTCTGTCAGAATGCCCACAAGATGACAGTTATTAATGTTCAGAGCCTAACACAAAACAAACATTAAAAAATATTCACTGGAGGCAACATCATTAACACATACGTCAGTCAAATCAATCAAGCCTAAAGCAAAAGGAGATTACTATTGATTGTGTCTCTCATCTACATAATCAAAATGCTGCCACTATGATTAATATATGCCATCTTTTGTGAATAATTCCTTCGTAGTTCCTTCATAAGTACATTCAAACTGACAGTGTTTTCACAGAATTACTGTTCCAATTCTTTAAAAGAATGCAAGGTACTTCCACATAACTTCTCAAAGTCTTGTCCAATTAGTGATTGGTCTTACTGTGTGATTAATATTAAAATTCCTTCAGAAGAACTTTTGATCAAGATACTGATGATACAGTTGATGACAAGTACATATGCTGCAAGTGGGTAGCTCACATATTGACTAAGAACAAGCCTGCCTGACTAAATTTGAAGTTCAACTTGCATACAAGGAAAAAAATGTTCAATGCTGCAAATGGTCAGGATCAAGTTTTGAATTTTTGTGTTAACATGTCTTAAGACTGTACGTTGCGTTGAGTTAGAAAGCAGTGGTGAATAGTTTCCGTTTTCACATCGTCATTTAGTCTAGAAATCTAGATGTACCCTAGCTGTAACAAATAGCTTTGCTCAGCTGGTACATCTAGCCATGCACCATAGGGCCTCAGTAGGTCTTCTACCAAGGCTTTGTAGGACTAATCATGACACTCTATCTTTGTAGAGAGTTGTTGGGTGCCCTTAGCATGATGACAACAGGGCTGTGATGATGCAAAACATCGACTTTGGAAGACTTGGGCTTTATTTTGGAAAGTTGAGTAGCAAAAGGTAAGTTATTTGAAAATTACGTATTTGCTGTTTTGCCGACATTGCTCTGATTGGTTGTAGTGCTATCCTATTTCGTGCAGAGCCCTGTCTATCGGTCATGGCCAGACGCTACATCTTGATCTTGTGGTTTGGCTTGCCAGGCTAATTGTCATTTATATCGTCACTGATAATAGTATATATTTTCATATTGTCAGGTGTATCGTCCTTGACAAAATTACCATGACATATTGATATATTTTGAAGTTCTCCCTAATCCCTAATCCCAACCCCAAAACAAAAATATGAATGGTCTTGTGTTTGACTAACAGAAATAAATAAGCCCAAAACTTAAATCTAATCTACTATTCCCAAAACCTTTTAGGAGCAGAAGAATAGCAGAAGAATAATTTAAGAGTATCTTACTGTAACTTGAATTTAAATTAGACTAAATTGGGTTTGGACTTAATTGAATTTGTTTGGATGCTCTTGAATGCTCTCAGATGGACTCCTTCTTTCCATATGCATGTATTATGGTGAGCAAGAGCCTAACACGTCTCATTCATCTTCAGAGGGATGTTTGACTGTCAAACAGATTGTTACCAGAGAGGGTTGAAGCTGAGCAATATTCAAAGATCTTTGTTGTTACTGCTTTCACAGCACTCTCGATTATACTAAGTGCTGCAAGTGCAAGCTTTTATGGACCCAATGGCAATTCAGCAAAGGTTTGCAAGCTCTTCCTGTCTTTTAGCAAGTATGCTAATAGAAGCATAATGCATAAAAGGTTCAAACTTATGCAAGGGAAAATGAACGACACAACGTTTGTATATCAGATATTAATACACGATCAAAGTGGTAATAAGGCCAAGAAAAGAAGTTGTGTGGCACTTACACTTCGGAGGGCATTCATATCTGATATACGAACGCCATGGAGTTTGTTATCCTGCTTATACCACTGTTATACCACCTCTGCGCTATGTATTTTTGCTATCAATTTACACATTTTGATAGCTAAAACAGACTCGTTTGCAAAGCTACTTCTTTCCGCCACACAACGTCTCAATCAGACCAGGATGAATGGCAGTTACTAGCAAAGACTCGCAGCGGAGCGCTAGTTGATAGCGAACTGATAGCGAACTGAAGTATAATATGGCCAGAAAAGTGGAACGGCTTCATAGGTGTATGGTTATCAGAGAATAATGAACGTTCTAAATAGTGTATCACAATAGTAAATTTGATAAGTTATGGATAACGGCCGCTGAGGTGTCCCGATATACGGGAATATGGATGAAGCAGGGGCAAAGAACGCCACAACACAATCAGCTGAGTGTAAATGAGCAAAGGGAAGGCAAACAGTGCCACAGTCTGACTATAACAAACCACTGTGTGCAGTGTGGGCGCTAAAGACAGGGGTGAGCTCTAGTGTGTTTTGCTTGCTCATTGGTTTTGGTTTTATCTTCACTGTGTGCCTGGACAGGGGCACCATCTCAGGCCCCGTTTACACGTATCTAGATATTTTTATAAACAGATATTTGTTTATTCTCTATTTTTTTAAATGCATTTACACATATCCAGTGGAATCCAGAAAATACATATATACAGAAAATACATATATTTTGAAAATTCTCCACTCTGGAGGCCGTTTTAAAAAACATCCACTTATAAAAATATTAGATGGGTGTAAACAGGGCCCAAGTTTGCCTGTTTGATGCTCTCTGAATATCAACCTTCCACCATGCCTTTCTCATTCTGGCTCTGGCTGAGCAATGAGCTCTAACAGCCGTAGCTCATCAGAGCCTGGACCAGAAACAGAGCCTTTTAGCCAGAAACAGAACTGGCCAATGCCATCAACAGCTTCCCCTTGAAAGACTGGTCATTAGGGCACTGCAAAACCAATACATTTAATGGCGTTAACATTTAAGATTGGAACCAGAAGTTCACTATTTTGTGTTTATTAGATCTCCTGCATCTCCAGTGAACAGGAAATAGATGCATATGTAGGTGGTCATTACAATGTGTGCTTAAAGTTTTTGCACAATACTGTACATTTCTTTTTTTAAATAACTACACTATTCTCTTGTAAAAATAGTTTACTTTACATGCTTTGCAAATCATAGCATTCTGTAGCATTTAACATTGTCTACAGGTTGTAATGATGACACTGACATTTCCCTAGCCCTCAAGTTTCACAATAAAATCTAAAAAGCTAAATTTTTATTGTCATTACAATCCATACCAGTAACAGTCTATAACTGAATTATATGCTTATACTACAGAAAATAATACACAAAAAATATCAAATTATTGAATTAAATTCATAATTTGTTTTGTTGACTGCTCTCAAATGTTATTGGTGAATGTCAAGTCTTACTGATCATGTGACAAGACAATGACAAGCTAGTTTCTCTATGAATAGGAATTGTAATGTTGAGCACTTTCTATATGAAGAGGCATCCGAGGGTGGGGACAGTACCAGGAAGTGAAAAGGTGTAAGTGAGCATACAGGGAATGGAAGGAGCAAGAAGTGAAATGGTGTGAGAATGACCAGCATCTTGGGAGTAAGAGGAGTATCTAGCAAAATATTTAATTAGGAGGACCTATCAGAAAAGCTTAAAAAAATTAAATTATATAATGTAATCAAATCCGGTATGAAAAAATTAGCTTAATACATTTCTCTCCAATTAGAAGAGCTGAAAATCTTTTTAAAATGTCTGCAGGAAAGGAAACTTTGAAATGAGATCTGGTTAGCCATCCTTTCAATCTCTCCATTATCCTCCCTCCCAAGTGCACACAGTTGGTAGCTAGACTGAGACGGTTATTGAGATGGGAGCCAGTTTAGACTGCAGTCCTGGATCAATGACAAATACAGAAGAAGAGCAGAGAGCTGTAGTGATTCCATCACACATACCCCAACCAGCCTGCATCTACAATCAGATCCTTGCCAATCCTTGCCATGTAAACAATACTAGCTGGTTTGAAAAGATAGGATCAGATAGGATTTTTGGACATATCTGTTGATTAAAAGACAGTAATTTTGTCTGTCCACAGCAGGGATTACACTGAGTGCATGGGATGACTAACATTGTCGGTACTGTCTTTTCAGATGTGATGTCATATAATGTTCTTGGACAGTCAGATTCCTGGTTCATGTCTAAGAGTTTCTTCTTCATATGAGTTTTAACCAGATTCTGTGGCTAAAGTGTCCAATGATGTTCATAGTTTAAAGTTTTCAAGAATCAGGTTTGATTTCTTAAAGTAGTGCCACATGATGGGCCAAAGACCACAATAATCCAATATTGCTTTTCTGATTATCTTTTTCTAATCAATTATGTTTCCAGTTTACCAAAGTAACTAAAATTTCAAATAATTTTTCACCCTTTTGTTGCCCCTTGGATCAATTGCTGTCATCAAATTTAAAAAGAAAAAAAAAACAACATATTTTTCATAGTCTTCTTTTCATCCATTTAAGAGATCTATACATCACTTTCTGCTTTAGTCTACATTTTAGATATTACCCAAACATTTTCTGAATTAGTGGAAACGGTTGTACGGTTGTCGAAAAAGAAAATCCTGTCTATGTAATGATGCATTATGATCAACAGCATCAAAGGTTGCAAAGTTGCACTTGGAGTAATGTGCTGCTTATATTAGTATTAAAGTCTATGTGCTGTAAATATTTAAAAGGCACACCAAGCAACATTTTATGCTGTTTTTTGTTTAATATACCTTTGATGTCACTTGGCTCATTACAGGGTGAGTGAATACTCTCTTGCCATCCTCCATTTACAACCGTCAGCACCTATAATATCTATGACTAATAAATTATCAGCATTCCCCTTTCCTAAGACGTGCTCTTCTTCTTCTTTGGTTTAGTTTACTGCTCCACCCCCCAACCCATTGTCGCCCATTATCCTCACCACTACCTCCACCACTCAGCGTTATTCCAAGATTCACATGAGATCACATCATCAGAGAGGAAATGGGATCACTGGCACTGATCAATTTATAATCATGAAGCACTCCAGCTGTGACTCTGCCTCCTGTGAGCTGGCACACACACACACAACTTTTCAGACATTCCTAAATGATCTAACACCTCCAAGATGTAAAACAGTCTTTTGAAAGTCAGTGTACCCTGCGTTTGAAGAGTGCAACAGAGTGCTCTTAAGGATGAGGTCACACTTTAGACGCTCACACAATCTGACACAGACGTGAGTGCCCTATTCACAGGAAATAGCTCACTGGTTAACTTGCCGCTGAAAGTGTGCTGACTCTCATCCAGTTCCTCAAGAGAAAGTGTTAAAAAATGCAACGGTCATCCCACACCCAAGTAATTGAGAACATACAACTACTTCACAATAACTACTGCAGTTCCTGTGTGAATCTGCTCATCTGGATTTGTTCAATAGCTGTGGTGCAGTCTGCAAGCACAACCACATACAGTGGAAGTGTTATTGCCTTGCTAAGCTCAACAACAAATAAGTCACTTACATTTAGCAGACACTTTTATCCAAGTGACTTGCATTTGTCTGCATCAATTAGTTCAGGGCCAGTCTCCCCTAGAGCAACTAAGGGTCAACTAACAATGGCCTTGGAACCCACAATTTCCAGGCGACTAGCATGCTAGTCAGGTTATGGTTTTTAGCATACCATACTGAGTTATCAGTGGATGAACTAACAGTCAAGGCAATGGCAGCTTTCTTCTGCAACTGCAAACAAAACAAATTAAAAGTAGACAGATGAAGCTAAAACCTGATAGCAGACTGAATGGGTGACAATCGAAAAGCTCAATGTTAAGATTAAGCATAGCAATAAAAATCATCATTAATCTGAAAACAAAAACACAACCAAAAAATGCCTTTATTTATACAATTGATTTTGTAGTCATTGAAGACACTAAACATATTGGTTTCTAGGTCTATTTGCTGACTATGTACTTCAACAAAATAACTTCCCTTTTCATGGTCTAACCTGGCCATTAAATGCAAGTGGTTTCACTTCATGGAGGCAAAATGCAAACATTGATTTCTGAGAACAGACATCCTCTTAACAGCCTGGTTACCACAAGTAACCTTGTCCAGGAAAGCTCTCTGCTCAATGGTCACAGCAGCATAATGAACCAGCGCCCAGTGCAAACACCATGCTGTTTTATCTATTCTGCCTGATTGATTCAGAAACAACCCAACTAAAAGAGCACACAGACAAAAAACAGTGCACACCATCTGCCATTAGAGCTATCCATTGGACCAAAACCTTAGCAAGTGTGTCAACCTTTCATACTAAGATGAGCTCGTCACTGGTTGGGAATTTATACTATATTTGGATATTTACTTGCTAGTTACTTTGGCACTGCGTAACGGACAACAATAATGTGTAAATTCCACTGATGAATATGTAGTTTACTTTTCAAAAGGGCTTCCCCGTAGTAAAGTGACTGTAAGTGTGTCACTTACCCACTGTTGTGAATACAGTGCAGCAGAAGAAAAGTGATCCATATAATGTCCACTTCTTCGGATCCTGAAGCCAGAGGGCTTTAAGGTCTTTCTTTAGCATTGTGTCAACGCCTTAAAACAAGAATATGATGTAATTATATGATATTTAAAAAAAAAACCTTTCAACCAAAATCTCACAGTTATAATGACAAACACTGACGACTCTGACAATTTATATAAATTAGGTGTACATCACCTATCTCTTAAAGCTAACTTTATGAATAAAGTTGTTAGCGTGGTTTGTGGCAAGTTTGATAAAGATATAGACCTAAATAGATGTATAGGCAATCTACCATTTTAGAGTAATCAGACTTTATATAGTAGGCTACCTGATGCGTTTTTTTGAGCCATTAATGCTGTGATAAAATCCTGGTATGACTTTTGGTCGGTTACATTTCTTCCTCCCTCAATTTTCGAAAACACAACGGCTCCCAACGCGGCATACACGATGAGAGACAAAATCAAGAAAACGTGCGGGAAGAGTCTCCAGAGGAATTTGTAGCATCTTGATCTTTCACTTGGGTTTCCGCTTGGTGCCACGGACATGTTTGTAGTATGGAGACCAGAAGGAAAAGACACTGCGCGTCTTGGCGCGTGTGTTGCCGCATGGCAGCAGCATCCACACGCGCACACCCAGTAGAGCGCGAGTATAGCCAAACCTTCACGACCATTTGGTATCACTTCTCAGAGACCACAAGCGTTATTGACCCAACTTGTCATCGTAATCATCCTCAACACCCCTCCCATTCGACAGCTGCTCTGTCTCAGAAAAAATACGTACTGGTCTATCATCAGTCTTTCTACAGTCGTTAAACCATTTTTTAAAATCAGTTTTTAAAAATCATATTAGGGCTATGAATCGAATTAGATCGGAGGTGATGTATTGGTTCCCTGTGGTTGATTCAAAATTCCAATCAATTTGCTTACCTTTAATCAGATTTATTGTGTTTTTATAGACGCGACAGGCCTGTAGACTACAGGTGTATAGGCGCAGCCAGGCTATAATTAGCGACACAGGCTTTCAGTCCTCAGCAACTGTGACTCTGGATGACTTTCCAGTCATTGGCAGATAAGTTAACTTTAACTATGTACGTTGCTGAAGCAGTCCGCCATGTGTTTGGATGCTGCCAAAACAAATGTGCCAAATGTGTTGCACACATTTCCTTAAATCTCCTTACTTTTAAAACATGGAGTTAGAAAGAGTTATAGTTATATCAGTGGTAAAAATGGCTGCACTAAGGTAAAAAACAAACAAGCAAAATAATATTAAAAAAAAAAACTGTTAAGAATCTTGACAGCCCCATATAAGACAATGTTGCAAGGCAAGTCACATGACACAGAGACGGCCTCTGCTTCAACCTAGACAGTCCTTGTGTTGACAGCTGAATTGCCTGGCCAGTGTCACTGGCGTAAATATTTATCTGAAATAACAGTTTGTATAAAAGGATGGTGTGTGGCCATGCCAAGACTACTCAGAGAATGTATCTCTCCAAAGGTGTATTTCAGCTCTTATAATAGGTGTACTTGTGGTGGATTCCTATGCCTGCTATAGGACTGCTTTTATATGCCACGGCCCATCTGAGGGCAACAGGCATAGCACTTGGAAAGCCTGTTGAAATGGTATACTGTACATCAGGGGTGACCAAACTTTTCTGTTTGCGGGCCACATATTGAAAAATCTAAGCTGCCAAGGGCCAATGCACCAGTTTTTAAACTATTTCAAGTGAAAGAACAACTGCATTTTAGATTAGAAACCCCACTGGTCATCTAACACATTCTAGATGATGCTACACTGCTTAATGAGACTATTGACAAATTTCTGTTAAATGTAATGTGCTACTGATTATAGTTTACAGTATTTTAGTTTCAGTTTGGGTCCATGATCAGTTCAAATTCTGTTGTTTTCATGCTTACCGACAGCACGTGAAATAACAGGGTTACAGGTTGATTCACTCCAGATAATCATTTTAATGCAATACCTGCCCGAATGCCGTCTCTCCAAATAATTTTTAGTCTAGTTTTCATTACCCTAAATTTAAACTTGTCAAACAGATTACTCTAACCTTACTCAGCTTTCTCTGCCCTGTGTAGGCCTATTATATAGCATACCATAGCACAGACTAGATAGGGTAGATTCAATTAGAGCAACAGCCAGATTACATTTGGTGTAACAGCTGAGGCACAGGCATAAGATGGTCTTCCTGTCTTCCATTCTTCCCCAGGGGCGGGGCGGATGATTCTAAGTGCCTGACACTGACAGGGGACTGCAGAGAACATTTTAATATTATAATCAATGTTTGGGGGCCCAACATTTCAAGCAGGACCCCCTGGTCTTCCATAGGTATGAAAATAACCAGATTCTGCTCAACTTTGCTAATTAATTTGCCAACAAAGTTCTGTTTCATCGGACTGCTCATGACTCAGCTGCTCTGATGTACTGAAACAGGTAGCCAATGTCATGCTGACCCAAAGCTGAACCCTATCTGATTGATCATAAAAGTGTATAAGTGTGTGCTTGTGTTTGAGAGAGAAATTCTTCCACAAACAAGGTGCAATCAGAAAAATAGCTTAAACACCTTTGGAAAGCGCAAGCATAGCTGACCATATTAATACCAATGTTTGGGTTTTTACACTAGGTTCCAATGATTCACAATACTGACAAGCACTGACAAGGCACTGCTGCTTGTTGTAGTAACTATAGGACCAAAGCTCTCACATATGTATGTATCAGCTATACACTAGCTCACATTCTAAGATCATTAGTGTTAAAACTGGATGAAGAGCCATTCAGTGGCTATTCTGTCATCTGTTTCCCAAAAGCATTGTTGCTAACCAACTATGCTTTTTGGAAACAGACTTGCTCAGCTTTGGAGTCAGTGTTTAATGATCTCTCTTCCTGTTCATCTGGAAGCACAGATAGGTTACATACTGACCGTATTTATTTGTGCTTTGGTTACTTCCAATGCTTTTCAAGTGTCCTTGTGTGTCCAGCACACACACACTCTCACACACACTCTCTCTCTCTCGCTCTCTCTCTCACACACACACACACACATATACACACACAAACAAAGGTTACTGTTTACATTTAGGAATGTACTCATCTAATTTAATTTTGAAACCATTAGATTCTCAGCCTTAAAAGGAAGTCGTACCTTGGAGTGGAGTGTGGGTTCATCTCAGACAAACACAATTTCACAGGGCAGAGCAACAGGGTGTTCCTGAGTACGGAAACAAGCAATTATCTTACATGAAACTGTCTGTGTGACAGAGAGTGTCAGAGGGAGAGAGAGAGACAGCCAGAGAGAGAGAGGGAGGGAGGGAGACTCCAGACCACTTGTTGCTGGGCAACACTTTGGGCTCTTCAGCTGGGTGGGTGTCAGTCTCCAGTTTGTGCTCGGAAGACTAAACATTCTCTCAAATGATTCTATTACTCTCCTGCGTTGTATATAACTTTCTGTCAATAAATATAATTGACATATGTGCATAACATTTGTTGATTCATTATTGCTTGAGACACATAAGCCATATATATATTAAATTATTTGCTGTAAATAATACAACTACCATTCAGTTAACTAATGATTGTAAATCACAGCAAAAAATAATGAGTCATAAAGACCACGCCAATTCAAGTTATTCAACTTTGCAATTTACTTTGAATGAAACAAAATTCAAAGTTCTAATTGAAAGTGATCTGCCAATTTACTTTGAATTAAACAAAATCCTTCCACACTTGCCTAGATTAAGTCATTAAGTAACTGGTGAGATACTGTGGACAGTAAGACCATTAATTTAAACAAAAACATTCATTTAAACAAAACAAATAAAGTTAAATTAAAGTAAAATTCTTGTACAAAGATTAGAGTGAAATGTAGCACTCTAGTTTACTTGTGCACATTCAGTTGTGCACTTATTCCCACTTGCCAGGGATAATGTATCTTTAAAGGGGGTATATGTGACTTTTTAAAGGCCAAAAATGACCTAGAAATAGCAACAGAATGCAAAGAATGCCTCATATCCACTGAAGCGAACATGCAAACTAACACCATGCATCACATCAACAAAACATGCTATATTAATAATTCCAATATTTTGTACTTTGAGGCCCCTTTCTGGGTTGTCTAGGGTCCAGTAGAGCGGTTGACACAGAAATGTTGACGACTGGTCCTGTCTTGGCTTTTGGTTCATTTTGAAAGGCTTCTGTCTGCTTCAGAATGGCTAGCTATGGGCATTCACAAATTCTGTCCTTAACACAACCCCAAAACCCTAAACATTAGTTTTAAAAATTGCTGTATTAAACACAGTGTGAACAAATGAAACAACTGCAATTGAGACACTCAAAAACCAAAAGAATTCTATAAAATCATTACATACCACCTTTAAAGTGGGCAGCCAAGTGCAGCCGCCTTTGATTGGCAAACAAAATGCCTGGTTAAGGCTAAAACCTATCAGGTCTCTCCAAGACCTCAGAGAAAGAGAAGGCTACACTGAAAACACGTGAAATCTGAGTTCAGCATGTGTTGGTCAACAAAACATCAATACTACTATTATATGTTTTCAGTTCATACTAGGCACAGCAGGCATCTAATGTTTAGATGAAAAAGTCAGTATTCTCTATACACCTTCAGAAAATTCACAGTACATTTATGATTGATAACTGATTATACGTCACAAATGCACAGCCACTACACAAGCATCCACCTATTACTATGTTCAAGTGGCCTAATCAGTAAAACAGGAAAACAAAGGACATGGACAGACCCATATATTTAATGTAAATACAGGTTTGAACATGTTTAGGTGTAATTCATTTGTTTGGATTACACACAACTCATTACAGATGCATCTTTTTAACTGTCAATGAAGATTTTGAGCAACTTTCTTCATGTAAACTGTACAAGCAGACCGTTTCTACTCACAGCAGTCAATGGGAAGATTCTTGCGAGTCTGAGATTAGAATGTGCAAATTAATCTGATGCTTGTACTTACAACAGTGCTGCTCTCTAGTGGTGTTCAGCTCAAAATGTCAGATTGCAAATGAGTACCCTGTTAGACACCAATTAATTTCAAATCTCCCCCGAAGCTTTTAATGCAAAAGAATACAAACAGATACAGTATAGCTTTATTAACTATACATTAAAACCTTTCTTTAAAAAAAAGGAAAAAAAATTAATAATGAGGAATAAAAATGACTTCCCCCTACCTGATGGCTCAACTCAGCAGTTCAATGAAAAGTGATTGTTAGTGTTACAAAACAATGTATTTTAAGCACACTGCTGCTCCCAAAGGGCAGATTGCTTATGTATAAAAAAAAGACTTTTGCTTCAGCATTTACTTCAAATGTGTACAGTACTTTGGGATTTGGAAAATGTCAACCCAGGGCAAACGCAACCCTGCGGTGAGGCTTCACATGGCATACTTCTGAGTCCACTCCCTCGCTAGCCTGTTGTATCTGGAAGTGAAAGAAAAGAGCGTAAAACTGACAGTGCCAAGACGATAAGGAATTGTCAGTCTTTGTAGATTACTCTACAATACATTTCGGCTGCCTTCATTTTTTTTTTTCATTTTATAACATGAGACAGTGAACCACTTACTTGTCTTTATCTGATTTGTAGATATGTGCAATATCAGGTACTAAAGGGTCATCTGGGTTTGGATCACATAACAGCGAACATATGGATAATAAGACTAAAACAAAAGATAAAGAAAAATATTAACATTTCAAGAAAGATATCCACACTGGACATATATAAATTCTTCCACTGCAAAATGTGGTAAAAACAGCTCATTTGCTCATATCTGGGTACTATTATAGGCTATTTGTCAATGTACTGTGTGAGACTGTCTGAATGATATATCTGTGTCCTGTTGCCTTCAGAAACTCAGTTATAAACTTGTACAGCACTGTTTATTATGTTCTGTCTGTATTTGGTATTGCTGATTCTCTTTATGTGTAACTGCTTTTAATTGTATACTGATCCCAATTTGTTTGCCGACATGGAGCCCATTTAAAAAGCATACATTGGTGGGGAACAACACTGTTTGACCTGAGGAAGACTCACTCTTAGTCGAAACGCGTAGGCGTGAAATTCAACACAGTAAAGGATTTTTAATCTTTCCACTAGATCAGTGTGCCTCGGATTTTGTAAACTGCCATTCACAACAAGCAGCCTACTAGCTAGGCTTTAACAATACACAGGGGGATAGTCAAAGTTTGCCTTATAATTCTCTGATAACTCTGATAACACTTTCAAAGAGCAACTGATATTTTCTTAAAACAGCTGACCCAATGCAGCACTCTCTCTTTCTCAGCTCGTTTGCAAGTTTGACTTACAGTGTAAATACACTGAATTTGTGAGTGTGCTTGATGTGTTTCTTAGCAAAATTATTCATGTATAGACAATATGAGCTTGCACTTACCTTTGGATACAGTGAGTGCAGGAGACCACTGCGATCTCAGAATGTCCAGACATATGCTACCATTGCTGTTGATGTTGGGGTGGTATATCTTAGTTGTGAAGGCTACCTGTTGAGACAGTGGCATCTGACAGTTCTGACACCTGACAAGACCTCCTTTATCAACATAAGTCACAAACATGACAGAACCATAAACCATGGATTTACCTTAGTTCAGTTTATTTCATCTACTTATTTTCACATGCAAAAATGTAATTTAAACTCCCCACTCTGTTTTTGTTTTTTTTAGTACTTGTAGGTCTCAGGAGGATCCACTCACCTTTGGTGGTTTAAAGGGATAATCTGTAGGGAAGTGAATTGTGAGGAAGAACACTCCACCCTGGTATGGACTGTCACTCTGACAAAGAAGAAGAAAAAAAAAGGAGGACTACTCAAAATATATAAAAACTACACACTGACTAACATACCCCAAATACATAACACAAATAATATAAAACAATACAATATTAATAATTAATATTAACAATTAACAGTGATTAACTAATTGTAAGAATGTATCAAGCTCAAAACGTACTGGTCCCATTATCGTTGCTTGCCAGTGAAACACTGCAGAGAGGGAGGAAGAGAGAGAGAAATTAATAATAATAAAAAATTATAAAAAAAAAATGGTGCAGTTTCTATGTTAGCAATATGCACCCCTTGTTTGTTTCTTTCATTGTGTCGTAGCTTGAATGTTATCCTCTTTTGTAAGTCGCTTTGGATAAAAGCGTCTGCTAAATGCCTAAATGTAAATGTAATGTAATATGCAGTGGGTACCCGCACAGATGTACCAAACCTGTAGTGTAACATTCTCATCTTTCTATCCAACTACTGAATAAATAATTTATTTAATAGAAATGAAGTCATTTACATTCTCACCCACACATTCCATTATAGTGAGTGAATAAAACTTCCATCACTTGTTTGACTTATTTATTATTAATCTATTCATTCAGAATTCATTCATGTCTGAATGCACACTGACAACATAATCCAACCAAACCTTGAGGAAGGGTTACCATTTGGAAACAAGCAAAGTGAAAGAGAATGTGATGTATAGTGATAGGAGAGGAAAAATAATACAACAAAACAAACAAAAATAGCAAAGAAATGCGATGGAAACGTACAGTCCTCTCCCACAGGTCCAGCTGAACACTGAGATGGAGGGTCCCTCTGGAGGTCATGGAGTTCCTAGACAACACAGTACACCAGAGAGGCACATGTCAGCTCATGTCCACTGGTACAGCTCATAGTCTAATGTTTTCAAAAACCTCTCAAGCGGGATAGACTTGTCGAACTACACCCATGTTTTCTTGGAAAGGCTCCAACAAATCTGTTACATCATGAACAGCGAAGGCTATGTGTGTGGACAGCACTGACATAGTGATCAAACGCAAGGATGTCGACCTGTTAGTAACAATCATTACCAAAAAACATTTTGTTCTTGTTTTGGTCATACATTTAGCCTACACATAAAGGGTGGGTGGGTGTATAGTTATAGGCTATTAACCGTCTTTTCAAGTGTACACCATCGTAGGTTCTCCAAAAATATACTGTTTCACGAAATCGTGGTTATTCTAGAAACTCCAGTTGGGATCTGGCAGAAAGTTCTGAAATGACGTATGACAAACAACGGCAACATCATATCACAAACAAAAGAGAACAATGGCAACGTTTAAGACCAGTAGCGCATGTTAACCTACCACTGGGTTACGTTATTGATTATAGATTATAATAACGTTACGTTAAGACAAGCAGGACATTTTTATTATTTATAAATATGTAGGAGGTTTAATAACATAAGTTACGCCAAATAAAGTGGATTCATCTGAGTTGGCAAAAGGACTGGCTAAAGTTAGCAAAAGGCTCAAGTCAACAAATTAAGTAATACTGAAAGTTAACTTACTGGGGTTAGCAAGACTGACAGGTTGATAAGGTCTTGGCAATTTTGCTGATTTGAAAATATCTAACTTCTTCTCCTACCTAAGCTTAACCACTTAAAACATTTCAATCATACCTCTGCTTAGTGATAGCTATCGAGCAAGGAGACTTTCATGTTACCCCATTATCGATAGCTAAGCATCAATTTAACATGTACCGTATGGATTAAAAAAACAGATGATAAAGTTCCTACTCTCTGTTGAAAGCGTTGAACTATTAAAGAAAGTATCATTGACTGCTGGTAAGAATTCAAATGGTTCTCTAACTACAGTTCATACGGAAGATAACAAATAGCCTCCCAGATCGCTTGAGATGCTAGCAATTTAGTGATATCTACCGGTAGAAAATGAATAAGTTATGTACAATGTAACGTCAACGACAATGAATACTATACCATACAAGGTGTTAATACACCAAATAGCACTAACAATAAAAATCACAACCGCTAGCTTGTTAGCATTCCACAGCCTACCTTCTGTATCCTCTTCAGAGCCATAACAACTGCTCAACTCCCTTTCAGCCACAGCGACTTGTTATTATGAAGCGACGTAAACTGAACAACAGCTGTCATCATGACAACTTCCGGATTGTGTCAAATTGAAAGTCTTTTCTGCCAGTTCTGCTCTGAACTGAAGTTTGACCGTTTTCTGAATGAATCATTGAATGAGACAAACAAACATTTTTTTCATGATTATGTCATTACAACAGTATGATAAAAAATAATCAATAATCAAAAATTTAGGGACAAAATTTAGCTTTCTACTAAGTTTTTACATGTTAATGTCTCATTTTGGATTGAGAAGAGCAAACATGGTTTGACATGTGGCATCACAATGCTATTAGTAGATAGCCTATTCTGTTACAGAACATCTACATCTAGACAGTTACTGCATTGCAGGTACAACTCTGAGTTGTGCCATATGCAGAAGTTCTCTGATGACACTGCAATTGTGAGGTATATCAAGGATGGACAGGAGGAAGAGTATAGGAGCCTTGTGGAGGACTTTGTGGGATGGTGTATTACTAACCAGCTGCAGCTGAACACCACCAAAACTAATGGTGGAGGACTTCAGAAGGCCTGCCTGTCCCTTGCTGGCAGTCACCACTGATTTCTTACATCATGAAGTGCATCGATGATGTGACCCACACAAAAACCATCACCACTTGGACTAACCAGAAACCATTGGGGCCAGAAACAAAGACGGGGATAAAACTGGCCTGTGAACAGTGGGGAGAGACAGGGATAAAACTGGCCTGAGAACAGTGAGAGCCAACCTATCCCACAGCATCAGGAAAGCAAAACAGAAATACACACATAACATCACCTGCCATTTTAAAGACAACAGAGACACACTGAACCTGTGACAGGGCATTCAGATTATCATAGACTATAAACCCACGGAGTTGGGCATAGAGCTGGAGTCAGTGACATCAGCTGGAGATAAGAGGGCCCTAAAGAGGCTGAGATTGGACAATGACCGCCACCCCCTGCACACCACTTTCTCCAAACGGAGGAGCATGTTCAGTAGGCTTCTGTCTCTGTCTTGCAAAACAGACAGGCTGCATAGGTCCTTTGTCCCTAGGGCTATTCAGCTCTTCAACGCCACACAGAAGGAGAGGAGTGTGACTGACTTAAGTGTTTAAGTCTGTACTGCACAATGGCCTTCATATTATGCCTTCATCAGGGTACTTTCATACATACACATACACTACCCTGGACTGGACTGATTGGAACCCGGTTGTTAAATTCCCTCCGTAATTATTATTAATATTAGCCACTTGCCCAGTGTACCCAGCACTTGCCTTAGATTACTTATATGGTATGACATTCTCCTCAGGTTTTTTACTTTTGACTGTTGATAAGTAAGGATTGATAAATAGGGATTATTCTATTTTTGATATATTATGTAGCCTGTATATATATATCTCTCTCTTGCACTATATCATTGCACCTTTCTGCATTTTTGACACTGCTCCTTTAACATGTCCCAACCTGACTTTACTGTAATGGCACACAATTGATATCTTCCTTTGTATTTGTGTAGTATGTATGTGTGCGTGGATGTCATTTGTCTGTGTGCCTATGTGATTGTATGATGTGTATGTGCTACTGGACACCTTAATTTTTCTTCTGGACAAATAAAGTATCTTGTGCTATGGCCCCACTGTACAATGCTACGTACCTACTGTCCCACGTCACTGGCCTGTAGCACTCTTCCATTTGGAATAGTTGGCAACTAATATGGGAGAGTGACTTAGGACCGTAGTCAAGTGTCAAAGGACAGTGATGTGGGACAGTAGATAGACAGACAGTCAGATATATAGATAGATATATAGATAGATAGATATATAGATAGATAGATAGATTGATTGATTGATTGATTGATACCTTATGGAATTTTTGCTTCTACTGCATGAGCCAAAGCCAAAACTTTGCTTCAATAGCATGGAAGGGAGGGATGTCATTACCTTTTCTGCTGGACTCAATCTCAACAACCTTTCATCATGAATCACCTTCAACAACTATACAGGAACTTTGACATACTCCAGATTCTTATTTGCCATTTTCTGCTTTCTACAGACCCATTGTGTTTTTCCTCCAGTCAAAGATGAATATTGTCATTCTTTTAATCAAACACCCATGCTGCGCCCATGAGATTTACCTGCACTTTAACCATTTAGGTGCTGGAAAAGCAAGAACTTTAGAATCAGTGAAAAAATTTCTGCTCACTTGCATCCATGCAAATTCAAGCTTTTGGTAAGGGCCTTCATCAGGGCATTGTAAGATGATCATCAGGGCACTGTAGGCCACGCACCCATAAACTGAGACATCTCAATCCATTGGCTTATCCTATTGTCAATGTTGTGTGTGTTGTGTGAAAAATATTTTTTTAAAAAGCCGGTTAAAGAAAAGGGCACAGAACAGTTATTTCCCCTCAAATATTTTCATGCATGGAGTTTCATGTAGAGATGCACATAGTAGGCCAACTGTTTCTGTGTACAGCACTCTCCACAATTAGTGCTGCACCTCTGTTGAAAGCATGTTTTAAAAAGTCATCTGCTGGCAATTTATCTGAACATTGAAGGGAAAATCCAACTTTGAAGGTAAGATCATTTATTCTGAAAAAGAATAATGCTTCATAAATAAATGCCAAAAATACAAATGCCACAATATTGGCACCCTGCATTTATTACATTGTAAAGTCAACAGGGCTGTAGTGGAGGCTAATGGAGAAACTTTCAGAAGTAGAGTTTATCCACCTCTTTTATGCATCAAATGCAACTTTTAAAATTTAAAATCCCACTGCCTTATTCACATTTACCTTATACAATTGATGTTGTCACACAAACATTGGGCAATTACATTCTATCATCAAACAAGTTCTGCATGTATTTTTTAAACATATGGTACTACATATTGCAGCCTGCTTTACAGTCATCACTGATTTTACTCACCTCTTATTTTACCACTACAGTCCTGGTTGACTTGCCATAAAGATGGAGAATTAGACATGGATTTGGGACTATTCGTTACACAATCAATCAGATTCCTGCTTGTGCATTCTCCTCTGGCTTACATGTTTGGTTTTCTATGTTAAGATCATGGGATGGGGACAACCATGTCAGAGGCCTGATTTTGTGTTCAGTAAAACCTAGCTGTAATCTTCTGGTTAATTGATCTGCTGTTTGATCCAGTCATGACTCACTTTAGTGTCTTGGTAGAAACAAGATTTTGATTTCAAAGAGTTCATGACACCATTTACCCTAATGAGGTTCCCAGAGCCAATGGATTACAAATCGAAGATCATTCACCATCACCAGTAGGCTTGGGGCTCTTTCTGGTACAATAGTCCTTATTGGGGTTTTTTGCCTCTCTTACCACCCTCTTCCCTTATGTTGGGGCAAAATAAAGATGGGTCCTTATCCAGGTAAATTTGGCACAGTTTGTGTTGTTGACTAATTTCTTAATAATATTATAAACCACAAGAGGGGCATTTTCAGCCAGGTGTCTGTTTAGTTATTCCTTGTCTTGCAAAGAATTGTGTGTATGTGTGTGTACATATGCATATATATATATATATATATATATATATATATATATATATATATATATATATATATGTATGCTTTTATGTCCAAACAAATTTGCTTCCTCCGAAGGAAGTAAATGCAGACAGTAAGATAGTTAAAATAGTAAAAAGACCTACTTTTTAATTTCTCTGGAATTAATTTATCTCGCAATAGATGGAGGAAAAACGTATCTTAAACTTAATCAAATAACAAAACTTCCACGTAAATCCGATTGCTTCATGTAGCCTATGCATTTGGGAAAAGTGCAAAAAGTCCTACCGGTGTTTTTTCCCTGATTTGTTTTGACCAATGGGCAATTTTTTCCCCCTTAAGTTTTATATGCGTCCGTGTACCTTCTGTTCTACTTGGCATTTTGCATATAGTCTCAGTTATCGGAACAGTAGCCACACAATACACACTATGGATTGGATATAGAGCTAGTGGGGAGGAGAAAGAAACTGAGGCAGTGTATTTGACACGTAAAAGTTGAGTCCTTTGGTTCTTCTTGGAGCAGCGAAAAGAACGGAGGCTGACTTGAGTCGGCACATGACTGTAAGTTAGATCGTGGGCTGCACCAGGAAACGGTAAACAAACCCTCCGCGTTTTATCATGATGATTCGCGACTTTGAATTAAGTTTCTGGAGAAATGAGTGAAGTACTTTGGCGCGGGTAACACTTGGGATTAATCAGCAGTAAGATATCAGTTTGGAACACCGTGGCCGCAGGAACTGGTTGCACGCGCCATGGCCGCTCAGTGCGACACTTTGAGCGGATACTTGCAGCACTCGGATCCGGGTTCCAACAGTGAGCGGAGTACAGACTCACCCTTACCCCTCTCGGAGGATGACTCGAGCGGGCCACTTTCCCCGCCAGACCCGGAGTGGACTGAGGAGAGATTCCGTGTGGACCGCAAGAAACTTGAGATCATGCTTCTTGGTAACAGCTACTTTAACGTTATATCAATACATATCAATACAAACCTGCATTATAGATTTGAAAACATTTGCATTTGGCTGTTTCCCTTTGTCTGGAGTCATTCCTTCAGGGGAAACTAACGTTAACGTCAGAACGTCCTGATGATGATGATGATGTGGCTCCTGGATAAAATTCACTGTTCGTTATGATAGCCTACAAGTATAGCCTTTGGCGTGGGAGAATACATCCTACTTTAAATATAGCCTATATACTTTTTTTATTAAGTCACACTTAATAACTTTAGCAATTTTTAGAGTTTGCGCCATGTCAGTTAAAACCCTACAGCTTTTCAGATGGCCTCGCCTCTCCCAAGTTTACTTTGAAAACTGTCATGGAACACACCTTCACATAATTTTACATTAAAATATTACAATTTAAAGCGATATTTGGCTAGCTAGACTATTACAGCAGTTAGAAGTTCGGCAGTGCTGTTTAAGTTGGTCAGTTTTATGGATTACAAAACATGCTTACATATATATAATTGTATGGCTTACCAGCAACCCAATGAGATCACCAGTAATTCTTAACAGTTATTACTTAACAATATTTCTACGTTGGAGGCTACACACTGTAATTGTTCTTGGAATTTAATGGTAGCGAATTTGCCCCCCGGATAGATGAAGTAGCACAACTTCATCGGTAGAGGTCACAATCGAATCCTGTTTCATCTGAATCAGGGCTGTGATGCATCTGCAGCCTCCTTATGTGGTGTAGACAGCAGTCTAGTGACCTCTAACGCTCTATTGCGTCGAGGTTAATCTATGATCCATTACTGAAACGTTTAAGATGTTAAACAGCACAGTTTCAATGACTGCCACCATATTTGAATGCATGCTTAATCATCATTTATGTGATGGCTCTCAATGAAAATGTGTGTTGTCTAGGTGCATTACTGGCAGAACACAGGGGAGCTGCAACTTGAGAGTTCCACAGACCTGCTGCAAATCTATTTGTGATTGAGGTTATTTTTTATTCTGGTGAAATAAACTCCAGCCTCCAGAGTCCAGCCTATATTACAGTGAAAGAGACTTATTATAGAGGGATTATATATAATGAGGAGGTGGGAGCATGTCAGTGTTGGTCTATTTGATCACAGTG
This sequence comes from Tenualosa thibaudeaui, assembly GCA_027481765.1. Lineage (NCBI taxonomy): Eukaryota > Metazoa > Chordata > Actinopteri > Clupeiformes > Clupeidae > Tenualosa > Tenualosa thibaudeaui. The sequence goes on along the minus strand of JAIFZK010000012.1, from coordinate 13,467,412 downwards.
TCATGCAGTGGAGTTGGTCATAGTTTATAGACAACTGTCCCCTGGGTCTGCCTGAGCTTTACATTCCTGAAAGCTGCATGTAATCGTCGGCTTTTCCTGGAAAACCACATAAGCAAAGGCCATCTTCCAGGCCTTGTCTGCCACATCACTGTGTGTGTGTGTGTGTGTGTGTGTGTAGGCACATGTTTTGATCCTTAGTCTAATGGCAACCAGGGCCCATTTATGGCTGCGGGTGAACTTTCTATCACATGGTTGCTAGCAGTGGCTGATGGCTAGACGGCCACGTTCCTGGCTGGTGGGCTTGTTTGGAGTTCAGTGTGTGAAAAAGTGATCGCTGACTCCAGCCTTTCCTCCACACTGCCAAAGTGCAAATAGGGATGAGTGACTACTGCTAGTGGACCATAAAACCATGCCAACACTGGCTCCCAGCGGGTGGGTGCAGATTTGAATGATCAGTGCACCCAGGGTGCCAGACGACTGCATTTTGCAGAGGTTGTTTCCTCCCCTTCTCTCATTTGGTGTGCATCAGCTGCTAAACGCCTCGGCTCCCCTTAAGTTGCTCCAGTTTGCCAGGCAGACTAACATCTGGTTGTGTTTTGATTGGCTCAGAAGCTGCTGTTGACATGGGTTGGTGCATTTGTGGGTGGACCAGTTCAGCAGAAGCTGATAATGGATCTTTTGTGCATATGTGTGTGTATGTGTGTATGAAGGTGTATATGTGTATTTGTGTGTGTGTATTTCTCTCTCTCTTTCTCTATGTATGTGTGTGTTTATGTACTCTGAGTTTTATTGTACATGACAGGCACATCTGGCCTCATCTTCCTTTCCTGGATGTTTGCGATGGGACAGACACAAGATGTGGTGTTGAGCTGAGGTCCGTCATCTCGGCCAATGATAACAGCCCTGCCTGCAGCGTGAATGTTATATATAAGATAAAACTATTCTTTCAGTAAAAGCCCAAGTGTAAAAACTAAACATAATAAAAACATCGGGAATTTATCACCAGGTGTGATTGCCATCTCAACTATTAGAGCTGCATTCCTGTGTGTTTTCGATTAGGCCTAATCTTTTTTGCGTGTTGGCCATAGCTGTGTCTCCACTTACTTCCCTGGTAGAGTTGTGTTTTGGCCAATTGAGTTGATAGTACTTCGTAAACCTTCGAAAGTATGTGTACGTTGTGTTCCTTCACACACACACACACACACACACACACTAGATAAACTTCTTGATGTGTTGCCTATTAGACCAATAAATTATTAAAATAACGTTAAACTAACTAAGTAAATGTATAACTACAGATTCTGCAACATATCACATGTCCCTCATTGACAGTTAGTAAACAAGATGGCTCTGAGTTTAGAGTATATCGGTAAGATGAGTAGTCAGGACCAAGGGTCATGTGATATGCTTCAATTGAGGCTGCATGCCAACAGTTCAAAGCTGTTGTAGTGATAGAGGATGAAGTTGTGTTTACATTGAGTCTGTGCAGAGAGTAACGATTATCATAGCTGAAAGCTTCATTCTGTTTCCCCGGGAATATGGCCCAGTGTGTGGGAGATTCCTCTCACTCTCACGATCTCATGGATTGTTGCTATAGAAACACAGATGTGGAAGTGTTCTTTCTGTGTGAATTAGAGAGAAAGCTATTATACACTCATATATGCTTATTAACTTTCTTCTTTGGTTGTAACCTTTAGAAGTTTGGACTATGAAAGTGACAACATTTTTCTGATTCCCACTGCCCCCTCCCCTTTAACCACATAGGCCCTTTGTGATTAGTTGATTCATGCCATTTAAAGCTTTGTTCAGGGCATAGAGTTAAGGGCTTAAGAGGACATTGCGACGCAGCCTTAGAAATTGGACTAAAGGAGAAAGTGCTGTGATTGTCTGCCATTCAGTGATATGCTGAGCAGTGCCAGCACCTTTGGCTCTGGGGAACACACAGCTCAGAGGAAGGAAGGAGAGAGAGAAAGATCGTGCGAGAGCGAGAGTGCACAGCTTGCTGCTTACACCACACATTCCACTGAGTCAAGAGTACCATCAGGCTCTCTGGAGCTCCTATATAATTGTGTGTGTGTGTGCACAGAGAGAGAGAGGGAGAGAGAGAGTATGGATGAAAAGGGAGCAAGGGAAACCTGTCCCTAGTGAGACTGTAGGAGAGAGGAAACTCAGAGGGAAAGAAAGAGAAGGAAAAAAAAGAGTCTGAGAAAGATGGATTGGCTGTTTGAAAACTTGTGTGTAGTGTGGTGTGTGTGTGAGTGTGTGTATGTGTGTCTGTGTGCCTGTGTGAGTGAATGAGTGCACAAGAACGCATGTGCTGGGGGTTTACAGAAGTGCTTGACCCACTTCTGGTTGTAAAGTGGAGAAATGAATATCTGTTATTATACGTTGTGTGTATTTTTATACGCTGTCTTGGTACCCCTTTCAAAGTGCACATTTACATTTTGGCTGGTTTGTGGTTTTCTATTTCTATGTTTTCTTTCTGAGTAAGTGTTTGTAGGCTATACTGACCTTACATACTGCCTATGCGTGGTCATTTTTGAGACTTTTTGTCTTTTTTTTTGCTTCTTTTGTCTATTTATTTTCATATACTTACTCTAAGGCCACAAGACTACTTTAATTGTAGAGTAGATTGCTAGCTTACGTCACAGCTTCAACTACTTGTTTTCTTACTTTACCTTGACATGTCAGGCAAGCAGTAATGTCACTTTCTTTTTCTGTTGAAGCGGCTTGCTACCCTGATATCGGTGACCTTGTATTGAGGCCTGTTTTTACAGGAGTTTGAAGGCAAACTGTAGCACTGGAAACAAAACTAAAGCACATAAATCCTGGTTTGTGATTGTTTTGGTTTGGATTGCATGATGGGACAAGTGGTGGTGTGTGTCTGTGTGTGTGGGTGTGTGTGTGTGTGTGCACACACGTGCGTTCACGTGCGAGTGTGTATCTGTCCGTGTGTATATAGGGTTGGTTTCATTATTAACAGGCTTAATCCAATTAAAGTCCATTTCCCATCAATGAAGCAGCACTTCCACACTTGTGCGATGGGACCCAGTGATGGAGGATCTGGGAAGGGAGAGAGTCTTTCTTTTCCACACAGGATGTTTGTGTTTGAGAGTCACGGATGTTAGCAGTGACTCTGCGTCTGGAGTGGGCCCATTATCTAGTGCAGTGCGAACCAGAGAGGAAATTCTATCCAGGTTTCAACGTCAGTGGTTTTAGATGTCTTAATGGAGCATGCCTGCTGTGCAGATGAAAAGATTGGAACCTTTTGCAGCCACAGGCTTCTCTCTCTCTTAGTCTCTGTCTCCCTCTCCCTGTCCCCCTCTCTCCCTCTCTCTTTCTCACTCTCTCTCTCTCTCTTTCACATGCACACACACACTCACTCTATCTCACTCACTCTCTCTCTCACTCTCTACATAAAGGTGGTGGGGTCGCTCATTTTTTGTGTCATAAATGAAGGACTGCTAAAGAGGTGTTGTAGAATTGTTGTAGAATTTTCCCCACAGTGTCTTCTGATTTGTATTCGACCTGGGGTCTACACTACAAAACAACGTTATTAGTTAACCAGAGTAACTTTGGGAGTAACAACTGATCTCTAAAAGAACACTTCAGTGAGCATCTCTGAAGTGACGTTTGGAGACCCGGCTTAGCCAGTGACCTTGCTTCATAGTATACCCCCCTTGTAAATGAAGAATGGCATATTGAGCCAATCCCATATGCGGCTGCGGCTGCCAGTCCTCTTCTTAATGTTGGCAGCTGTCTGTCTGTTTCTCCACGCAAATCTGGCTCAGGCGACTTTTCCCGAAAAACTGGCTTGAGTGCCAGAACACCAAAACTCTCTTACCGAGAGCTGGAGCGAGAAATGAGGTCAGTGTGCAGTAGGGTCTGGCACTGGTGGAACCCCTGGCTGATTTTGGGGAGTGAGAGGATGCCCATAGGAGTGTTTGTGGGGAGCGTGGGAAATACATCTCCTGCCGAACTTCTCCTGAGTACAGTGCCACTATTCCTCTGATGTGTGTGTCTGTGTGTGTGTGTGTGTGTGTGTGTGTGTGCACATGTTTGTTCATATGTGTGCTTTAATCAATGAAATTGAATAATCAGCACTAAATACCGTATCATTCTGTGTTCATACAGATAATGCTTTGAAACTATTGGTATAAAGATATTCTATCACTGTTGTGTTTGTGTTTGAGCATATAGTGTTTCTACTGCTCTAAAGATATTCTATCACTGTTGTGTTTTATTTGAACATACAGCTTATAGCTGTACAACCTCTTCTCATTTCCTGTTCAATTTGGGAAAAGTCTGTTTTTAAAAGTCTGTCAAACTACTACAGTTATGTACTACAAATCGACAGAGCCCTAATAACTGAAATGATGAGTGGCTCTCACATTTTTTAGTGGCTTGTATGTAATATGAGCAACATTTATTTTTAGAATGGATTGCAAAGTGCACCTCCTGAATAGGTCTAAAGTATTGAAACAGATATTAATCATTTCAGTTCATTTAGGGATTTGTCTGGATTAAAATCCAGTGGTAAATGTGTCAGATAGTTGTTTTGTCATCTGGATTTCGGAAATCAGCGTTACTGATTGCAGCATTTTGTTAGTGTTCTGTCTGAGTTTCTCAATGTTGGCATGTCAAACAATTCTTTCTCTCTGGAGCTGAGATTGGAAGAGCACTGTCCTAACCTGACCTACACTCTCTTGCCCGGCCAAGGAGAGACAATGAACTATCCTTTTTCAGTGAGGAGGTGAAATAGTTTCTACATCTTTTAATGTAAAGCAACCATGAGATGAATGACAAGTGCCTCCTTGGAACAGTTTAGAAATTCTGTGAACTTGTGTGCTTAAGGTGAAAAGCATGTACAAATTAAACATTAAATCCTGACTATATGGCTGGTTTTAGCTAACCTCGCTGGTAGTTATTATATAGTGTATTTTCACAAAGCAAATCACTTGCCCCTGTTGCCTATGCAAGCTCTATTGATAGCGACAAGGTATCTGTTAGTCTGCCTGTATTAGCCTCCCTAGTAGACAAAAGGTGCACTTTAGTGTGTTTTTAGCACATTTAAAGTAGTGTGAGGAAAGTATATTTAGTCCCATAATGAACTTTGCTTACACGCACTTGAAGTGCTCTTGTTTGTGTGTTTCTAAATATAATACTTTTCAATGCACTGTCGGCACACTATCATTGCATTAAATTCATTGTACATTTTAGAATGTTGTAGCATTTTTGAGGGCTTAAGAAATGCAACTAAAGTGTCCCAAAAAAGTATCCTGAGTTGCCATTAAGTGGCATTAAATAATATGGCAAAGCATTGTGAGTGTACTTATGCATTAAGTTGTTCCAAATAGTACACCCAGTACATACAAAAGGACTTTAAAAAAGCACATTTCTAGACCATAAGCACACTTTTAGCAAAGTCAGAAAATATATGCTATCACTGTCCACAGCAGCTTGAGATTGTTTCCTCCTTTTTCACAAACACTCAAGACACACAACAAGCGGGTGGCCACCTAATTAAGCCAGTATATTATTCAGAAACACACTCCACTCCTTAGCTTTTACAATCTGAACTGTTTGCACCATGAACTCAACAGGATATTGAAAGAACGCTTCATGGCTGTTGACTTATGCCAGCTCCATTGGCTGCTGTTTCAGTTGTAGCTTGGCTCCAAGGGACCTCTAATCTGAAGGTCGTCAAACAGCAGCCAGCCAGTGGCTCTTGCTGAGAGCTTGTTTTATGCAAGGCCACAGCAGAGAACCAAATGCACTGTGAAGTTCCTCCGCAGTGTTCATGTAGAAAGCTTGTAAGCCTGTCGAGTGGACTGTTAGATGGATTACGATGAGGTTTGTCCAGATTTGCAAATGTAGCATTGCGTGAACTTTGTGACCATTAGCATATATGTGCCAAACAAACATCTGATCCACAAACTTACTGAAGCTGCGTGAATTATTATTGTTGAGATGGAATGTTTAAACAAAATCACTCAAAATTTCGATTCAAAGGCACATTTGCCACTGAAGTTTGCCTCTGTTCAAAGAATTTAAACACACTCCTGGATTAGTCAAATGTTATTTGAGCATGAGTTTAGAATACTGGCTTGGCAGATATGTCAACATGATGTATTTTGTGACTGAAAGCTTGTCCTCTCAATTGGTGCGGGATGGGATTATTGGAAACTTGGAGGTTTAGGTTGTACAGGACTTTATTGTTTATCATAATTGATGATTAATATGTGGATGTGTGGATCAATCAGATGACTGCAGACTGCAGAGAACAGTTGCTTGATTGAACCATCTCTGTTTTGTCACCAATGAGGTGGAACAGCATCAAATCCTCGCTAGATCTGTTTTAGGATCCTGTGTAGTTTATAGGCATTGACTTTGAACAATATAGTAGCTTCCTTCTTTGTGTTGACTCTGTGGACATTTACCTTAGAGTGCACACACATTTGCACACATATTTTTCCTGGTAGGTAATTGGCAAGCTGTATGTATGGTTATACTGTAGCTCAAATAAAGTTAAAATAAAGACACAGGGCTTTCTGTAGGTTTATAGAAACCACTGTCCCAAGGTGACTGTAAAAAAATCCTTTTTGTTGAGTCCATTGATTCAAAATTTAATGCAGCATATTGTTGCCATTTGGTCCGGAACTTGTCTATGATTACTGACTCTGTTTCCAATCTGTCCTTTGGCAGTGCACAAGCATTCCAGGATTGATGACATTCGGACTTAGGGTTGATTTACAGTCACAGAAAGGTGATTTAGTATTTTGGATTTGTTTTGGTTAGGGTCAGCCGCTGTGAACTTCACAGTTTTAAATCCCCACTTTCACCATGAGCTGTATGAACTGTGTCTTTTTGCACGTGGTTCATGTGAAGGGATATTCTTATTCCTAACCAGAGTGTTTCCCAAAACTATAGTAGTTAACCAGTTAGTTGGTTGGCAATGGAAAATTGCTTTGCAACCAACAAAGTAGCTAACTGAGTTAGTGGCTATGGTTTTGAAAACACTCGCCAGATCTGTGGCTGAAACACTGCTGGGTTGTGAGCTAAACAATGTTGTGGTGTTTCTCAACCATTTCTTCTCTCTTGAATGTAGTCAGACCTATGCCCTGAGAAGCGGAATAGACGTGACCCCACCCCCACCTTTAAGGTGTCTGAAGATGGCTGGGATTCTTCTGACTAAATATTGTGGTCTCCATGGTGTCCCAGCACATGGCCAGTACTGTGGTTGGAGTCAAGGCTGACTTTTTGAGATTTCTTGATTTAGTTTTTTATTTTAATTTTTTAACGTTCTTTGAGTTTTTAACTTTGATCGATAACCGGGCTTTCCCATCTGAAAAGTGAAAATATCACTTTTGACAAATGAATTGAGTGAATAGTTGAATACTGACTCTCACTCT